>JAGDYQ010000019.1:2859510-2906020 GCA_021962125.1 Bulinus truncatus | reverse complement strand
AGTTTTGTGTAGATTATACAAAGATTCTATTTTACTCAGCATACGTCATCCCTTTTCAGTTTTTTTTTTTAATATGATGAAATGAACATTTAATATGAATGAACGACATATAGTCTGTGAAGTGTTGTGAAAATACACGGTAGTGTGCTTAAACAACTTATGTAACGCCAGCTTTTTTTTTATATATAATTATATTATGTGCTGATATAAAACGTAACGTTCCGTTGTTTTGGG
The DNA here is from genome assembly GCA_021962125.1 of Bulinus truncatus. Classification (NCBI taxonomy): domain Eukaryota; kingdom Metazoa; phylum Mollusca; class Gastropoda; family Planorbidae; genus Bulinus; species Bulinus truncatus. The sequence goes on along the minus strand of JAGDYQ010000019.1, from coordinate 2,905,786 downwards.
ACGTCTTTGAATTCCCACATGTACAGTCGAGATCCCTTAAGATCAATTAATCCATGTACATATAAATAAAGTAGCCATCCATCAATGGTCTGACTTAGTTGTCAGGAGGCCGTGCCCTCTGTTAATGTATTTTGTATTTGTGCTCGCACAGATTCCACTCCACATTTTTAAACACAGCATCGGTAACAACAAGTCAATGTGTTGCCATGGTGACCGTTGACAGAACGTGCCCGCAGATCCTATCAACTTGAACCTAATCTTCCCCCCCGGTGCTCACAGACAAGTCAGTGAAGTCCGTCCCTCAACGCTATTTTACGCTCAACACCATCATGGGGGGAAGGGGGGCATAGTTAGCCCTCCACCGCTTGTCGGCTTACAGTTACAGCAATACAGAAAGTTCAAGACTATGTGTACAGTGACAAATAAAAACATTTCAAATAAACACCCAAACAGTGGACAAAACTATACTTTAACAAAACACCAGACAGTGGACAAAACTGTACTTCAACTAAACACCAGACAGGGGACGAAACAATACTAAAAAAAAAAAAAGAGACTGTAATCGGTGGCGCAACTTGGGCGGAAGTTACTTTGACGCCAGTCCGGGGCCTGGGGAGTGGGGCGGCATTTCCAGGGTCCGCCCTGGGCGCCGCTAGCGATAAGTGTGTCTCATTGTTTGCGATGACCCTAAGAATGAATCTGTAGCTGTACAGTGGACACAATTTTAATGACTTGACATATAAACATGCCAAATTTCAAAAAAGTTATCTCTGGCGTGCTGAGTTCTTCCTGACGCCTTGCGATTTTACTTTTTTTATTATTATTATTATTTTGAAGACTTAGAATGTTCAAATTGTTTCAATAGGATATAAAATTATAAGACTTACACTAGCTCAACAACCTTTGACAAGTGCATCATTACAATCAACATCCTCGTTAAAATTTGGAACCCAGCGAGTTATATAACAAACAAAAAAAAACACCAAATGACGCCAAATAATAAAGTAGCCAGTGAGTGATCAAAGCTAATCTCTGGTACTATCTCGGTCAGTTTTAACAAGCGACCTGAACTTGGCGTAATTACGACATCTATATATAAACTGGTAACTTTTTTTTTATTATTATCCCCCTTGGTGTCCACGGCAAAACCACTGCCAGCTGGTTTAATCAAGGGCGTTCACTTTGAAACCGAAAGGTCAAAGAGCACATGGCGCAGATAAAAAGACCAATGTAGATGGAGAACATTAAAAAATGTATAATTCGTAACGCTCCATCTCCGCCCCGTCCCCTACTCAGTATGTCGCACGTGCGTCTGTCTCCACGAGTTCGTTGCCCAGGCACGACAGCCTTGTTGTCAACAGAAAAACTTAGTAACATGGCCTCGACAACCCCCCCCCCCCCGCCCACAACACGAGAACCACGAAATCATCCATCAATAATTTATGTCCATTACCTCCACCTCATTATTTTCAATGAATAGACCAGGCCGTGGTACAGATGGGAGATGTATGGAGGTCAGTAATTCATACCATGATATTAAAATAGAAAGAAGAAAAAAAAAACACATCGACAAATGTTACAGTTATGCGCCCAGTCTTCCACTGGACTTTGCACAGTACAGTTTCCCACACGTGCTGTTGGTCACGTCATTGACGCTTTTAACAGAGAGAGAGAGAGAGAGAGAGAGAGAGAAAGAGAGAGAGAGTGAACGATGAGCATCAACTGTCCATCTGGTGGCAAAAAAAAAAAAACTGTATTTTAGTTGCACAGTACCACTCTCGATTAGCGGCTTATCGAATCTATTCTATATAAAGGTACATTTAGTAAAATGAGGTTCTGGAAATAAATATGGTATTTTTAATAGTATTAGTGGATCAATTAAGCTTAATAGACTCCGGCTTGACCAGATTTTTCTACTACATTAGGCCAAAAAAAAAGTATTGCCTGGTTTCATTTCATTGAGAGTGTGTAAAATGCCAACAACAGAACGCTCTTAAAATAATTTTGAAAAAAAAAAATCGGCCAAAACAAGACCGGGCAAGAAAAAGGCCAAGTTCTGACCCTCAACGGACTGCCAAGTGACCAGCGCGTCAGTTCATTCATAAACATGAGTAGACACGATCCAATCATGTGTGTGTGTGTGTAGCTCCACACCCACACTTCACCTCATTCGCGCTGTCATTCCGCCAAACTGGTGTTCTCTCTGGACAGTAACAGCAAGCAACATGCCGCACCGTCCAGATAAGAGAGGGGAAAGGGGGGGGGGGGTCCTGCCACTTTCATTATCGACACAGCTGGTCAGTGGCACAGAAACACCCTTCACTGCTTTGTTTGGCTTTCAATGCGTCGTATTTTGTTGATTCTTTTTACATTTTCTTTAACCCCGTCCATTTGCAAGCAAAAATATCCCATTACGATACAGCAAAATGTTCAAAGCTGCATAATATAAGAAGGTATAAAGTTGGGGGGGGTATACGATATGAATGTATTGATATACCAGACTAAATATGTTTTATAATGGCCACTGTAGTGTTTTATTGTTTTGAAATGTGAACGGGGGAAAAAAAACTACATTTTTTATCAATGGTATATCTTTCACCATTTTTTTTAATAATCTAGTGTCAACAGTGCTTTTGTCAGTGTGTTCGCGCGCGCGTATGTGTGGGACCGCGCGTTTTCTTCTTTGTCGTTCATCGTCAGGAATATTTCACATTCCAGGTACCGGACACAGACACGGGCAACACAACTGAACATTTTTTGTGCTGACCATAAGACCAGATCTCTCACCTAGGGCTATTGGATATCTAAAAAAAAAATACAATGACACTGAATATCCCGGAAGTGAACATACGTTAAGGGAGAATGCACTGTATAATTCCAATAAGTAATTAACATTAAAATGCAATTATTTAAACAGACCCCCTCCCCCCCCCCAACAACAACAACAAAAAGAGGACGGAAACGTGTGTTGTTTACAGGTCCACTCAATGTATCCACAACAACACTATCACCACAAGGCTCTATGCTGGTGCATGATTAGACCCACAATTTATTAGCCACACCCCTGCAGCGATGATAGCTAATTGATCTAATGAAACAAAGACCCTGTGCTGTGAGAAAGGTGGGTGGGGGGGTCCCGGTTTGAGAGATAACTTTAATCAGGGTAATGCAATTGGAGAGGGGGTGGAAGGGGGGGGGGGAATACGCGTGTCACATGTTTAAACTACAAGAGATGAAACTGGGAGAAGAAAAAAAAAACAACCAATATCGGCAACATTTCAAAATGTAAACATTAAAAACATTATCTGACCTCGTTGATACACTGGCACAGATCTGTGGGAGATAGGACACACACACACACAGGGTGCGCTCAAATCCATGGGTTTAAAAAGATAACAGCTAGAAGAGACTAATATAAGGCTTCTTGTGCCATAACAAACATTCACCTTCATTATTTAGGCAGTATTCTATGTCTTATTTTTACTGAAGTCGTTGAATATTAAGTCATTAAACTTTTGTTTTAATTATACTCTTTGTGCAAAATAATATATTATCCTTACAATATTTAAATAAACTGCATTAAATGTGTTATTCTGTAGTAACATTTAGTAAAAATGTAAACTTTGCTGGTTTCTCTTGTCCAATAGTGTTAAATGGACAACTGGTGTCAACATTACCCCCCCCCCATTCCATTCACACACCAACCAGTGTCAGCAACACTAACATTAGGGCTAATATGTGCACCTACCTATAGACATGCCTATGTTTCTCTTGGTTATTGGAGGGAAAATGTACAGGTTTTCCCCACCTGTACATAATTCCCACTAAGTTCAATATTGGGGGGGAAGCGGGTGAGTACAGCCATTGCCAGGTAAATGTGAACACATTCAATGAACACCTAAGTACTCACAGGGAGGTAAAAGTAACTACAAGCCTAGCCAATAGATAAGAACAAATTTTCTCCCATTCAAAAAAGTAACAGTAGCAAATCATTCAATGGGTTTGAGAATGCCTCATTCAAAGTGTAGTGTTTTCTGTTTACATGTGTTGTGTGTGCATGCTGACTGAACTGACAGTACAGGTTATAAGATACACAAAAAAAATAAAAACACAGAGACACTACACAGTGTGAATGCATGTAGGTATGTTTTGGTGAATAGCTTAACTTGTGAACAAACCACCTTCTGTGGACATGGGGGTAATCAGGGTGTTAAATATATTTGTTTGATTTCAAGGTAAAACAGACTGGGTCCTGATACCCCCACATACACACAAAGATCAAGTCAGAATTGGACAGTGTGTTTTTTTTTTAATTAAATAATGTGTCTTATGTTGAAAGCTTAAACATGCTTAATGATGAAATTCAAACTGTTAAAAAAAAAAATTAAGAGAAACATCATGACAATAACAACCATGCTATGACATGACAATTCATGTAAACAATATAAACAAAGAATTGTTTAAATATTTCTTTTTTTACATAGCGGCCCTGTAAGTGTACAAATAACGTATATTGAACTACTATACCAATACCAAGACTTTGTGTTCTGCTGATCAGTGAATTGACTGAGTTTCCACTATTCTACTATTGTCCTATGCGGTTCAATAATCAACCAACCTAAAAAACAACAATACCACTCAAGAGTGGTATTCAGTGTAAAGCAAGTTTTTGGCTTGAAAGAGCTGAATAGAAAAAAAAAGTTATGAATGGTAAAAAGATTTGAGGTGGTGGAGAGACACCTTTAATCCCCAGGACCCCCTCCCCCACCCCGTCATACCAAGCCCCATTAGTATTGATCTGCCCCCCTGGCTTTGTGCTCACCCTGCTTACTTTGGGATACCTCTTTGAAGAATAAAAATAAACCATGACTCATAGAGTAGAAATGATATTAACCACTACATTAGCAGCTTCAAAGCAATGCTTTCTGGTGGATTGATCCTTCCAATCTGAATTGACAACCGAATGCAGTTATCGTAATTATGTATCCCACATTGAAAAAAAAGGAGCAGGATAAACCAAGCATCAATTTTGACTTTAATAAGTGAAAGGTTAAAAAAAAAGATGTACCGGAAGGAAAAAAACATTGATTAAAGCAGAATCAAATCATTTAGTCTGATACCACTGGATCTGGACTAATGATGATATAAAAAAAAAAGGAGAAAAAAAATCTTCCACGCAAGATGTGAACAACAAAAAATAAAAAAAAAATAAATAAGTACAAATGAATTCAACCAGTCAGCTCTTAATGATCTAGGCCTATGTTTTATTAGTGTTAGGTATCCATCCATTTGGAGCACAGTACATTATTTTTTCTAAGAAACACAGACCAAAGCAGATACCCCAATAGTTAAAAATATGTAATCATCTAATATAAGATCAATTAACATAATTTTCAAGGACTATTTTTTATACCATTACGATTTACGATGAATGTTTCCAAAAGAAATAAATAGTGAGCAATTCAAATACCAGCAACCTCCACTACAATTTTTTTTTTCAAAAGTATAGACAACGATCTCAGTATAAGAAAATAATTACTAAGCTAACTCTTCCTAAGTAGATAAAAAAAAGTCAATAACACCGAAAAATGGAAGAACAAATGTAGTAAGAGAAATTTTATGAGATATTTTTTAAGTACAAGTTTCGAATTAAATTACAATTGCTAACTTTACGTAAAATAAGTTAAATGTCATTATTAACAAAATTATTAGGTCCTATATTTCGTATAATTCTGAACATTAAGCAAACAACAATACTTCTGAAAATTCAGTCTCATCCAACTGGTTTTAAATGTTGGTCTTGGAAATGATTAAATTTAATCCAACATAGATTAAATATACTAAATATAAATTCTAAGTGATACCACTGGGTGATACTAAAAATAAATATTTCTCTTTATCATTTGTTTTCTCTTTTTAGACTTACAACTCTAGAAATATTAACAAAATGTAATTGATGAACTGAACTATATTTTAATTAGAAAACTCAAGGTCAGTAAATCAAGCTTAGCAGCATAATCTCCAGTATAACTTATTTTATCTAAATGATAATATTTTAAACAAATGCATTTTCTAAATAATATTAATATGAACTATTTTTAGTAAACAAACCACTCGACTAGTTAGTCTTTTTAAGATCAAATTAGCGTTGTTGTTTTTTTTTTTTTTGTTTTTATTTTTTTTAATTTCTCAACAAGATGTATATTTAAGATCCTTCTTAAAATTTCAGCATTTATTACGTATCATTATTATGCCATAACTATAAAATAGTTATAAATATTGTGTTGTCTTCATACAAGACCAGACGACACTTTGTAGTGGCAGCCATTTTTAACTCTCACAGAAAATATTTTTATCTTTTGACTTTAATCGGGATTGAAAATGAATTAAAAACCTTACCAGTAAGTCGAATTTTCATATGCCCATGTCTCCTAGGCCCTTCGCTAGCCATTTTGCACAGAACATTTAAAATTTAACATCCTTTTAAAAACTATGAACGTATAGAGTCAAACATCGGTTCCTTTCTAGTATAGCTTTGAATGAACCAAGTTGCCCTCTGTATGCAAATGAATGACTCGTCACTTCCATGATAGCACTGTTATTTTTACACATAACCAAGTAAAATACCCAGAAAAAAACCCAGAAAGATTTTGTCCTATTCGAATGTTCTTACATTACAGAAACTAGTTTTCTTACCTTAAAAAAATTTAATGTAATTACTTTTAATATTGTTATATAGCAATAAAATGTACAATGATAAACGATGAAAGGCTAAAGAAAATAGCTGAGCGTTATAGTCCATAACATGAAAACCATAATGAATGACGCTTAATACCTATGTAACACTTCACAGACAGCACAAGCAACCTTTGTGTTATAATTATTAGTTTGGTGGTGTGTATGTCTTACATTGATTATTAATATCATTGTTTTCAATCCAATAGTCTGCTAAAACGAAATAAACCCCCCCACACACACACACAAACACACAAGTTACACGTAAATAAACATATACCAAAGAAATTACAGACACATACAGGCAGGCCCGTAGTGTGCGGGGGGCAGGGGGGGCGGGCCCCCTGCGTTTGTCTGGCCCCCCTGCTTATCTGTTCTACTTAGTAAAATCTATTACCTGCCCCCCTGCTATTGCCTGGCCCCTGCTGTAGAATGTCTGGCCCCTGCTGTAAAATTTTCACGCTACGGGGCTGCATACAGGGCTTTAATGGAGGGGGTAAACCCTAAACATGTTCATAATGGGCCCCGGTATAGTCTTCGCATGAGCACGCGAGATTCTCCACATCAGTGTCGGTAGTGCTCATCAATTTCCCATCGAAATTAGAAAGAATTAAACGGTCATCATGTAAGATAGTATAAAGTCAAGCACTGACAGCATGTTGTGCTGGAAGGTTGGCCCATTTAGTCATTACTGAACATAAATTTGTGCTGGAAGGGTGGCCCATTTAGTCATCACTGAACATAAATTTGTGCTGGAAGGGTGGCCCATTTAATCATCACTGAACATAGATTTGTGCTGGAAGGGTGGCCCATTTAGTCATCACTGAACATAAATTTGTGCTGGAAGGGTGGCCCATTTAGTCATCACTGAACATAGATTTGTGCTGGAAGGGTGGCCCATTTAGTCATCACTGAACATAGATTTGTGCTGGTAGGGTGGCCCATTTAGTCATCACTGAACATAAATGTATGCTGGAAGGGTGGCCCATTTAGTCATCACTGAACATAGATTTGTGCTGGAAGGGTAGCCCATTTAGTCATCACTGAACATAGATTTGTGCTGGAAGGGTGGCCCATTTAGTCATCACTGAACATAGATTTGTGCTGGAAGGGTGGCCCATTTAGTCATCACTGAGCATAGATTTGTGCTGGAAGGGTGGCCCATTTAGTCATAACTGAACATAAATTTGTGCTGGAAGGGTGGCCCATTTAGTCATCACTGAACATAGATTTGTGCTGGAAGGGTGGCCCATTTAGTCATCACTGAACATAAATTTGTGCTGGAAGGGTGGCCCATTTAGTCATCACTGAACATAGATTTGTGCTGGAAGGGTGGCCCATTTAGTCATAACTGAACATAGATTTGTGCTGGAAGGGTGGCCCATTTAGTCATCACTGAACATAAATTTGTGCTGGAAGGGTGGCCCATTTAGTCATAACTGAACATAGATTTGTGCTGGAAGGGTGGCCCATTTAGTCATCACTGAACATAAATGTGTGCTGGAAGGGTGGCCCATTTAGTCATCACTGAACATAGATTTGTGCTGGAAGGGTGGCCCATTTAGTCATCACTGAACATAGATTTGTGCTGGTAGGGTGGCCCATTTAGTCATCACTGAACATAAATGTGTGCTGGAAGGGTGGCCCATTTAGTCATCACTGAACATAGATTTGTGCTGGAAGGGTGGCCCATTTAGTCATCACTGAACATAGATTTGTGCTGGAAGGGTGGCCCATTTAGTCATCACTGAACATAAATTTGTGCTGGAAGGGTGGCCCATTTAGTCGTCACTGAACATAGATTTGTGCTGGAAGGGTGGCCCATTTAGTCATCACTGAACAGCGATTTGTGTTGGGATGGTGGCCCATTTAGTCATCACTGAACAGCGATTTGTGCTGGAAGGGTGGCCCATTTAGTCATCACTGAACATTAAGTTTACATTAAGTGAAATCATTGTCAGCGGTACCAGCTTGAAGTACCCGCAACTCAAGCAGTTGCCGGAGGGGGGAGCACAAAATGTTTTGCTGCTTGGCTGCTGTTTTTACGTTTTCGCGACCCTAGGCAAAATTATATTTGGGGGGGGGCCCTGGGCCAACAATGTGAAACAATCGCTTACAAACGTTGGGCCCGATTAATATTTGACAAATGGGCCCCCCTGATTTTTTCGTCCCCTGTTGCAGTGAATGCGTGTGGAGCGGGTAGGTAAGGTTTGGTTTTACCTATCACTAATTAATATTTGACAAATGGGCCCCCCCTGATTTTTTCGTCCCCTGTTGCAGTGAATGCGTGTGCAGCGGGTAGGTATGGGTTTGTTTTACCTATCACTAATGACTGATTGGAAGTTTGTCTTATTTTTTTTTTGCAATAATTAAACTTATAAAAGATCGCCGAATGATTTCGCAGTACAAAGGATATTCTAAGATACAGTACAAAAGCGCAGTGGCACCGAGAGCCAACGCGGGCCCCAGGGCAGGACATCATTGCGGGCCCCTTAATAAACAATGAGTCATGAAAAAATTGACATGGTCGGGGCTGCCGGGCCCCCTTTATGCCCCCTTACAGATGCGGGCCCCCTGGCAATGACCCCCCCCCTGCTCCCCCATCGGCGGCCCTGCAAAAGCGTATACCATCGTACATGAAATTGTAAAAATATAAAAAAAACGGAATACTAAAAAAAATTAAGTCTTTTTAAAATAAATAAATAAAACAACATTGGATGTTGTGAGTAATTAATTACAGCTTAAAATATATTTTTTTAACTGCAACTTTTAATCTTTATCACTAATACATTTAATAATTTAATGCCTACACGGTAATGATTTTGCTTCAAGGCACTTTACATTTAAAAGTTATATGTATAGTATACATTACATAGCATTGAATATTTAACTGTTAAAAAATATAACATCTTGGAAAGCTTAAAGGCGAATTTCAGAATTAAAATGTAAAAAAAAAATCAAATATATCCAATTATCATATAATTAATAGTTCCAATAAGATACTATTTTTTATTGTACTATAAATGTACAATGGCGTATCAAATAACCAAGGTCCAGATAGAAAAAAACCAACCCAGGATGATGACTAATTTCCTATCAAACCTTTGACGTCACCATATAGACAAAGGGGACTCCCGTCTGGAAAACACCTTTCTAAAATTAACCTATGTCTTTTCAATTCAAACCATTAACCAAGGGAGCGAACTAGTTTTATTTTGAAACTTGCTTATTTCTAACAGTATTACGTTCTCTTGATTGCAAACACATTTAATTGATCGACAAAGTTTGTTAAAGGTTTTATCTTTTAGAAGTGAATTTTAACTTTGTCGCTTTTTAGCGGTTTGCAGCATCTATATTTCAACTTTTAACAACAAATAAATATGTAATGGTTTAAAATTCTTAACATAAAATTAAGCCGAATGGCATAATATTTTTAATATGATATTCTTTTATGTATCTTGCAAAATACATATTCTCGGCTAATAAAAATATAAATGGCGATCGGAAAAAAAATGAAAAACCCTTCTAAAAATCTTGTAGGATTTTCGCAATCAACTACAGTTAGTGGATTTTTGTCCTGTTCAAAATATTTTGTACTAATATATTTTTTTTTAAAATTATTTATTTATGTATTGGGTTGGAGAGAGACAGAGGGGTAGAGGGAGGGAGAGAGGGAGGGAGAGAGAGAGAGAGAAGAGAGAAGAGAGAGAGAGAGAGAAGAGAGAAGAGAGAGAGAGATCTAGACCAGGGGTGACGAATAGGATTTTTGTTAAAGTGCCAAAATTAAAGCGATTTAATTTTTTTTTTTTTGAGCGTGTAAGTATGTTAAGTTTTTAACACGTCACTGGTGAAATAAAACAATTGCAGATAATTTACACGAGATTAACGTCTGTTTTTCTCCCATTTTTTTTTTTTTGCTTTGTTTTGGTTTGTTTGGTTAAGCTTGTGAATAATTGCCAATAACAGAAATGATAGCATTGACAGCATCAGCTTTGATACCAACGATAGCGTTGATAGCGCAGGGTAAAAGAGAAATTTTAAGCAGAACAGAGTGGGCCACACCAGCATTTGTTACAAGACGGTATCCGGTCATGTTATTACAAGAAGAGATCAAGTTTCAATCAATGGTTTACCTGAGGACTCTCTCTCTCTCTCTCTCTCTCTCTCTATCTCTCCCCCCCCCCCGATACTTACATATATCTCTTCGTGTAGATATATCCAGGGGCGTGGGGGGGGGGAGGTACGAAACTAAATCTTACTTCCAGATAATGGCGGAGAAAAAAAAATAAATTTCAGAGGCGGGGAAATTTAAACTTACCATTTAGTGGAACTGCTCAAGATTATTTTGTTTACATGGATCTGGAGAAAGAAAGAGAGAGAGAGAGAGACATTATACTAGGCTTTCGAGGCAGAGAGAGATGGAGAGAGAAAAGCATTATATGAGGCTTTCGAGGCAGAGAGAGAGAGAGTGATAGAGAGATTATATGAGGCTGACGAGGTAGAGAGATGAAAGCTCGAGGAATGAAAGAAGAAGCGTTAGGGACTGACACAGAGATCAGTGTCAGTAAATACAAATTTAAAATAACACAACAGAATCTTAACTTTCCAGTTCAAATCGTTTGGGTTTTGTATCAGTTTTTTTGTCTCTCTTTATATAGTGACATGAAAAATTCTGTTCTGCACGCCCATTAACTTGATTTTTTGTAATTAGAAAAAATTGTAAATTCTCAATACCAGCGATTTCATGTCAATTATAAATGTTTTGAACGAAGCAAACATTAAACTATTATAACAATACAAATATACATACACACACACACACACACACACATATATATATATATATATATATATATATATATATATATATATATAAACATAAACAGGATGAAAAGTTGTAAAAATGTCGAAATTTCTAAACACATTAGAATTCAAAACTGTTTTTAGGTGTAAAGGGGCTTGAATTTTGAAATATTACTGTTTTTTTTTTTAAGATATTGGGTTTTTCTTAACCTAGTCTTGGGTTTTGATAAAAACATATAGGCAGCCCTGGATGCCTTGTATTCGTTTGATAAGAAAATACCGCTGGTGGTTATGTCCCCACCCCAACACATATTCCCTCTTTCCCGTAGGCTCTGCTTGATATATAAAGCTGAAAAATGCCGAAATAGGTGGTGATAAATTATGTCTCAATTATGTCTGTGAACTGTTTTTTGTTTCTACTGGGCCCATGGGCTAAGACGGCCCTGGTAAACGGACGTGTTGTCTTGAATTGAATTAATTTAAAAAAAAAATGAGTGTATGTATGTATGTATGCATGTATGCATGAATAATGGAGTAAGGGACGTTACTCGCGTTTATGCTAAAAAATACAACTATTTTCACGGTGTTTTCCCTTGCTATAAAAATGAAAATCCACAGACTAGTTCAGGGTGTACTTACTCTACGTCTACGGGGCTTATGTTGCACTTGTGTTAGTAGCAGTAGAGCTTTATGCATTCTATCACCAGAACATAACTAATTATATACACTCAGTAAACTGTTCTAAAAACCGTTAACATCGTTGTTATTATCTGAATTAAATGATATGATTCACACATTTTCGGAATGAAATAATTTATGTTGTCTATGCAGTAACGCAGGGGACTACAATATCTAGCTACGGTTCTGTGCTTATGTCTCTATAGCTACGGTTCTGTGCTTATGTCTCTATAGCTACGGTTCTGTGCTTATGTCTCTACCTACGATTCTGTGCCTATGTCCCTCTTTAGAATGGGATAGTCATAACTCGATCTTGGCGCAAACCATTTACCACTGTGTCGGGACAGAATGTTTTTTTAATTAACAGTAGCAACGGAGGCGCCACGGGGGAGAAGGGGGGGCATAGAAAATTGGACATTCTGAGGATCTCCTTAAACTTCTATCGGGACTTCACTGCCATTTTTTTATGAATTTAGTTGTGGGGGTGGAGGGTGGAGGGAGGGTGCGGTATTGGTGGAGGAACTTTCTGGAAGAGGTCCTTTTTAGTTAGATGATCTATAAATAAAACCTCCTTGACTACTGGTTTGTTTACACTGGCTTACGATCAACACACGGCCAATGTAAAAATGATTAAATAAAAAAAAAATATACGACGTTAAAAAAAAAGAAGGTTTACGGTATGCCATTTAAAAAAAAAACTTAATTGAAAGATCAAATGAGGCTGGGACAATGTAGTCCCTGGCTCAGAATAGTGGGCAACAAGGAACAACATATATCATGGTATTATGTTTCTTTACCACAACAAAACGCTGGTCCCCGAATTAACCTATCCATAAACACGGGCCCCAGAGTTTGCCTATCCATAAACACGGGCCCTCAGTTTGCCTATCCATAAACACGGGCCCCAGAGCTTGCCTATCCATAAACACGGGCCCCCAGAGTTTGCCAATCCATAAACACGGGCCTCAGAGTTTGCCAATCCATAAACATTGGCCCCCAGAGTTTGCCTATCCATTAAAACGGTCCCTGGTAACACTGTTATATCTTTTTATTGCAAGATGGAAGAAAGTAAAAAAACAAGCAATTAAGCCGGTTTCATTCTTGACACAGGACGTGTTAGCGCATTTTCGTGTTATGTATCAGTACGTTTGTTAGCTTTCAGTAAATATTTGGAAATTTTGGAAATGTTTATAAATTCAATTGTGTAATGCATATATTTGTAAAAAAAAAATTATAAAGACGTTTCTTTATATTTGAAAAAAAAATATTGTCTCTTAAATCTAACTACAAGTGGTTTGTGGTTACTGAAATAGGACTCATAATTGAAAACATTCTAAATTATAGTCATTTAATCGCCCGAAAACTCCGTCAATTGTTGCATAGCTCTGATACTTTCAATTAAACTCAGAACACAAGCTTACTATTTCATTTGATGAGTTTCTTAATAAATCTTGGTGAAACTACGTGCTGCAGTATTTCGCACCAAATGAACGGGTTATTGAACGTACAAGGTGTATATATAATATATAAGCCCCTTAGGAGCCCTGAAGCCCGGCCCTCAGAGGTCCTATCGTGAAATGAACTTTTGATGTACACATGGCAGGCCAAGACCTACAAAATGATATATACATCATGGGTCTAGGACTTATGGTTGTTGAGATCTAGGGTGATGACAGACAGACAGACAAAACGGGGACAATAGAGCATTTTTTTTTTCGAAAATGCTCTAAAAACTTGTACAATAGAGAGATTTCAACCAACAGACTTTTCATCGCAGCGGTGCAAAAAGCTGGACGATAAAGACTGGTCACATTCAACACCTCACTAGAGTGGTGAAGGAAGGAGGGGGGTAGGGGTAGGAGCCATTAATGTCTTCAACCGTCCTCCATCCTTACCACCCCCCACCCCCCAACCAGAGCAGAATGAATGGCCGCAGCGTAGCCCGCGGGCATCCTTATATTACGGCGACGACCGTGTGGTCAGCGTGGTTGATCCTATTTAGAACTGACCGTCCTGACCCTCCTGGCTTCCGACGACGCCTTTCATTCATCCATTCACCCTTAGCGGTGTCCACTCGGTCAATCGGCCCGGGTCCAAGAAAGGAGGATGATGGAGGAGGGGGGGGAGGGGGGGAACACCTTGTTTACATCCATTATAACCCCCCTCCCCCCACTCTCGGCTATGTTGTGAGGGGATTAAGTCACCTGGTTACAAAACAAAAAAAAAAGAAAAATCACTCTCCCCCCCCTCACCACACACACACGCACACACGCCTAGAGGGGGTCACTAATCGCTCATTCCGTCCGTCCACCTGTGACTTGCCCTTAAGGTATCACAACGGTAACCTTTTTGACAAGCGCCGACCCTAACAGTGTCCAGCCCAGTCCAGGCTATGATCTTCTCTCCGCTGGCTTTCTTCTCCCCCCCTTACCCCCTCCTCCCCACATATAAAAACACCACCTGGATTATGAAAAAAAAAACCACCATTAGACTTTCCACCCCCCTCCTCCCCTTCTCCACCCTCAGCCTCAGGGTACTACTATACAGTACTGAGTATACTATGTTTCAATAGGAGGACAAAAAAAAATAACAATATCTATATAAATAATAGCGGTGTGGGTTCTGGGTTAAATCGAAAGTAAAGAATTAATACAACAGTATTCCAGTCTAAAATCGTCACACGTAAACAATAGTAATAAAAATCATAAAAAAATCGGATCTGCCCGAAACCAAAAATAACCTACCCTGCTGGTCAAACCTAAGGGAAAATAACTCTATACCAAAGTTTTGCAAGGTACAGCTAGTATAGTTTATAATATGTATCACCCAATGGTGGTAATGACACCACCTTCTTCTGTCACTTTCTCCTTAACATACCGCTCCCCACTAGCCACCTTTAAAAAAAAAGCCACCTGCGTGATGTCCCCCCATTTCACATCTTTCATCGCGTCACTTCATTAATCATCCAGGTCAAGTGTACTAAATCTTTATAACCAAAAAAAACCAAACAAATTTCATTCAAAACTATACATTGGAAAAGTAATGATATGGAATACCATCTATACCCTTCAAAACCTTTGCATAGAGTTATATCCCCTTAAGCTTGATCGGTAGGCTAGGTTATTTTTTTTTGGTCTCGGGTAGATCCGATTTCGTCATGATTGTATTTTAAACTGGAATACTGTTGTATTAATTCTTTACTTTCGATTTAACGCAGAACCCACACCGCTATTATTTATATACTCTGTGTAGCCGTGCGGTAAAGCGCCCGACTGTCCCTCCAGTGAGGGAAAGGGGAGAGAAAGATGGTCACTGCGAAAACAGTCACCATAGTGTGGTTTTTTAATGATACAAGTAATAAACTTCTCATTGTTACATCTTGGACATATCAGATGATTATTAAACAAATATACCAAACAGAAAGTAGACTTCCTGACTAGAGGCGGACTCAGGTCCATTGAGGCCCGGGCGCGGAAGAAAATATTGATATCTCGGTGCGCCATATCGCCAGCTCATGTCCGGTTGGATATTGCGACCTGGTGCTATATATATATATATAGGGTTGCCATATTTTTTCACGGACCAACCGGGACAGTTCTGTCTTTTTTACTTTAGGTTTAGGGATGTCGGTTCCGGGGTGGGGGGGTATGAAAACAGTCATGTAAAAAAACACTTAAAATATAGAATAGATAATCTTTGTTATTTTATTCATAATGGTACACAAAAATGATATTTTTACAAAACAAAACAGTTTTCTTCTTGTTGTACCACTCGTATTTTTCACTTCTGTAAATTTGTATTACTGTGTTACTTACCAAAATGTTACTGATCACACAAGAGCAGATTAATCATTCTCTGATCTAATAATTTTGCTCAATTATTTCCAAGAAACTGTGCCCTGAATGTAAACCGGGACAATTTCAACCGGACAACCCAGTATATCCGGGACTGTCCCGACCAAACCGGGACGTATGGCAAGCCTATATATATATATATATATATATATATATATATATATATATATATATATATATATATATATATATATATATATATATATATATATATATATATATATATATATATATATATATATATATATATATATATATATATATATATATATATATATAGGACAGAACCCCATCAAAAGGTTATCGACATCAATAACGGGTACTTAACTAGAACAGTTGCACATATCGGCTCCATAGCTCAGTTGGTTAGAGCGTCTGCCTAGTAAGCAGAAGGTCGAGGGTTCGACTCCCCCTGGAGCCTACAGGTTTATTATTTTCTTTTTTTTTTTGAGTTGTTAATGACTGATAAATTTAATTTTAGTCAGACGACGCCATAAACACTTTCAAAATAAGTCACCCCCACCCTGGACTATTCAGCCTTGGCCTAGATTTTGATTGTGTAAACTATTAAAGAGGGGCGACGAGCACTGTGCTTATCTCATGTTAACCGGTGTAATCAGGGTCTTTACTGATTGGGGGGGGGGGAGCCCATGGCAGAGTGATGACCTGGCAAAAAATACACGGATTGGGGGGGGGGGCTAGATTTTAAAAAAAAAAGCTGTCAAGGCAGCCACAAGCAATTTTCGAAATTTCATGCCCCCCATCCGGACAGTCCACGGCCCCCTAGGGGGCGCGGCCCACCACTTTGAGAAGCGCTGGTGTAAAGGACGCCGCTGGAAAATACAGGGCCCCGTATAGCTTTGACAGAAAGGTCCCTCTGGCAGAGGCGTAACTAGTCCCCCGGGCCCCAGCTTGAGGGGGGGGCAAACATTTGTTTACATTAAATATTGACTACATCATCCTCATGTCATGGTGTCGAATGTCAAAATGCAGGGACCTCCAAAGAGGCCAAGCCACTCGGGCCCCGAAATCCCTAGGTTCGGCGCTGCCCTCTGACCCCCCCCCCTCCCTCAACTGTTAAGTCATTTTTAAGACCACATCAAAGTAAAAGTCCGGTGATGGACCCCCCCTCCCTCACTCTAAGTACGCTTACTATCAACAGAGTACGAGTGAGGAGGAGGCGGGGGGGGAGAGAGGGGGGTAATTGGGTCCGTTTATTTATCCTGGGCAAATGTCGCTTCAGCAGCCCACCCCCACCCCCCACAACGGACAGCTGACAGGATTGTGTTTCTAACCCGATCGTAAACATATGACGCATACACGATATCCCACAGATCTTTGCAGCTCGTCAGACGTGACAAAAGACGGAGGAAGAAAACAAACCTGTCTCTTTTTTTTTATTTTTAGAAATGATGGCACCCACCGTGCACAGACTACGACGCAAACACGCACGAATTAACAAACCTCTCCCCCCCTCTCCCCTCCCACCCAGCCCCAAATCCCAAAAACACACATATGCACCTTTATTTCGTACACAAACATACACACACACACATATATACATGTATGAAAAAAACACATACGCACCCACATATCCGTACATCCCAACACATAATACACACAGAATTACACAGACGTGAAACACACACACACACACACACACACATACACACGCGCGCGTCAACATTCAGGACTGGCGTTCATACACGCTGGTCCAACACAACAACAACAAAAAAAGATTTTTAAAAATTGGAAGGGAGAAAGAAAAATAAAACAGAATCGGAAAAAAAAAACGGAATAAAATAAAAAATGAAATCTGATGGCTAATCTCTAAGCTTTGAATTATTTATCTCGTGGAGAAAGCGGGAGACGAGAGAGAGAGAGGGAGAGAGAGAGAGGGAGAGAGTCTCGCCCTTGAAGTAAATTGTGGAGTGAGGATCTGTGTGAGTGGACAGACGGACAAACAGACAGATGAAACGTAAGCAGGGGACATCGGCGATAAAGGTCAAGTTGAAAAAAATATAACCTATCAGTAGCGATGAACTAGAGAATACGTTATATATTTATATATTTATATTAGAAAGTTGCTGAATTTTATAATGTTTATGCACCATGATGGCTGGTGCTGTGTGTGATGTGTGCTGTGTTTGTGTGTTGTGTTGTTGTGAGTGGTGTGTGGGGTTAGGGGAAGGGGGAGAGCATTGACAACAACCATTAGATTTGTTGAACTTATTGTCTTTGTTATTTTTTTATTTATTTTTTTTTTGGTTTTCTTTAAATTTGTACTTTGACAGGTTTATAAAATTTTTTTTTAAACCAATGACTTAGCTGAAAGCACTCGACGTATCCCCTCCCTCCCACCCATATGTGCAGAGGCGGACATAGCAGGGAGCGGAAAGGGGGGGGATCCTATAGCGAATGTCATGTGAGGAGCCTGGAACAAGTGTTTTTATATTTATGACATAATTCTAAAAGAGACAAAAAAAAACAACAACATTTCTCTGGGAAAATGTCAATACTGATTCCAACTGATAACATTTTATAGCCGATATCTTCATCCAAGTAGAGACGTAGATACATCTATGCTGTAAGCGCCCTCCTCTATGTCCGAAAAGTTTTAAAAAAAAAATTAAATGACGCTTTTCCGGCGCCCCCCCGCCCCCCCCCCTGTGATCAGGCGCCCTGTTCTGGCCAGCAGATCCAGCACTACACTCCCTACCTTACTACTGCTGCTACACGCTTACACTTGAGCGTTCTTCCTCCCACCCCGAAACATTCAATATTGATCTGGGGCAAAGGGACTGAACTACTGACTGTGCGTAACTCTTGAATACCTCAGCCAACCCTTTATTAATAAAGAGAGTTATCGTTCTTGTACTTGCGGCGGACACAAATTTTTTTGTTTGAAAATTTTCACCTAAAAAAAACATGTCTGTGTGTGCATTTAAACTATCGGCACGTCTGGGGAAACAAAAAGTAAAACAATGTTTACATACAGTGTTAAAATATGTATAATAAACGTTGTGTGTGTGTTTGTGGGTGTGTGATTGTTAACGGCAGGCTTTGTTATTCGGTTGTTGTTACTTTTAAACCGTTTATTGTTATTGTATATTTTTTTTGTTTACAATTTACACTCGTTTACATCACGACACGTGTATTGTCAACTGTAAATAGCTCAACGACTTACGTTTTATTATTTAACTCGTGGTAAATATTCCTCACATCTTTAATTTAAATTGCCAATTAAAAGTGCTCCATTGTATTAATAAACAACAACACACCTGTATAATTGGGGAGGTGGGGGGAGGGGGGAATGGGGGAAGGGAAGGAAAAATGAATTCACAAACTTTAACCAACGATAATAGTCGATCACATTTACATTGTGTTGTGTTCGATATTATTACATGTACTAAGGTTGACTGATGACCGAAATAAAGTCAGAGAATCATTTTGAAGGAAAAGATGGACCTATTACAAATTTTTAAAAAAAAATGAACTCTTCCTGATTCTCTAAAGTCCAAAAGTAATATTTAAACCTCGTGAAGAGAACTCGTATCGAGGGCGATATTTCCGTAACTGATTGTTTTTTTTTTATAAGTTTTTAGTTTTGGTCATTTTCCGGACCTACTCCGTGACGTCATCGGACCATGACGTCACAACAAGCGTTGTCGATCTATCTAACTAGTTAGTCAGATATGGAAATGTTGTGTGGTAAACAGTGTCGGGTCGGATGAGGTCGAAGACAGACCAACACACTGAATGACCAACACATAACCAGTTGATATCGATATGGAATGCAATGCTTTATCACAGAAAGAATTAAAAGAACGGAACGAAATACAATTAAATAGGGGGCTCGGGGGTGGGGGGCAGAGAGAGAGAGAGATCGACCCCTTTATTCTAAATAGATTTTTTTCTTTTAAATTTCAACGCGCAGCACAGCTGGTAAATTTTAGCAAATAATAAAAAAAAAAAAACGAAAACCATAAAAAAACTTTCTTTCCAAATTTCCCCTTTCTCTCATTCAACCTTTCCCCCCCCCCCCCCCAATCCTTCTCCAAAAATTTTTTTTTCTTCTTCTTTCTTCCCTTCTTTCTCCTCTACACTTCGTCCGTCTCTCGCTCCCAGGTTGTTGTTTTTTTTTTGTTTAAAACATCCCGTTCATTCCAGCCTAAACCAATCGCGTGAGATGCCCTTGGGCTATCAGTCAAGCACGAACCTCGGGATACTAGAATCGAACCGAAGGCCGACAGGGGCCTGGGATGAAAACGACCGGTATAGGCCTTCATTAGCCCCAATCAGCCGGCGGAGCTCAAGGGAATTTCCTGTCAACAGCAGAGTCTGGAGGGTGGGGGGAAAAGGGGGGAGGGGGAGAGACGCACATTCCCAACCCTCGCCGCAATCTCTCTCTCTCTCTCTCTCTCTCTCCGTTGCGTCTATCGCGCCCCGTGCGTGTATGCTCGACTCTCTCTCTCTCTAAACCAGAAAGCCCACCCCTCCGCCATTTTACATCCTTCCCCTATTATTATTTTTTTTTTTTCCTTTCCGACTCTCCCCACCCCCACTCTGTGAAATTCTTTCCTTCCTCCCCCCCCCGCACATCCTCTGGGCGATTCCGCCCATCCTTTTGTTCCTCCTTTGGCCACGCCTCCCCCTTTCGCGTCTTTTTTTTCCCCCGCCCCTCGTAACGGATGCCATATCATCACCCGCTACGATCGAAGTCCAAAGACAGGATTTGATCTACTTTTTCGTACAAATAGCACTGCTATTTTCTTACAGGTTTTGGGTAAGAGTTTAATGCCCCTTTCGCTTATCGTTTGACTTATTTTGATTAAACTCATTAGCAAAAAAAAAAAAACCAACAATTAAACCTAACGGGAAATAGTACTTTGTAGTACAGTTTAAAATATTTTTTTTACCAATTTAATCTCCATGGAGCAGCTACAGAGGATAAGACGTTATTTCGGGTAATTTCAAGTCCTACTTCCTAACAAGTCATATCCCCATTGAAACAAGTCAAATTAAATAACCATTTTACATCATGTGGTGGACTGGATGAAATGTCAGAGTAAGACTAGTCTTAACAGCATGACGCCAGCACCCTCAACCCCCCCACCCCCACCCCCAAACTACCAACCGACCAAACCAAAATACAATGGCAGCCAACATAAAATGTGATCGACCAGCATAGAGAGGTGGGGGGGGGGGATGGTCACTGTACGCCTGTGCCCACCCCCCCCCCCACCTCCAAACCCTTCCGCCGTCGGGGACTCAGGTATTTTTTTTTTTTTTGTTATGTAAATTAGTGGATGAATTATTACATAGATAATGTAATGTGTTTATGTAATGGCATTATATTTTTAGCGGTCTTACTTATCCAAATGATATAGGGTAATGACTCGTGATCTATACAGGCAGAGGTGGATTTAAATACGGGTGCAGCGGGCGTGCACCCAGGGGCCCCAAATAATAAAGGGGCCCCAAAAGAGGACAATTTTAAATCTTTTTTGGTTTGTCTCTTTCTTTCTCAAGGGCCCAATATTTTTTTTCAGCGCCCGAGGCCTCAACTGACGTAGGTCCGCCCCCTGTATACAAGGTCATATGTGGACACCGGTCAGTACTTCCTAGAAAGGACACTTCAGTTGGGCTAGAACCTTGTCAGATTCAGCACTACAGTCGTCTAAGCGTTAGGTGGATATCGCCGCCCGTTTCCTGATTGTGCATATTTTCTTAGCAGCATAAATAATATATGATGTCTTCTATAAGTATGACTTGCAAACAGGTTCACAGTTTCTAAATAACAGGTGTGCTCCTTGGTAATTTGGCCAAATTGGCTACCTTTTCACATTTTCTATCATAAAAAAACAAAACAAACAATGGCGATACATTTTGAACACTTGGTCACAGAGAGGGAAATGTTACATTCGGGGGGGGGGGGGATTTTATACCACCAAGATACATTTCGTTGGACGGTACGGTACATTTACCAAGCTCCATTCTTCTCGAGGGGTGGGGATTCATACCTCTGACATGTAATACCACCCCCCCTTCCACTACGAATGCCCCAGTTGGACATGTAAAATTGAGCATCGGTTATTTTTTTATTTTCCTCTCCTTTCATCAAAAAAAAAATATAAACAACACCGCTTTCGCCTGTAGCATTTCTACATTTATGCACCTCAAACTGGGAGCACGGCTTATAAGCCGCCTTTGCCAAAGCCCTAGTTTCCGTGCGTGAGGTTTTCCTCGCGGTGTTCCGCAGCTGAGACCTCGCCACCGTCTCCGTAAATATGATCGTTAGCTGATAGTGTGCCGTAAAAATCGCCCTTCACGCCGTGGGCCAGACGTGGGGGAGACGGGGATCCCAGGAATGAATGGGTTATGGGAGGGCAGAGAGAAGGGGTGAAGAAAAAAAAATGAAAAATAATTTGAAGGGGAAAAACTACGGAACACCAAATAGTCATGTTACACTAAAACATGGCTGATGTTGTGAATATTATCATCATACTGTAATTAAGCCAATTCAAGCTGGTTATTGCTATATGGTCATTATTCGGTGTAATAAGAAGCGACAATTTCATCATTACTGATAATGAATATTATTTGAACTATACTTTAAGAAGTTTTTTTCAGCGATTGTATACTTTTAATAATAAATAATTTCATTTTTTTTAAAATGCAATAATGGTATAGGCAATTTCAGTGAAACTGAATGGTCCACTATAAGTTTAGTCATACAATAAAAGGTAAATGGATAAAATAACAATAATGTGTATATAAACAAGTATAACAACTATCATTAATACGTTTTAAATATATTTTCTAATACAAATTTGAATATTTGTATACATTATTTAAAGTAAATACGTTTTATTTATTTTTTTTATTTTACATATATATATATATATATATATATATATATATATATATATATATATATATATATATATATGCTTAGTTTTATTTTTGTTTGTTTTTTATTTAAACTTTAATTGCAAAATAAATATTACTTAACAAAAACTGAAGTTTTAAAATAAGCTTTCAAATTCCAAGAAAAATATGTGAGAAAATAAAAAAAAATCCATAAATTTCTGGTTGAAATCAAGTCAGCTTATTTGATGAAAAATGACCCACGTGGGCTACCGTAGATAAATGATAGCCCTGTAAGTGCTGAAGAAGGGGAAAATTTGGCCGACGAAAAATGCACCGGGAGCAGAACCTTGCTTCGTTCAGTCCGCTAGTCTGTCTGTCGGTGTGTTCGTTCGTAACGGGCCCGACGTGCTACTCAAGCTGGGTCGCTCCCCGATTTTTTTCTTCCAACTGGTTCGTTCGTAAACCGCTTGTGCCCGATAGAAGTCGGTGAGCGTTTCGTCTGCTTATCGTCAAACTGAAAACAATATGACGGCTTTCAATAAGAAGGGGCGGATGGGGAAAATTCAGTTATCGATCTGGGTGAAGCTTTTAACATACACACACACACACAAACACACACACACACACACACCAATTAGAAAATAAACACTCATGCAGTTTACTATGGAATGTACCAATCCCCGAGTTCCTAGAACAGAGATGGGCAAAAATACGGCACACGAGACAAACCCGGCCCGTCATGTAGTTAGATCCGGCCCGCGCAGTGCTCGTCTCCGCTCGTTCACATTATTATGTTAAGTTTTACACTTCATTTTTATGTTATATGTACACTCCATCCCGACTGACCATGAACGCACCACGAAAGATATATTGCGG
The DNA here is from genome assembly GCA_021962125.1 of Bulinus truncatus. NCBI lineage: Eukaryota > Metazoa > Mollusca > Gastropoda > Planorbidae > Bulinus > Bulinus truncatus. The sequence goes on along the minus strand of JAGDYQ010000019.1, from coordinate 2,881,967 downwards.
GTACTTTTTTTAACCATGACTTGAAATATCCATTGATCCTCACCGGAGATCGAACCGAGGACCTCCAAGTCTGGAGTATTGCTACACGACCATCCGACCCATGTCACACGAAGAAGAGTACGTCATCTGTTTCTGTAACCGGCTATTCAATGGGATTCGGTGGCTAGTACAATGTCCAGCAAATGTTGGGGGGGGGGCATTAGAAAGCTAGGTGAACTTAAGGACATCGATCGGACGTGAGAAAAGACCCCGGCACTGACCTAGGCTCGCACTGGAGACTTTCCGTTCATCTTTCGAGCGCTCTACCATAGTGCCACCAAATTAAATTAGTCATTTGCAACAATGGAGCGTATTTAGAGCTTCCTGGGACAGTGGCGTAGCGAGCTTAACTCGCACCCGGGGCACAATACCTTTATTAGCGCCCCCCATTCGAAAACCATATAATATTATATGTAAAATATACCATTTGGCGCCCCTTTGTGAGTAGCGCCCGGGGCTGGCCCACCCTTCGCTACGCCACTGTCCTTTGCCACACGGGCAAGGCGCCAGCGTCACAACGACCGGCGATTGGATCAATGATTGGATATTGATGTTGCTGTATCGAACGAATAAAAAGATTTGGCCAATCATGTTATGGTCAGTTTCACAATGGATGAAAGTTGTATTGGCAAGAAAGGGCATTCTCGCTTTGTCTTCATGACGGCAGAAGTATTTGGAATCGATCCAAACATGGGGGACATGGCTGCGTCACATTGCTCCGGGGGGGGGGGGGGCGGTTGGGGTGCATGTGGGTCAAGGAGGACCAATTAGGCCAAAAATCATGTCCCCATTTTGGTTAAATCAAATTGCGATTTGGAAATGAAATATTTCAAACATTTTTTTAAGGGGGCCTCATACGTCCTTGTTGCACTGGGGGGGGGGAGAGGGGCTGGGCTTCTATCAGTGCCTCCTACAGTACAGAGGGCACTGGCTTCTATCGACGACCCGGCCGACTCCCGCAACCACACCCTAACCTGTCATCACCATAATTCCACTACATCGTCATCACGTTACCGTCACAACCTTCGCAAATATGAGTCATCACACCCCCACCCCTCACACACACACACCGACCCGTATCAAAAGCACCACGATGGAGCCCCCACATCGACACCACGACCACATTACCACGTCTCTACTCAGCCTACCCCTAAGACACCATTCATCAATTCCTCCCCATACAACAACAACAACAACGGAAATGTAATTTCAAATCACACCTACAGTCGACTTGGAAGAATTTCAAACTTTCTGAAACAGATCATGTAAACTGGTTGCGTCATTGTCGTCAAAAGTTCAGGACAGTAAATCTCATGTAAATAAAATGCACCAACGGTATGTGCCCCCCTCCCCCGCCCCCCCTTAGCGTATAAGCCCCCCCCCACCCCCACCACCACCACTCCGCTACCTAACATATCAGCTCCAGGAATCTGTCATGAGCACCTCAGTGAACTCAACACAAGTCAAACGCCAAATTCCATTACTCTCACGGGGAATATCGGAAATATATATATATATATATATATATATATATATATATATATATATATATATATATATATATATATATATCTCCCCCCAGTGGTGCAGTGGCGTAGAGTAAGAACATGGGGGGGGTGCAAAGAAAAAAGTAAGAGGGGGGGGCCCTTGTAAAAAAAAAATGTCTGGTATTTTTCCCATTGTCTGGGGGGCGGGGTGTACTGTGGCGAGTTTCGCGGATCGAAAGTTGACACCCACAGCAGTAATACCCAAGTGAGCACTGCAGAATTGGAATTTAAAAAAAAAAAAGTACAGATGTGTTAAGCAGTAGTTTTGAGAGAAACAATATTATATTTTTTTTTCTTTTTAATCTAAGAGCTACTGGATAACGAGTGGGAAGAGAGGGAAGTAGGGGTTGGGGTAAGGGTGGGTGGGGGTACATACATAGGGTTACGCCCTTGACTCCGGAAGTTAAAAAAATAAATCAAATAAAAGTGGGTTAAAGAAAAGGATTATCTGGACTGGGTTGGGTTGTATTTTGTTTTTCTCACTTTGTTAACATTTGTTTTTGTTATTTTGTATTTAACCCCAACAAAATGGACGCCGTGGGGGGGGGGGTTTGGTTGATGAGTCGCGGACATACCGGACAGCGGAAGTCACTGAGTAGATCAATATCTGACCAGACTCGACGGAACTAGGGCAGCAATTAAAGGGAAGAATTGACGGAAGGTGGGACGGGTTGGACTTGTTGTCGTGTGTGAGTGTGTGTGTGTGTGAGTGTGTGTGTGTGTATGAGTGTGTGTGTGTGAGTGAGTGTATGTTGTGTGTATGTGTGTGTGAGTGAGTGTGTGTGTGTGTGAGTGTATGTGTGTGTGTGAGTGTGAGTGAGTGAGTGTGTGTGTGTGAGTGAGTGTGTGTGTGAGTGTGTGAGTGAGTGTGTGTGTGAGTGAGTGTATGTTGTGTGTGTGTGTGAGTGTATGTTGTGTATATGTGTGTGTGTGAGTGAGTGTTTGTGTGTGTGGGATAGTGTATGTCTATGTGTGATAGTGTGTGCGCGTGAGTGTGTATGTGTGTGTGTGTGTGAGTGTGTTTGTGCCTATGTGTAAGTGAGTTGTTGTTTGTAAATGTGTGTCTGTGCTAGAGTGCGTCTGTAAATGTGTTTGAGTGTGTGTGTATGTGAGCGTGTGTCTGTGTGAGAGTGCGTGTCTGTGAGTGTGTGTGTGTGTGTGTGTGTGTGTGATAGTGTATGTCTATGAATGAGTCTGTTCGTCTGTATGTTAGTGTGTATGTCATTGTGTGGGTTTGTACATCTGTGTGAGTGCGTGCGACTGAGTCGTTGTTTGTAAATGTATGTGTGTGTGTGTGTGTGTGTGTGTCTGTGTTATAATGTGTCTGCATGAGTGTGTCTGTCAGTGTGTGGCTGTGTTTGAGTTCGTGTCTATGAACTAGCCTTGTTCCAACTGAGTTCTTTGTCTACGTACAAATTTTCTTTTTATTTCGTCCAACAAATTATTCATACTAGACCACAGGTAAATACCTACTCATACAAACGTGTACATAACAACAAATATTTACTAATAACAATAACAAATAAATAAACAGGAATGAATGTGAACTAATGTCGGAAACATTCAATGAATATTTTTTAAGACCAATGTGTCTGCCCTTCACAAGTCACTCTCGAAGAAGCTCAATTTTTTTTTTTTGGTTCAAAATCAGTCGCGAGTTTAAATAGAATAGCTAAGAGAATTACATTATACTACAGTGTGTGATCCCAATAATCAAACTATATTGATCTTATATCAAGTTGGGGCCCCAATCTTCTAATTTTAGTAATGATAATTTATGTACATATTTTTATGATCTCAAAAATAATTTTTTATGGCTTTTTTTTATAAAAGCTTTTTATTAAAAGTTTTAAAAAATAATTTACTTTATTTTTTTTTTTTACAGATTTGGACGCAAACACTATTTACAAATTAGATTTTTAGTTTTTTAATAATTGATGAAAAAAAATGTGCCCCGGGTGAGGATCGAACTCACGACCTTCAGATTACTCGGACGTTGGATTATGAGACTGACGCGCTACCTACTGCGCTACCGAGGCCGTCGGAGAACAAGTTCAAAAACAAATACAGAAAAGAAAGCGCAAACCCGCAAAGAAACATTGCAGCGACTTACGATGTGCCCTTTTTTTTTTATCATCCAGGAAGGGAGGCGAGGCCTTGCAATGTAGGTCAAGAAAGTTGAACTAGAACCAGGCAGGCCATAGCCATTGAATATCATTGTCCATATAAATACGATTTCTAGGAATAAGACACAAAGTGATGCAAGCCGAGCCCGCCAGGGGCCTACTGAGTTGTGCCTGTGTCTGTCTCGTACCTACTGACAGACAGACAGACAAAAAAAAAAACAACATGGTACGTTCTTATAATTTATGCAGGGCCACTTCCAGCTAATGTTGAGCCCCTGGCCAGCTTCCCAAACCGGGGGGGGGGCCCAACTGATCACAAACCTCTAGCAACAAATTTTACAGCAGATACCTCCCCCCCCCAATCCTCCACTTTAAAAGGCAGGGTTCCATGACATGTATTCGATTAGCAACCCCCTACCCCGCCACCCCCCTTTCCCAAAATCCCCCCTGCTAGTGGCTCTTATCTAAAGTTTTAAACCTGTCATTCTTGGCTGTTTTTTGCGGTTTTTTTTTTTGAGTCCCCAACATAAAAAAGGGGAAAACGAGAAAGAGGTGTGGGGGTGGGGGTGGGTTCTTTGGACGTTTTCCCGAAAACTGAAGGCCATTACCCCCCCCCCACACACACACCCACCTCCTTTTTCCTAGCCCTGACCCCCCCCCCCCCCATTGGCGACATTTGAAAATTATTTTTTTTTTTGTATTCCGTAAGCTCTGTGAAGAACCCATCTGAACTCCATTTGACTAAAGGCTTTACACTCTGGGAGTGTCTTGCTGGGGGGAGGGGAGCGACGATTGGAGGGGTTCTTGTGGAGGAAGGGGGGGTGGTGGTGTTGAGAAAGGGGGGAGGGAGGTGGGGGGCTCGCAAATCAATCCCGTCGTGTTCCTGTAGGGTGGGAGGGGAAACCAGGCCGGCCACACACAAGCGAAACGGCTAATGGATTCACGAACTCATTTTCTATCTGTTCCGCTACGGGGTTAGTGTGAGTCCGTGCGCGTATGGGGGGGCGCCAACGGGGTAGGGGTGGTGAGAACCAGAACGTTGGGGGGGGGGAGACAGTAGTCCATAAGGACGCGCTCGGCGGATCCCTTGTTCAGTTTGGTCACTAAAAAAAGTCACCCACTACGAGTCACGCAGCAAAGGTAAAACACCCAAATGCACGACCATCACTTCCCGTATAGTACAGTCAAGGGGGGATCACTTGTCAGTCTTTCATACTTTTTATCTGTATTCAACATTTTGACTTATCTTTAGTGTTGTTTTAGTCCCAGGTCATATTTTTTATTTCATTTTTTCTGTAATAATTTTAGTTTTCGTCTAGTTTTAGTCTTGCTTCTAATTTTAGTTTTAGTTTTAGTTCTCGTTGACGAAAAGTCAACATTTTCGTCAACGAAGGTTTTAGTTTTAGTTTTCGTCAACGAAAACAACACTACTTATCTATATAGTAAAACCCGCAATACAAGGGGAACAATTCATGATTAGAAATACAAAATAATAAAAAAACAAGCAATTAAGCCTGTTCCATTCTGGACACAGGACGTGTTAGCGCATTTTCAGTACGTTTGTTATCTTTCAGTAAATATTTGTAAATTTTGGAAATGTTTATAAATTCAATTGTGTAAAGCATATATTTGAAAAAAGATATTAAAAGGACAAGTAAGTCATGTTGAATAACTGTTACAAAAATAAATAATGATTACGCCCCTTTGATTAGCTTTTATTATTTATATTTAAAATATAAGCGAAACGGTACATAACAATCTCTTATATTTTGGCCCTGAGAGGTCAAATCGCGAAATAGACTTTTGATGTACACTTGGCAGGCCAAGACCTACACAATGATATATACATCATGGGTCTAGGACTTATGGTTGCTGAGATATAGGGCGATCCATTATTAATATATCTTATATAGTAAAAAACGGTACTTTATAAGGCCCCTTTTACGGCCCTGAGAGGTCAGATCGCGAAATGGAAAAAATTCATTTCTTGGCAGGCCAAGACCTACAAAATGATATATACATCATGGGTCTAGGACTTATGGTTATTGAGATCTAGTGTGATGACAGACAGACAGACAGACAGACAGACAGACAAAACGGGGACAATATAGCATTTTTTTTCGAAAATGCTTTAAAAATGCGTTTTATTTTTGTTACGATTCCACAGACTCTGGGGGGGGGGGGGGGGGAGAATAAACGAAATATCATAATTGATGTGTATCGGCAATGGTAACGGTTTGAACTTAACTTCAGCTTTCTATTTTCAGTAAAACCCTTTACTATCCGGAGACTCACTCTTCTGGCATTGACAGTTATCCGGTCCCGCCTTAGTTAGATATGTGTCCTCTATCTATCGTATTCGGAGCTATTTTACAAAGTTAAAAAAAAAAAGGACCGCCAGGGCAAACCAATGTATTGAGGCCTCCCTCCCTCCCCTCCTTTCACTAACCAACTTAAAAGCCTGTGTATGTACAATGAAAGGGTGTAGGAAAAAAAAAATAGAAGTAAGAAATTTAAATAAAAATACTTATCTCTGACCAGTGGCGTACCTAGGGGGGGCGGTGGGTGCGGTCCGCACCGGGCGGCACTTTTTATTACTTTTTAGGGGGGGGGCAAAAATGTATAGAATAAATTGAAATACCTAAATGAGAGGGCGGCAAAATCGTCCCTGGGCGACCGATACCCACGCTACGTCGCTGTCTCTGACACACACACACAGGGCCCACATTAAGTAAGTGGGAGAATACGTTCCTGATTTTTTTTTTAAAGTATAGCCCCGGGGGATGGGGGGAATAAGAAAAAAAAGAGGTTCACAAATTCACACCTCGCGGACAAAGTTTGGAGTTGTGGGTGGTGGTGGAGGGGAGTGAATGGTTGGGTGGGGAGGGGGGGAGGTTAGGTCTCTCGTTTCAAGAATGTCTTTTTAGATCTTCACCGGGAGAGACGGAATGAAAGAGAGAACAAGAGAAGGATAAAGAGAGTGAGAGAATTTGTTTAAAAAATATATAAAAAAAGGGGAAAATATCTGCACGGGATGAAACAGGAGACCCCCCCTCCCCGGCCATCACCCCCTCCCCCCACCGCAATATACCTTCCATTATCTAACACCCTCGTCTCTCTCTCTCTCTCTCTCTTGGTCTCTCTCTCTCTCTCTCTCTCTCCATCGCTATGCCCGTCATTGATCGCTTTACTCCTCGCGAAAGAAAGAGGAAAGGTGTGTGTGGGGGGGGGGGGGCCTGTTTGATGGTTGGGGGAAGAGAGGAGGGAGAAAAAGGGTATAAAACACAAGACAGAGAAAGGAAAATATGAAATAAATAAATACATAAAATAAAGAGAAAATGTAAATGTGGTGGTGTTGTGTGTGTAGTGTTGTGAGTGTGGTGTGTGTTGTGGTATACTTTTTTATATCAAAAAAATCTATCTTGGACCGAATGAACAATAGTTGTTTTGTTTTTGTTTTTGTTTTTTCTATTTAAAATGACGGTGGTAGTTGAAAATAGGATCCCCCCCCCGGGGGTGGGGGTGTGTGGGGGTGGGAGGTTTCTACTGCGTGCAGTGCGAAGAAGGGGGGAGGGAGGGAGGGGAGAGCAAACTATAGAAAGGGTTGAAGGAGTGGATGAATAAGGAGCGAAACAATAAAAAAAAAAGTAGTAAGATGGGCGCCGAATGAATTTTCCCCCGAATGATTTCGTGACTTGCTGGAGAATGTAATACTTTCCTGGCCTTCGCCCAGAACCTTTTCACTCGCGCCCCCTCCCCTCCCCCTCCCCCTCCTTCCCCTTACCACCCTTCCGCCACCGGCCCCCACAATCTCACTTCACAGCTGTGCAACCCGGGCGGTCCGCGGTATATCTATTTTAATTTTTTTTCTCCTACCTCCGTGCCCCCCACCCTCTCTCTCCCCTTTTAACCTCCCATCACCTCCCTCCTTCCATCCAGTACCCTCTCCCCTCACCAATGCACCTCACGTTCAATTTTTCTTTTTTTTTTCTTCTTTCGCCGGTCTTTCTCTCTCTCTCTCTCTCTCTCTTTTCTCTTCACCGCAACAGTTCTACCCCTCCCCTCCCCTTCAACCACCACCACCACCGCCACTCGCGCTACTCTTCCACATCTCTTCCTTCTTTTTATTTTCCTATACCAATAACGCACGGTCGTCCATTCCCCCCCCCCTTTCCCAGCACATCTCCATACCCATTCCCCCCCCCCCCACCCTTTTCCTTTTCAGACTGCGCTTCAACGCTTCGACGTTTTCTAGTGGAGCTAGTGGAGGGTGTTAAATTTGAGCCCCATTGCTAAAGTTGGAGTGGCGAGAGAGAGAGAGAGAGAGAGAGAGAGAGAGAGAGAAAGAGAGAGAGAGAGAGAGAGAGAGAGAAAGGCAAGGATCGAGAAGGATTTTAATCTTCTTTCGCTCAAACGAAAAGAGAGGGTGGAAAAAAAAAAGAATTGTGGCAGCCATACCACTATGTGCCAGCAATGGCTATGTGTGGCAGCCATACCACTATGTGCCAGCAATGGCTATGTGTGGCAGCCATACCACTATGTGCCAGCAATACCTATGTATGGCAGCAATACCTCTATATGCCAGCATTACCTATGTGTGTGTTAGTGTTTTCATTAAATTTGAGAATTTAAAACATGAACAAAATCATAGTGGAGAAAGGGACGGGCGTGGGGTGGGGGGGGGGCAATAGCTCTCCTGACACCCTTTAGATAGTTCTCACACTTTTGCGATTCATGACTTATGGTAGAAACCACTTTTTTCACAACCCCCCGCACGCTATGAAATTGATTTCAATCACCAACATACCGGTTTGGATACGTTTGACCCCTACCCACCAAACGACCGAGACACGGCCCTGAAATAAAAAAAAACAACTAGCCTAGCCTTATGTCTACCTGCATTCCCGTCAAAAGTCTATCCAGAAAGGAAATGGCGTTCGCTCCCCCTCCACCCCTTCCCATTTCCCTCCCTCCTCCTTTCTCCTCCGCTAACGGCACCCCAGTTGTGTGTGTGTGTGTGTATGTGTGTGCGTGCGCGCGTGTGTGTTGCTTTTCTTGTAGTTTTTTTTTTAAATCTCTTCCCATCGCACCCCCCCCCCATTCTTTTCGCCTGCCATTAAATCAATGACGTCACATCCGCGCGCCAACGAGTAAATAAATAAACGCGTCGAACGGGCTTGTGCCGCCGAGGGTGAAAAAACTGGACCGACCGACCTGAAGCTTTCCCCATTCACCCGGGCGTCCATACCAGTGGGGGGGGGGCGGGGAGGGGGTATTTAAAAACCTGATGATATATTGGTCGGGGTGTGGGTGTGTGTGGGGGGAAGGGGGGAACATATCGATTGAAAAAAAAATGCAATCGATAGAAATGAACAAAAAAATAACATTGCACTTTTTTGTTAAATTTAATTTTTTATTTTTTTTTAAATCAACCCTATCCTCCTCTCTGTCTCTCTCTGTCTCTCTCTCTCTCTCTCTCTCCATCCCTTCCCCCCAAATCGGTAAATTTGTTGTTAAAGTAAAAAAAAAAAACTTGCCTCGAAATATTCATTATGAAACGCTGTTCGATAATTCCCCGGGCGCTAATTGCCGTCTTCACACGTCCCTTCGATCACTACTGATTCACGGACGTGCCTTGCCCTTCGCCTCCCTCCCTCCCCCCATCCCCCCTCTCTCTCACTCTCTCTCTCTCTCCATCAACCCTATCCTCCTTCTTCCTCCTCTCCACCCCCCACCCCGTCCCCACATCTCACCCACTGACGTAACAGCAGCGCCTCTGAATACCATTCATGTGTGACATCAGGGGTTGGAATAACGCTGGGTTTGTACTTGACCGACGTCCGGCAGTACAGTAATAAGTCCAGCCAGCGGGGAAGTGACACGGCCAAAGCACGCCCCCCCCCCCCCCAGTCCACCAGGCCCGGCAGCTATTGCCACTTTCTCTTTTTTTTTTTGCTTCTAATGGAATATTTAAAAAAAAAAAGAACCTTTGCCACAGTTGGCAATCCACACCTTCCACCGTCCCGGACCTATTGGGGCGGGTGGGTGTGGGGAGGTGTAATGTATCAGTGGAAACCATCTGTGATCAATCCATAACGAAGCTTCGATGTGGAAGTGGCGGGGGGGGGGAGGAATGAAATGGCCCAACAGCGTATGTTGTTTGGTTCGTAAGGGAGGAGGGGGGACGGGAAGGTTAGCTGGTAAAGAATGGATAAGCTCAATTTTCGCTTCCCCCCTCCCCCCCCCACCCGCCCGTTTCCCCCACCTACAGGATAGAACAATAGTGTACGCTCCTTCCACCGTCATTCCTTCCCGCGTCATTTCACACCATTTACTGTAGCACATACATACAAACATACGCGTACACACACACACACACACACACACGAACGCACACACACAAACAGTACCACTCGCTTCATCAATGACAAAAGAGAGAGAGAGAGAGAGAGAGAGAGAGAACCTCTTGTGACACCACTTCGACCCATCTTCGATCAATTCGACCCCTCCCCTCCCCACCCTTTTACGCCCACACCCCCCACCATTCCCCCTCGGAGAATACCTTTCCACTTCTCTCCCTTCCCCTCCTCCACCCCACCTCCCCACCCCCCCACCGAACCCTCCACCGCCACCAACAACACCACTAACGTTTCAAGCTTCTTCCCCGTCCCGTCCTGTCCCTTCCCCCGAGGGAAAGACAAACGAAATCGAGTCCCTCGCCTCGCACTGAAGACGACGTCGAAAATGTTGATAAAGGGGTTGCGGGGGGGGGGGGAGAGGGGGATTTGAAGAGGATCTATTGGGAGCCGCCCGCTAGTGTCACGCATGCGTGCATTCACTGACTGGGGGGGGGGACCTCTACAGAATCCAGTTCAGAAGCAACTTAAAAAGGAAAACAAAAAAAAAAAACTTAGCTCAATAGTGAAAGGGATAGAGGGGAGTGTGGGGGGGGTGACGACATTTCTACTGCGCCTAAGGACTTATCTATTTTTTTTTTAATTCAGAAGGAATGGGTGAAAAGAGTGAGAGAGAGAGAGAGAGAGAGAGAGGGAGAGAGAAAAGAATGAAATATAGAGAACAACGGACGACCGAGTGGAGGGGAAGGGTGGGGGGTATGAATGGGAAAAGGAGGGGGGGGGTTAGGAGGTAATCATCCTTCGCTTCAAGCGGCCCCCCCCCCCCCACAGATCGATGCGAACGCCGGATCAACGTTGAATGGACCGCCACACCAACGTGAGATAAGAGGCGACAAAACCTGAGCCGAATCCGGACCGAAAGCAATGGGGAGGGGGGGGGGGGACGACAACAACAAAAAACCTGTGCGAGAGCGTGGGGGGAAGGGGTAGGGGATTAGGGGGAGAGGGGTGGGGCGCTGGTTGGGAAGGGTACAAGTGTAAGGCCGCATTATTGATGCGGGCTCCGGGGGCCATTGTTCATGGCCTCGCTTTCAGAACTATCACCCACGCGGAAACACATGCAAATAAGGCGGCAAGGGGGGACAATCATCCGCGGCGGAGAGAAAACACCCATCCCCCCCCCCCCACTAAGAATTTCGACTCCCTGACGTTCAGACGATTTGCAAACTTTAAAAAAAAAAAAATAAAAACTTTCGGGTGGTGAAGGGGGATGCGGGGTGGTATGAAGGGGGAGTCAACGGCGCCAATGGAGCGTAACTCTTGGTCCTAATTGTGTTCGGAGATAGAAAGAAGAGAAGAAAAAAAAATGAATTTCTAGTTAATGAGGTATGGAAAAAGGTTTAAAAAAAAAGGAAGGGGGGAAGGGGGGAGGGGGGGGTGTTAGGGGTCAAACTGGTAGAGGGCGGCAGGTTAATACAGTTTCCCATTTATTTTTATTTTTTTACATTTTTTTGTTTATTTATTTTTTCTTTTCTATCACGCACACGCCATCCGCCATCTTGTGCACTGAATTCTGGGAACAGAGGCCTCGACTGAATGTTGGTTGACAAAGGAAAGGAATGAATATATTTAGCATTCAACCAGGCCCGTAGCGTGCGGAGTGTGGCTGAAGGGCCGCATCCCTCCCCCCCCCCTGCGTTTTGACTGTCTCGCTCTGCTTGTTTGTTCTACTTTGTAACATTTATTTCCTGTCCCCCCCCCCATGCTATGGCCTGGCCCCTGCTGTATAATGCCTGGTCCCTGACGTAGAATTTTCATGCTACGGGGCTGCATTCAACTCAAGCTTTACTCTAGTCAAGATACAGTTAGGTGCCCAAATGCTTAGTAGACAAAGGTCGGCCTCACCCTTTGCGGGGCCCAATTTAACGGCTTCGGCCCTGTCAGCCATATTCGTCATCTGTTCAATCACATCTTTGCCAGGGGCTCTAAGATTGTCTAAGATTGTTCATTTCAACGCCACATTGCCACTTTGACAGACTGGTGCAGTGGCTTGGGTGAATGCCAGGAGCCTGCCCCCGGGGACAGCTTATGGACACACGGCACACAATCGCTTGCGAAATAAGACGACACTGCAGTTTATTTGTGACAACACAATACATCATGGCCAGATTTTCGGATTTACCCTGGTTACCTGCCAATTTAAGCGGCGCTTATTTTTTGGGCGGTAATTTTAACTCTTTGGCGGATTAGCGAGTTTACGGCTGCTTCAGCGGTTTATATAGCCTGAATGTTAAGAAAACATAATTGTATTATTTTTATATATATTTTTTTTTTTTTTTTGGGCTGGTCTCTTATTATTGAATTTTGAAACTGCAAACAGATTTTTAACGTTTATAAACGGTTGTAGCAAGATGACCAGAGGATTGTGGGAAAGGGACTGTTTAAATACATTTTATCCAGCGGCAACGTACTTGTTATAGAAATAGAACAGTGATTCTCTCTCTCTCTTTCTTTTTCTCTCTCTCTCTCTCAATCTCTCTCTCTCTCTCTCTCTCTGTGTGTGTGTGTGTGTGTCTTTCCCTAACTTTCCATGATTTATTTTTTCTTTCTTCCTTTCCACTTCTTTAAAATGTTTAAAAGTGAAGTAAACTTTCTTTTCATTCCAAGACAGTTTTTTTTTTAATTTTTAAATTTAAACCACCCTCCTTCCCTCCCCCCCCCCCATTTCGCACACGTTGCTTTTATCTTAATCTCTGCGCGCGATGATCAAACCTTCATCAGCACTTACGTCACACATTTCTTTTCTTCACACCCCCCCCCCCCAATCTCCTTCTATACAACAAAACAAAAAAATAAAAAAAAAATCCTGGTCACTTTTTCGCATCTTTCTCCTCGTTTTTTTTTTATTTTCCACCCTCAACTCTTTTTACACGTCGGAGACCAGTTTGGTTAATTGCCAGCCACCATGCAGTGCCAGGTTGGGAAAATTGCTACCAAATTAACCTTAATTTTTGGTCGACTCCCCCCTCCCCTCCCCTCTCCTCTCCCACCCCATTTTCTCTCAGCTGTTTTTTTTTTTATGATTTTCCTTACCCCTTCCCTTATCTCAATGCTTGAGGTTAAAATGAGGAAAGACGGGAGGAGAAGGGAGAGAGGTAGTGGGGTGCGGGGAGGAGAATCAACTTATCGCAGTGGGTGGTGGTCAGGATCGATAGCCAAAGTTCACGTGAAGAGCGGGGTTTTCTCACTCACGATGTCGCTGTGAAGGAAATGGCGATGACAAGACGACAGGGGCAGTAAAATGGCTACAAAACACGTTATTGTTGTTGTTTCTGCTGCAGTTGTTTTTGTTTTTACCACCGTCAAAGATGCCCATGACGCCCGGGGAGAGGGGTTTGAGGGAGGAGTTGAAGGGGGTGGGGAGGGTGGTGGTGGTGATAGCACACTGCTGTTGGTTTTCTGTTATTGTTTTTTAAATTCTATTATTTTAGTTTTGAACTTTTTTTTCAGTTTGTTTAGAGTTGTTGGAAACCATGTTTGTTTCGTTTTGACAGTATGGATTCAATGAACTATCTATCAATCTGTGTCAGTTTGCCTGCCAGTCCATCTGTCTGTCCGTCTATCTCAAATAAATTTACATTATTTATTTATCTATATCAAATATGTATATATATATATATATATATATATATATATATATATATATATATATATATATATATATGTGTGTGTGTGTGTGTGTGTGTGTGTGTCTATCCCTAACTTTCCATGATTTATTTTTTCTTTCTTCCTTTCCACTTCTTTAAAATGTTTCAATTATATATACACTATATATATATATATATATATATACACTAGCTGAACCCTGCAAAACATTTGCATAGAGATATATCCCCTTAGACTTGATCGGTGGGCTGGGTTATTTTTTGGGTTTTGGGCAGATCCGATTTTTTCATGATTGTATTTTAAACTGGAATACTGTTGTTTTAATTCTTTACTTTCGATTTAACGCAGAGCCCAAATCGCTTATATATATATATATATATATATATATTATAAGTATACCTATCTCAACCACATCTCCTAATCAATCATTCTATCGACTTAGGACCACCACTATAATCCTTAAAACGACCCCCCCCCACGCCCTCGTTCTATTCTTCTCCCCCCATTCTTTTTTTTACCTGTAAGGTGTAAACATTTTTTTTTTAAATTTTAAATACGATCACACGATACGATACGATATATGGAAAAAAAATAACAACAACTGAAATCAATATTTGTTATAACGAATATCTTCGACCCGTCCTTATCGATGTGCGGGTTACAAGGGACAGTGCACTCGCACGCGCACCTCCCCCCCCCCCCCAATCCGATTCATTATCAACCAGCGTCACACCAGTACATCCCTATATTAAGCCCCACCCATACGCACACACATTTACACACACACAGAGATAACCCCCTCCCTACAAACACCCTCCATCTCCTCTTCCCCCCCCCCATGCCCTCCTTGTCACGTACTTAACACCTGGTAGCGATCAAGAATGTATAATCGTTGTGAACGAGGGAAATGCGGGGGGGGGGGGGAAGGGGGGGTTGGAGTGAGAATCGAAAGGGGAAAGGTGGTGGGGGTGGAGAAATGTGTGTGTGGGGGGGGGGTGAGGGTGGATACCAACTAATACCGCTGCTTCAGCCGTTTTTTTTTTTTAAAAACACACCCCCCCCCCCTTTTTTTTTTCCACTCCCCCATCCCATCCCGACTGCTATTTAATTTATGTCAATTTCAAGTGCATTGGATGACCTATAATTAGGTAACGTGAACACTGCGGACGTAAGCACGCTGGTCAATTGGTTGAAAAAAATATAACCAAGTTTATTTTGTTTATCAATTCAAATGCGCGTTGATTTTTTTTCTTCTTTCGCCTTGTTTTGAATTAAATTTTGACACTTATTTCTGAATCTGTAAAAATTTAGAATTGCAGTTTTTTTTTATCAACTTGGAGGTCTTTCACTTTTTTTTTTTGCAACTTTGTCAAACAAGTGTACAGCTAAACCTCATTACACTTTACATCATCAAACATAAACGTGTTCAAAAATATAATTTATTTTTTTTGGTATTGTCGAAAAATGGCTGATGTTATTTTTAGACCAGCTGCAGACGACAAGCGGCGGTGGTTGTTTTTAATTAATCGGGCTGTTTGCGGCAAATTTGAAGTTATCTATAAGAGAGAGACGAAGAGAGAGTGAGAGGAAGAAACAGAGAGCTGAGAGAGAGAGAGAGAGAGAGAGAGAGAGAAAGAAGGGGTAAGATATATATATATATATATATATATATATATGTAGATAGATAGATAGATAGATAGATAGATAGATAGATAGATAGATAGATAGATAGATAGATAGATAGATAGATAGATAGATAGATAGATAGATAGAGAGAGAGAGTGAGATAGATAGATAGATAGATAGATAGATAGATAGATAGATAGATAGATAGATAGATAGATAGATAGATAGATAGATAGATAGATAGATAGATAGATAGATAGATAGATAGATAGATAGATAGATAGATAGAGAGAGAGAGAGAGAGAGTGAGTGAGATAGATAGATAGATAGATAGATAGATAGATAGATAGATAGATAGATAGATAGATAGATAGATAGATAGATAGATAGATAGATAGATAGATAGATAGATAGATAGATAGATAGATAGATAGATAGATAGATAGAGAGAGAGAGAGAGAGAGAGAGAGAGAGAGAGAGAGAGAGAGAGAGAGACATAAATACGTAATACCATCCAGCGCCTCTGTGATTACAGCACATACGAACATGACTGGCATCGATCTACAAGAACACTACACAGTCTCACCAGTTGCTATGTTACATATAATGCAACTTGACTATATGCACTAGAAATGAGACAATATTTTTTTTTTTGGAATCAGTCTACTGAAATAGTTAAGAAAAGTGATCAATCATCTTCGCAGCAGATCAACTGACACATTTGTTTAAAATGTGACAATACATCGAAATAGATCAATTATAACAGTGAATAAATTTGTCTATTCTACAAAAAAAACATCGGATTCGGACAAGGTTTTTCCCCAATTTCTAGCTTCTCGTGCAATTAAGTAAAATCCGTTCTGATTTACTTTGGACATTTTTTAAAGTTGAATCAAAATCGATAAATTAAATATAATTATTTTAGCTTCTTCACTTAACTAGTAGGCCAATGTTCCTTAATTTGACTTTATGAATTTAGCACCAACTTGACCAACGTAACCGGATATTCGTTTAAGGCATGTCTGTCTGCGCATCCGATTTACGGGAATCCCCATGTTCACTCTCACAACCCCTCCCCTCCTTCCCCCCCCCCCCCCGCGAATTAAGCATGCCGATTTCTCCGAATTACGTGTTTCGCCCAGAGTTATGATTTATTTTACTAACATCTTACTGCGCTCGCGACCGAGGGCGCTAAACTTTTATGAACCTCCACGAGTTAATCAACAGCCGTGGCAATTAATTGTGTCCGCCTTTTTATGACGTCATTTTAGAAATGCTCTGTCCTTTTATTACCGTCAGGAATAACAGGTCTTCTTTGTTTTGGTTTTGTTAGTTGCCTCCCTTCCCTCCCTCCCTCCCTCCCTCCCCCCCCCGGATAAAACTCTCTACACTGGCGACGTATTCTTCAAGGCAGAGGTTGGGTGGGAGCAGGGATGCTCTCACTTGGGGGTGGGGGGCAGGGTTGCTGCAAAGAGAAAGCAACCCGCCGAATATTACTCGACGGCCCTGAATCTAAAAGGGAAGGGGGGCATCGCTATTGAATTTTTTTTAATTACAAGTTATCATCATTGCCCACACACACACACACACACATAAACACACATGACGCCATTCAGTGCCACCGAGAAGGGGGGCCAGGGAGGCAAATGCCCAGGGGCCCGGCGAGTTTTAGGGGCCCATACTGAGCTGGCCAATCAACTTTTGAAAATATTATTATCAGCACGGGGGGGGGGCGGCGTGACAGCCCTCCCCAGGGGCCCGAAATTTCTGTCGGCGGGTCTGACGCCACTCCTAACGCAAACCGTAGCGTTTATGAATCAGCGTCTCCCCCTTCCCTTCCCAATAATTACTATGGCCGCCATGTTTGCGTAAGATTAACAGATGCTAACAGGACACTGACATCGATTGGTCGGTCAGTCAACTGTACCGTGACCTACAAGCGTTTTTCAATAATAATAATATCAGAGGCGTTGCCTTAAGTATCGAGGTATTTAAGGCAACGCCTATGTGGCAGAATGTGGTTATTATGGGCCCATTATCATATGCTGGGATGGCTGCCCTAACTGTAGGCGGTGTATCGTTGGAAAGCGAAAACCTATCGTGCGCTCTCACTCCAACCCGGTCTCCCACCCCCCAGCTTGCCTAAAAAAAATGCTGGGCCCTGTGCGATTGCTCTGCTCCACTGAGAACGCCCCCTCCCTCCCTCCCCCCCCCCCACCTATACTCAAGTTGAATGATGTAAATGCGCCTCTCCGATTCCCTCTTTCTTTCACTCTGCGCCTCTTTCCAGGCTGTGATCACCCCACTCCAACCCCCATCCCCTCCCCCACCAGCCCCCTTACATGATCACTCCTACAAACGCACACACACACACACACACACTTACCAACAAACCCAAGCGCACGGTGAGAGAAGTTTGATTAAATGCAAACGACAGAGTTCGATCCTATAGCCCGCCGCCACACAGAAAGACAAATAAAAAATGCGCATGCGCATTTAAAACAAGGAAGAATTGTGTGTGTGGATGGGGGGGGGGAGAAAAAACAACAACCCAGCAGCAACACAACAAACACATGCACGCGCCGACACTGAAACACACACACACACACACACACAGACAAATTCACAACTCTAATCACACATACACAAGGACAAAGTTAGTTGTCTACGTTCACTCTATAGATAAATAGGGGTGTTTGTGTGTGTGTTGGGGGGACTTTTTGAAGCAAAGAACGGCGGGGGGAGGGGGGGGCTGTTATAATCGAGTGACAAGGTGTTGGGGGTGGGGGGTGTCAGGTATACACTATCTGAGCCAACAGGTGTCGTCCGCTCGACGCGAGCACCATTTCTGGTTCAAACGATCGGGTCGCGATCGACGCGCGGGTGAAAAAAAAATTCAAATGTCGTACTTGGGTAGAGAGGGCAGAGGCGGATCCGTTCTTGTGTATCATCTGGTGGGGGGGAGGGGTAGGCGGTAGAGATATTCTGGTACATGTGGGGGCCCCAGTCGGGGGGAACCTATAAGATCGGATATAAAAAATAATTTGTTTGGGGGGTGGGTGGGTGGAAGGCTCAATAGTATATTATATCCACGGCTCTCCTCTTGACAGTTTGGTAGTTTCCATTTCTTATATGTGTGCATGGGCGTATTCATGGATGGATGCACCATATATATATATATATAACACAATGATAGATGCACCATATATATAACACAAAGATAGATGCACCATATATATATAACACAAGGATGGATGCACCATATATATAACACAAGGATAGATGCACCCCCCCCTACATTTTGAAAAAAATGTCATATAAGAGGGGGGAATTTGCTCCCCCCCCCCCCCCTTACATTTAAAAAAAAATGTCATAAAGTTGTTATTTGCCACCCCCCCCCCCTGGAAAATTTTTGCCCCCCCCTGGAAAAATTCCTAGCGACGCCCATGTGTGTGTGTGAAGTCCCTGTAAGAATGAGATGAAATCTCTTAGATCATATAAACCACGGTTTTTATGGTGCCCCTTCTTTCATCCCCCACCATACATAGCCGATAGCGCAATGGCCACGGAAACACCCCGGGAGATATATCGCGAACGTGAGCCAAGACCTGAACAATTTCCTTCTTGGTCCTCACGGGAGTTCGTACCAGGTACCTTCAGGTCGACAGTCGAGCGCTTTACCGCACGACAGTCCGTCCCCTCGACTTCCTATAGCTTTTTGTATTACATTACATCATAAAGTGTGGTTTTTTTTTTTCAATTCCTTTAATCAATCCCCCCCCCCACCTTGCTACAAACTCGTGCATTATTGCGGTCATTGGCCACAATTTTAAATCTCCCCTTCTCTCTCCCCCCCCCCACACGCAAAAAAAAAAAAAAATAAATAAGGAGATACGGGTTCGAATCTCGGTGAGAACCAATGGAATTTTTCAACTACGCCCTGATGAAAGTCGATAATAAAAGTCCCACAGTCAAGTTCACCCAGCATCAAATGGGTGTCTGAGTTAAATTGGGGAATCAATGGCGGACGTGGTTACAGAAACAGATCCATTCTACTACACACTTCATCTACCCCGGTGGCGTTACAGGGCTAAAGGAACTGAAGTTTTTGCTTTTTTTTTTAAATAAGAGAAATGAAATACGTAACAGCCCTAAATGCGCGAAATCTGAAACGTGTATCCTAAACTGGGTGAAACTGTAATATTGCAATCTGAAATATGATTATTTCATGTATTTACCCAGCGTTGTCTTTACAGATGTTGTCTTTACAGATGTTGTCTTTGCAGATGTTGTCTTTACAGATGTTGTCTTTGCAGATGTTGTCTTTACAGATGTTGTCTTTACAGATGTTGTCTTTATGCAATGTTGTCTTTGCAGATGTTGTCTTTATACAATGTTGTCTTTACAGATGTTGTCTTTGCAGATGTTGTCTTAATACAATGATGTCTTTGCAGATGTTGTCTTTATACAATGATGTCTTTACAGATGTTGTCTTTACAGATGTTGTCTTTATGCAATGATGTCTTTGCAGATGTTGTCTTTATACAATGATGTTTTTGCAGATGTTGTCTTTATACAATGATGTCTTCGCAGATGTTGTCTTTACAGATGTTGTCTTTATACAATGTTGTCTTTGCAGATGTTGTCTTTATACAATGTTGTCTTTGCAGATGTTGTCTTTACAGAAGTTGTCTTTACAGATGTTGCCTTTACAGAAGTTGTCTTTACAGAAGTGGTCTTGACAGAAGTGGTCTTTACAGATGTTGTCTTTGCAGATTTTTGTCTTTGCGGATGTTGTCTTTACAGATGTTCTCATACAGATGTTATCTTTACAGATGTTGACTTTTTTTTTTAATAAATATATTTGTGTACATCCAGCGGCATAGGAGATTCAGGGGGGGGGGACGAAGACAGCGGCCAGCCGCCCCGGGAGGTAATAGATAAGCCATAAGGGCGGCTTTTTTTTTTTTCAAAACACTTTTTTTTTTTGCGGACTTTACAGCACGTCTATTGGGTGGCATACTTATAGCCTCTTGAGCTAGTTACATCAAATGTGTTCATCGTTAAAGTACCACCTTAGTTATCACATTCTTCAGTAATACTTATCTACATGTATGTGTATTGAACCCTGGTCTACAGCGTCATATTCCACTTTCCAACATCTCTGTGCATCGTTCTATATATATAAAACACTTTTTTTTTCCTTTACCGCTCCACAATCTCCATACCCATTTGTTGTTTTTTTTTTGCTGTACGGGCTTGACTATTCCCACCTCCCCCCTTCCCCCCCCCTATCCCCAAAGCAATTTCTCTTTAAATATTTTATTATTCCACGCTGAGCGTAAATCGTGTCTTCCCCACCCCCGTCCACCTCCTCCTCCTTCCCCATACACACTCCCCCATCCCCAACCCCTTATCTTTATCATACCTCTCTCTCTCTCTCTCTCTCTCTCTGGGGCAATAAAAACACCCCCAAGGGCAGCGGTCATGCCCTCTAATAAGATTTGTCGGCCCAGTTTCGGCAATAATTCAAAATGAAATCAATTGTCAACTCCCCCAATCCACGCCCCTTGCCACAACCCTACCCCCCCCCCTTTTTTTTTCACTCAACACTATTGCTTATCACTCACAAACAAGAGAAACCGTCCCCCCTACTCCTATTCCCCCCCCCCCAACAAACACAGCCCACACCCATTCTTTCTCCAAGTCACCTCTCAACAGTCTGGCTTCTCTCTCATCCATCTTCCGCCGAATAAATTTGCATCTCCTCTGCACCTTCGCCCCTCCCTCCCCCCTTCTCTCCCCATCCTTGCGCCTCCCCCCCCCCCCCACCCTCTAATCATTTCGGGCCCTCGCTACTCGAGCTGGTTTTTTCTGTTGGTTTGTGCGCGCCTCGATATTTTTCTTTTTTTTTTTCAATTGTCTCTTTGACCATGTAATGACAAATTGACCAGGATCTTTCCGACTCACCAAGACTTCCGGTTTGACCACAGCACTAGGCAGCGGGAAGCAGATCAGGAATATGTTGACATCTTTCTTTTCTCTCTCTCTCTCTCTCTCTCTCTCTCTCTCTCTTTCTCTCCCTCCCTCCTTCTTTCTGTCCACGAATTTCTGTTTTCTTTTTTTGTTTCTACCTTTGATTTATTGATTTATTTTTTTTATCCATTGATTTATAGATTGATTCATTCTTTCTTTCATTCAGTGGTCCGTCTGTCCATCTTTTTTCTTTCGATCATTCTGGTAGAGTTTTTGTGACCTCCCCAGTTCTCTACAAGTTGCCTAACGTGGCGTGGTGTTTCACTGGGGTGTTGAGAGTGAGCTCGAGAAGTCTATGAACACGTCAGTCGTGCTTAACTGAGGGGCCGAAAGCCCATATGGGGAGTGGGCAGCCTTGTTGTAGTTTTTACCATCGAAACATTCGACTGATGCACCATATATATAACACAAGGATGGATGCACCATATATATAACACCAGGATAGATGCACCATATATATAGCACAAGTATAGATGCACCATATATATATAACACAAGGATGGATGCACCATATATATAACACAAGGATAGATGCACCATATATATAACACCAGGAAAGATGCACCATATATATAACGCAAGGATGGATGCACCATATATATATATATATATATAACGCAAGGATGGATGCACCATATATATATATAACACAAGGATAGATGCACCATATATATAACACAAAGATAGATGCACCATATATATATAACACAAGGATGGATGCACCATATATATAACACCAGGATAGATGCACCATATATATATATATAACACAAGGATGGATGCACCATATATATAACACTAAGATGGATGCACCATATATATATAACACAAGGATAGATGCACCATATATATATATAACACCAGGATAGATGCACCATATATATATAACACAAGGATAGATGCACCATATATATAACACAAGGATAGATGCACCATATATATATATATATATATATATATATATATATATATAACACAAGGATGGATGCACCATATATATAACACTAAGATGGATGCACCATATATATATAACACAAGGATAGATGCACCATATATATATA
>JAGDYQ010000019.1:2837147-2859010 GCA_021962125.1 Bulinus truncatus | reverse complement strand
GCTTGGAGTTTGAGCACTGACATGGGCTATTCAAATGAAACCCACCATGAAGGTAACGAGTGGTTAGAATGTGTATAGGGCCCAAGAAAATTATTGCCAGCAGTTGTGTATAGGATCAAGTAATACTGTTTTATTCCTACAAGGACAACATAGACAGCCACCGGTGGCTAGATCTGTTATAGAGATTTGAACATTTGCCTTCTGCGTCATTAGACAAATGCAATACGTCCATCGTGTTTGGTTGGGCGTACGTTGTAACAGGATGCTTATAGCGTGGGAAACCGAGATTTAACCCCCCCCCCCCACCATTTTCAAAACATCTCCATAGTCACGGCTGTACACCAGGGAAGCATCGAACAGCCTTCATCAACCAAAGGGTGCGCTTCTTTGAGAATGTTAGCTCGTTCTCTTTAACAGACTGGACGGAGATTGGTGAAACTATTTGTTAGGACTCGACCCTGGTCCCCTACCATCTTATCAAGAGCAAAACGTTGCTGTTAATTAGAAGCCAATGGTAGGTAAAGTAAGCAACCGACAACCCCTTGACCCTGAGGCGTGAATTCAGGTACGGTTTGGGGTGAAGGGTAGTTAGTGAATTGGCGAGTTTAGGCGCAAATGATGCCTTCTGCTTTCCCAGACGGTCTCTTGGGGCAAAAAAACTTGTACCATTAATTTGCGTCATTAAACATATAATTCGATTTCATAGTAATGAGAATTTTCAAACATGGTTTCATTTACAACATTTTCAGCCTAGCGAACCCCTTAACTCCCAAAGGCCGAAAAGTTTCAAAGGCCGACAATTCTCAAAGGCCAACAATTCTCAAAGGCTGGCAATCCTCCTAATTAATTAACAAACAAATTGGAATATTGTGTTCCCCTTGGATAAGTCGACCATGTTGTTTTTTTTTTTTCAGTGAATATTTAAAGCATACATTTTTTCGACTTATACCCGAGTATCAACAGTAGTTACTATCTCACCTGCTCTATTTTTTTTTACTTTATAAGAGAAAAGATCTCCAGGTACTGTCACAGACTTATAATAGTCGTGGTATCAGGATTTTTGTCTCAATCTCACTTGCAGCTATAATAAAAGTTTTGCATCCGTTAGCAGAAGTTATTATTTTTTATTATTATTTATTTTTACCATAGAATGTTGCGTTAGTCAATCTTATGGAATAAAACAAAAAAAAAATTCAGGATCTCACACTCACGCAAACAAAACATACAAAGTCCATACAAAAGTCATATTACATCATCAAACTCAGCCGGCACGCAACAATGACCATGCAGTGACCACTTAAAACCGGACTGCTCGGTGAGATTGTTTCTTGTCCAAAAAGAATCAAATCCCCCCCCCCACCCCCCATCAGTCTCCACCGCCGTCAACCCAACCTCCCTCTTTTGGCATTTATTTTCACACACCGTATAAAACTGTTTCACCCCCCCCGACCGACTCTGGTCTTCGATCATTAAAAAATAATAAAGGAAGTCGTCCAGACGTCAAACTACTCTCAAGGTGCCGGCCATAATGACCACTGTGGTGGATGATGGGGGTGGGGAGTACTGGGGAGGGGGTGGAGGAGAGAGCTCCCCGTCACGGTTTTAAAAAAAAAAAACAAAAGCGGCCCGGATAACTCAAAGACGTGCCTCTGTCCGTCAGGTCCGTTTATTCCGTGTACCGGTGAAAGTGGAGCCACCTCCCCCCCTTTCCCGCCCCCCGCCCTCCCTCCTCCCCCCTTGTACGTGACTATATGGTGTGGGAGTAGTTTACACGGCTGAATGGGTGGACTCGGACGACTTATGACTGGAGGCGTATGGTGTTTATTAGTGCTATTGGCCGGGGAGAGGGGAGTAGGGAGGGGGGGTTGTATGTAAGTGTCGTTATGTCGCGGGTCAATGCTATTGAAGTGGATAGCGTAACTTCCGGTCAATACACCAGTCTGGGCATGGACTCCCCGCGCAACACCCGTTTTGTTTTGTTTTGGTTTTTGTTTTAAAAACTATTCTTACGTCATTGACCCGTGTATTCACCCGTTACTAAAAATAACCCCTGGCCCAAGTATCACGTGATAAACTCGACACTTTCTTCTAGGATGCGCGCCCCGGAAGCCGGAACTCTTGTTCCCTCTTTCCAAAAATACCCCCCCACCCACACACCCAATACATTAGCACGCACCGCCTCCCTAGAGACATATTCCCCCCCCCCCGTTTCATTAGAGGCGCCATCAGCTTCGCCACATTTTTTTCAGCACACACACACACACAAACACATACAATCGCACTCAAATACACACAAACACACACACACACAAACACATAATATGTTGCGCTTAAATTTTAAAAAAATAAATAAGAAGGTTGTTTTGTTGTTTTTTTTTGTTGGTTTACTTTTGCTAAAATAAAAACCCAGAAACGACATTTTAAAAAAACATGACGAAATTACTAAAAAAAATTCCACGCCGTTGAAATGAATTTTGAACAAAAAAACTTGAAGGTGATATAAAAAAAACCAAGCTTCCAAGAATAGCTTGCTTGGCTGATATAATATATGGTGGGTGTGACAATGTGTAGGTGGTGTCTGGTGTGTTTAGGTGTTCTTGTGTTGGGTGCCCCATGTGCGGGTGTCGTTGTGTTTGCGTGCTCGTGTCAAAATCTAAACTATGTGAAAAATTACAATAATCTTTTTTTGTTTGTTTCTTTGTTTCTAAAAATAAATACACGTCATGAAGAAGTGGGAAAATTTAAAAAAAAAGTGTCTCATGCAAGAAAGAAATTTAAAATGGCAGGTTGTTCAGCTCGAATGGAAAAACGGTGATGGGGAGGAGGAGCATAGGCGTACCTAGGGTGGGTGGAGGGGTTCCAAATTCAAAAAATCCCCCGGGCCCCAGCTTTAGGGGGCTCCCAAAGTTGTTTTTTTACATTAAATATTAGGTGCATTATCTCATGTCATGGTGTCAAATGTCAAAATGCAGGGGCCCCCAAATGAGGCCATGCCCCCGTCCCGGCCGCCAAATCCCTAGGTTCGGCACTGAGGAGGAGGTGTGTGTGTGTGTGTGCAATTCATTGGCACAAAACCTGTGGACGTCGAAAACTTCTCTCTCTTTTCAGTCGATACAAGCTGACGGCCAGACACCACTCCCCCTCCCTCCCTCTTCCCATGTCTCCATGAACCATGCATCATCCGAATCAGGATTAGCGTTTCTATGCGTAACATACCCAGGGCCGTAGCGACCTACTGTGGTGGCGTCCAGTTTCAGTTGAATAAAGAAAAAAGGACCAAAAAAAATAAAATGCCATCTTTATTTCTGAGCCACTCCACTGTTTAGGGGGCCCTGTGGGGTAAATAATACTAGCCCGAGGATCCATGAGTGGCCCATAAAATAAGACTACCCTGGTACAAATTACCTCCCTTTTGTACCAAAGTCTTTTTTTTTTTACTTTAAGCTGGCTGTGGTACAAAAAATCTTCACGTTTGTATAGAATTAAAAAAAAAATTACAAGTTATTTTAGAATAGAAATGAAATATTGATCGGTTTTAATTGTATTGTCTTTGACTAGGAGCAAGATAACTGTACTCCCCATAAGATTCCGCGAACTTCTGTAATAAAATGGTAGAATTTAAGTTAACATTATAAAGGTTATACTGACCACAACTAGTTGAAAAGCCGGCTGACGCTGGCTGCTTGTTACCTGCGATATAATAAGAAATCCTTGTTGTGTTTAATTTTCCAGTTTTGGAATTCCCTAGACTATTTTTAGCCGAGCTTGCGTTTTAACTCCCCTTGAGTGAGACTAAAATTTTGGAATTCCCCAGACTATTTTTAGCCGCGGAAGTTATACACAGTCGAACGTACGTACGGACGCCTAGGTTAGCCGATTATGTATTAGATTGGTGGTTAGTACTATGCACAGCCGTCTTCATTACTTTCGCCCTAGCAAATTTTGGGTAGCTATTAGAAAACTGGGTGGACTTGGGGTGGGGGGGGAACATCGATCGGACACGAGAAAATGTCCCAGCACTCGACTTTCAGTTAGCAGGTCGAACGCTCAACCATGCTCCCTCTAATCAAATAGTATACATGTGTTTTAGTTTACATTCTGAGTATCCAATATCATACTGTTAAGTGCTCTGCGGGAAATCACAAAAGCACAGGCGTGGGTTTAAATAAAACAACACGGTATTTAATCACCTGTTTACAATCAACAACTACAATGGGCTCTTCTTCACTACCGGCGGCTTCATCATCAAAACTCCGCTGCTGTTACGTCACAAAGTCGCTGCTTTCAATTCGTAATTTATACGGTGCGCTGGTTTACGGGAATCCCCCATTCGTTGCGCACAACACAGGGCAAGGAAAGAGTTATAACAATACAATGTATTTCAGACGTACAGAAAGCAAAAAAGTTTACTTTCAATTTGTTTTCAGTATTTATGTTCTTTTTTTTCCTTCAGTCTTCGAACATTCCGCTAATACCTGTGTGTAAGTAATAATACATCATACATGTAAACAATGACTGCAATTCTGTGGGTAAGTAATAATACATCATACATGTAAACAATGACTGCAATTCTGTGTGCAAGTAATAATACATCATACATGTAAACAATGACTGCAATTCTGTGGGTAAGTAATAATACATCATACATGTAAACAATGACTGCAATTCTGTGTGCAAGTAATAATACATCATACATGTAAACAATGACTGCAATTCTGTGGGTAAGTAATAATACATCATACATGTAAACAATGACTGCAATTCTGTGGGTAAGTAATAATACATCATACATGTAAACAATGACTGCAATTCTGTGTGCAAGTAATAATACATCATACATGTAAACAATGACTGCAATTCTGTGGGTAAGTAATAATACATCATACATGTCAACAATGTCTGCAATTCTGTGGGTAAGTAATAATACATCATACATGTAAACAATGACTGCAATTCTGTGGGTAAGTAATAATACATCACACATGTAAACAATGACTGCAATTCTGTGTGTAAGTAATAATACATCATACATGTAAACAATGTCTGCAATTCTGTGGGTAAAGAAAACACAAACTAACGGTGTGGTCTGGGTATCTCGCTATCTCACATTCTTAAACCACATTTTGTCTTAAACACTACCGGGGAAAATCAACAACAGAAACTACAAATATTACTTGTGTTTTTTTTTTCTTCTTTTGAACCTACGCAGTGGCGTAGCAAGCTTTACTCGCGCCCGGGGCACAATACCTTTTTAGCGCCCCCCCATTCGAAAACCATATAATATTATATGTTTTGTGGACCATTTGGCGCCCCTTTGTGAGTAGCTTCCGGGGCATGATGCCCCCCTTGCCCCCCTCCCCCTCGCTACGCCACTGAACCTACGGCACCCCGGGCCAAAGCACGTTCGCCGGACTGTTTAAACTAGCCCGTCACTCGTTTCAGAGTGAAGCACAACACAATCCTTTTATGTTATATCGTTTATATTTAATTTTTATTACTTCAACAATCCATAAATTTCGTCCTTCTAGCCCGTTAAATTGACTGAGCCCCAATGTGGTCCGCGAAACAAAATAGTTTACCCAACCCCTGGAATAGTTTGTAGTAAAAAGTCTCTTGTTTTGTGTCAATCCAGATGGTAGAAAAGTTGAGTACATGGTGAATGGAGTGAATACATTGATTTGGAGTGTTTGCATTGGTTTAGTCTGTACATCGGTTCACATAGTACCCCTGTGTCGGATTAAAGGATATAAATAAATATATATATATATATATATATATATGTACCCCAAAATAAAACAGGTAAGGCTATGCCAATGAGGTTTCATCTCGTCTCAAAGAGAGACCAATGAGGTAAAGATAAAGGAATCTGCCCGGACTCACTCACTACCACCAATGGTGACTGTGACCAATGGTCTGTTGGCAGCCAATGTGACAAAATGTAATAATATCACTAAGATGGTCCAAGTATTAGCTGTTCCAAATTTTGTATGTTTTTTTTATCTTGATAGAAAATAATTCCCCTCTTCTATTTATTTCCCCCATATTTGTTTATGTAATGACGTGAATTTGAAAAAAAGGTAAACCACAATCAATATATGTGTCAACCAGATTTATGTGCGGACCAACCCCCCCCCACCGACCACCACCACCACTGACACACCTTTGAATTCAATGCCCGGTTATGAAAATCCTGTAGGCCTATAAGCGTTAACAAAGGTCAAAGGTCTGGGTGATTATCTCATTAAGGACACACACGGGGTTTTTTCCCATTTTATCCGCATGACCGGTTTATAGACGCAGGATATGTTAATGTAAAATGTGATGGTACGCTGTTCGTGTTGATCTGTGAAGAATTATCCAGAATATATATGAAAAATATCTATACAACTAGCTGTACCCTGCGAAATCTTTGCATAGAGTTATATCCCCTTAGGCTTGATCGGTAGGCTAGGTTATTTTTTGGTTTCGGGCAGATCCGATTTTTTCATGATTGTATTTTAAACTGAAATACTGTTGTATTAATTTTTTTTTTACTTTCGATTTAACGCAGAGCCAAAATCGCATTTATATGTATAATACTACGCTTCGTCAAACGGTTCATTCCGAGCGGTACCTGTGGTCAAGGGGTCCTGGGGCCCGTTCAAGACGTCCGATATATCAATAGAATCCTAAGCCCCCCCCCCCACCTTGCTGTTATTTTATCAGCCTAAATAAGTGAAAGAGAACAATAGTATTTTTTTCTTCCCTATGCGGGATGCCGGTCCCAGAATTAACCCCAGTGCTAAATCAGTATTAACACTGTGCTACATCAGCACCAACCCAGTGCTACATCAGCACCAACCCAGTGCTACATCAGCACCAACCCAGTGCTACATCAGCACCAACCCAGTGCTACATCAGTATTAACCCAGTGTTACATCAGTACTAACCTGTGCTAAAAGTACTAACCCAATGCTACATCAGTACTAACCCAGTGCTACATCAGTACTAACCCAGTGCTACATCAGTACTAACCCAATGCTACATCAGTACTAGCCCAATGCTTCATCAGTACTAACCCAGTGCTACATCAGTACTAACCCAGTGCTACATCAGTACTAACCCAGTGCTACATCAGTACTAACCCAGTGCTACATCAGTACTAACCCAGTGCTACATCAGTACTAACCCAATCTGTACTAACCCAGTGCTACATCAGTACTAACCCAATGCTACATCAGCACTAACCCAATCTGTACTAACCCAGTGCTACATCAGTACTAACCCAATGCTACATCAGCACTAACCCAATCTGTACTAACCCAGTGCTACATCAGCACTAACCCAGTGCTACATCAGTACTAACCCAGTGCTACATCAGTACTAACCCAGTGCTACATCAGCACTAACCCAGTGCTACATCAGTACTAACCCCATGCTACATCAGCACTAACCCAATCTGTACTAACCCAGTGCTACATTAGCACTAACCCAGTGCTACATCAGTACTAACCCAATGCTACATCAGCACTAACCCAGTGCTACATCAGCACTAACCCAGTGCTACATCAGTACTAACCCAATCTGTACTAACCCAATGCTACATCAGCACTAACCCAGTGCTACATCAGTACTAACCCAATCTGTACTAATCCAGTGCTACATCAGCACTAACCCAGTACTACATCAGCACTAACCCAGTGCTACATCAGTACTAACCGAATATGTACTAATCCAGTGCTACATCAGCACTAACCCAGTACTACATCAATACTAACCCAGTATTACAACAGTACTAACAACAGATACAGCTGACAGTCATATCAGTACTAACTGACAGTGCTATCAGTACTAACTGACAGTGCTATCAGTACTAACTGACAGTGCTATCAGTACTAACTGACAGTGCTATCAGTACTAACTGACAGTGCTATCAGTACTAACTGACAGTGCTATCAGTACTAACTGACAGTGCTATCAGTATTAAGTACTACTAACTCAATGCTACCGAGCGCACCTGCTAAATTTATTTAGCCTGGTATTTAAATAAAAAAGCAACAATTACGTGGTATCGTGAGGGCGTCAGAGAGAGAGAGAGAGAGAGAGAGAGAGAGAGGAGAGGGGGTCTTGGACAACTTTAATATACCAGTTTAAATGTTTAGCTACGTTACAGCCTAGTTGACAAAAAAAAAAAATAATCAAATCCTCCCCCCCACCCCCCACGATCCACTAAGGATCGATGCTAGATCACCCCCCCTCCCCGCGCCCCTTAGGGCCTCCACTGGGTGTACTTCACGTCAACTCACGTCCTGGCTCACCGTGTTCTGTGTATAAACAAAACATAACATAAATCTTTTTTTTTTTTTTAAATAAGATGACGTATTAATTCTCCCGCTTTTAAAGTTACGTTCGCAACCGCGAGGCCATCAATTAAAAGCTTAGTCTGTGACGTCACAGTTGCAGGTATCCGCCTGTTGCTCAAAACGACCCCCCCCTCCGCACCCCCACCCCCCTCTTTTCCGGGTGGAAATTAGGTCAACACTTTAACATTCAGTGTGTCTCCGCTGTCAGCCAAATTTCGGACATCTTTGCTGCTTAATGCACATTATATGTATACTAGCTGTACCCTGCAAAACATTTGCATAGAGTTATATCCCCTTAGGCTTGATTGGCAGGCGAGGTTATTTTTTTGGTTTCGGGCAGATCCGATTTTTCATGATTGTATTTTAAACCGGAATACTGTTGTATTAATTCTTTACTTTCGATTTACGCAGCGCCCAAATCGCTATTATTATTATAATATATATATATATATTTTAAACATTTTACGCCGGGGGGGGGGGGGTCGGGGCATAAGCTGACTGAATCCCTGGCTGATAAGATATAAAGGGATCCCGTGTTAAAGCGACAAGATGATATCCCAGGCCGGTGTGATAGAAAGGGCTTCCTACCGGGTATGACTGGAAAGGGTTTCTTACTGGTACGACAAGAAGTGATCATGTGATCCTCAGTAGTCTAATATGACTAGACTGTCACTGACACATTGCAAATTTGAGGGGGGGGGGCTAAGAAAATGTTGTTTTTTTTCCCAATCGACCGTCCAAGCTTATAAGGCCGCTCCTGTTTTCTCTATGGTTACCGTGCTGTATGTAGTCCCTCCCTTCACTGATGTTAGGCATCCACCTCACTTCCGGTCGTGTTAGAGACGAGACGTCACGGATCGTACACTTGTATCGATTACGTCATTTCACAAACCAACAAAACAAAAACCATAAAAAAAAAGTAGTAAAAAAAAAACACATTCAGACATCTTGGGGTTTCCAGGTGATTTTTAAATTACGTGCCCGGTGAGACGAGGGGGAGGGTTAGGACGACACGGCTTCGGACTTGAGATATCAATAACTGGTCTAATTTACACAGGGCGCCGAAGAAAGGGGGAGTTGACGTCGCCGCGTCATATGGCTTTACAGGGCGGTGGTTCACCCGCCATTTTCTTTCATTTAAGTCAGTGCTTCTCAAATTTTTTGAAGTCACGGCCCCCTTGGAACGCCAATCAATATGTCGCGGCCTCCCCTATTTTTTTTTTTTGGTTTAGATTGCTTAAATTTATAATTTTTCGAAATTCCACGACCCCCCCTCCTGACAGTCCACGCCCCCCCCCAGGGGGCGCGGCCCACCACTTTGAGAAGCACTGATTTAAGTCATGGCCTAATTTTTCTCAAATGGCGGAGTCAGTAACTAACACAAAGCATTGATTGATTTTGAGTGGTGAGACTAGGGCCAGGGGGGGGGCGAACTATTTTGAATCGCGGGCCACAATGTGTTATTATTATTACATTTTGATAGAAGGGCTGAGGCAAAGAGGAGATGAAGGAGGCAGTGTTAACATGAGCTAATGTCATTGTGCCGAAAATTTAATTGCAACTGGCTGGAGGGTCGTAGCTTGATGTATGGTGCTGTGAGTTTTTTGGTCATTCGGTGGCAGCTTTATTGTAAAGGCTGATTGATCAGTGTGCTGAAAGGTGCAGGGTTGAATCTTTAACACGGCAGTTAATTTATACATGTTCTGATAACCTACCGCGTCCCGTGATTCCCGTGTTCGATTCAACCCGAAACAAAAACATACCTTAAGTTCAAATAAAAATTTTGCGCACATTGCAGCGAGCATGCATGCATGCTACCTTGTGTGACCTTGTGTGACCTTGTGTGACCTTGTGTGACTAAAATTTTGGTCCACAACGTCCCTGTGTTCGTTTAATTATTTTTAATTAAAACTTAGACTCGGGGGGGGGGGGGGAAGGAACTTGAACTGTTTATTGTCTATTGTAGAAGCACAATATTCGCACGTACACTCGAACACACAGACACAGAGACACACACAGACACACACAGACACACAAACAGGTGCAGACAGTCAATTAAGATCATTATCGTCGACCGCCCATAATTAGTTTATGAAATGATGCACGCAACAGCAAAGTCGACACAACAACACAGTGCCGTAGCGAGCTTAACTCGTGCCCGGGGCATAATACCTTTTTATCGCCCCCCCCCCCGCCCCCATTCGAAAACCATATAATATTATATGTAAAAAAAAACATTTGGCGCCCCTTTGTGAGTAGCGCCCGGGTCATGATGCCCCCCGACACCCCTCACTACGCCTCTGCAACAACATGCAGCATTACAATCACACGTTTAATCAAGATAATGAATCTGTGTGGCTGTACGTTACTCAACGTAAAACAGCAGAAGTGATTTCTTGTGGATGGTCAAAATAACGCTTGGTCCTCACCGGAGATCGAACCAGGTACCCTCAGGTTGACAGTGGAGCTCTTTACAGCGCACGACCATCCGACCCCGTCATCGATAGAGACTCGTGTGTCGATGATAAGATTTAACCATTTCCGATTTTCCGTGTTCTATGGCTGTAGACACGGGGATTCACAAAATGCCATACAGTTTCTATATACAGTGGATTCCGCTTATTTAGGACACATCGGGACTGAGGCTTTTTGTCCAGATTAAGCGGCTGTCCCAATTAAACATACAACTTTACTATTGGCTTCTTGGTTTGGTTTCTTTGAGATTTGTCCCAAATAAGCGGCTGTCCCAATTAAGCTGTGTCCCAATTAAGCGGAATCGACTGTATATATATATATATATATATATATATATATATATATATATATCGATGCCTACCTTTAATAGACACTAATCAATAACAATCAGAAATTAGATTAAATTTGTCTCTCCCCCCCCCCCGATCCATTATGCCCCCTCTCTCCCACCCCTCTCCCCCCAAATCTTCTATGTTACACCCACGCAGACATCCTCAAAACAAACAGATGGACACACAGTCACACAGAGAAGCAGGTTTGAGGGTGTCTGTGTGTGTGTGTGTGTGTGTGTGTGTGTGTGTGCGGGGGGGTGGGTTCAATTAAAAAAAAGGGGAAGGCATTTGGCAAAAAAAAAAAACACCTTTTGAAGAGAGAGAAAAAATAAATTTAAAAAATAAAAACTTCACGGGAACCTGTCTTTTACTACCCCTACACCTCCCTCCCCCTTTCCCTCCGTCCCAAACAACCACCCACCACACGCAAAACACACTCACACGCATCTTATCTTCTCCCTTCCCCCCCCCCCATTTTCCATACTCTACTCCCCCCTCCACCCTGCCACCGCTGTAATCAGCAGCTCAGATCTCACGGCATCTGGGAGATGTTCGACACAACCGGTGGGTGGTGTCTTATGGGGGGGGGGGGGAGAGGAGGATTAGAAAGGAGGTAAAGGCTTTTTTTTTTATTTTTTTTTCTTTGGAAGGGAAATGGAGGACGGGGGGGGGGGAGACAATCATTCCTCGTGTGTATGTCAGTGTGTGTGTGTGGGGGGGGGGGCTGTTCACCATTCTCTTAACAGTTGGGTGAGCCAGCGCCAGAGCTTCAAGCTCTAACTGCCCCCCTCTCCACGCCCGCCCGCCCGCCCGCACCCCCATATCGCCTGAAGGTAAACACTGCAAAGTTTAGAGAAGCGACGGAAAGAGATAGAGAGAAGATGGATAGAGAGAGAGAGAGAGAGAGAGAGAGAGAGAAAAGAAGGGAAGCTTTTCTCCACCACACTTCCCCTCGCTTTCAGCTTTCTCCACACGTTTTATTATTCAATACTAGGGGAGGGGGGTATTTTGGGTGGTGGGTGGGGGGGTAAGTTTTCTAAAAATAAAAGACGGGTGGAAAAAAAACCGCCGAGTGAACGAGGGGGAAAAATCCACTTTTTTTAATGTTTTCTTAGAACTAAAATTCCCAAAGAGGGAAAAAAACAAACCTAGAAGGCTGAACGTAGCTCAGAGGCGGACACCGGTTTACCACAGTGGCGGCTACCAGTGTCCCAGGCCGGCTCACGTACGGGGGGAAATCACATAGCTCTGTGGCAGGATCGTGTTAGTTGATATATAGGTGGGGGGATGGTGGAGTGTGTGTAAGGGGTGGGGGTGGGGGGTGGGGAAACAGGCGTCAGTTTGAGCAGTTCATGAGGAGCTTAGAAATCACTGAAGCATAGAAAAAAAAAAGAAAATAAAAAAAAAGGGGGAGACACAAATTGTCAGAGTAAATCAATCCGCGTTGCTCACATCTCGCGCTACCCACACCACCCCCTCCTCCCACACCACCACCCCTCCTCCCACCACCCCTGATACTCCACGGACCCAGTCAGACATACATACGGTCGATTACGTCATTAAAAGTGTTACAGCAGATCGAGCGTATCGCGAGACCCCATTTCCCCCCCCCCCCAAAAAAAACATTCGGCGACTCAGAGAACAAGAAGATCTTAATTACGTTTATAAAAAAAACAACAATATGTCACGTGACTATGCATTGACAGAATGGTGACGCACAGCAAGACGATAAGTCACAGAGTTGTGACACCAAAAACAGTATGTCAGAGAATTGTAACGCACACCAAACGATAAGTCAAAGAATTGTTACACCAAAACCAGTACGTCACAGAATTGTGACTCCAAAAACAGTACGTCACAGAATTGTGACACCAAAAACAGTACGTCACAGAATTGTGACTACAAAAACAGTACGTCACAGAATTGTGACACCAAAAACAGTACGTCACAGAATTGTGACACCAAAAACAGTATGTCACAGAATTGTGATACCAAAAACAGTATATCACAGAATTGTAACACCAAAAACAGTATGTCACACATTTGTGACACCAAACACTATGTCACAGATTCCCCGTACAACCCACTTCGTGGTTCGGCGTATCTATTGGCAACACACGAGTTTTTCCTTATGTTATTGTTTTTTACTTAAATCTTTTTAATTGCTCAGATAATATTCCGAGCGCTGTGCGTGTTGAAAAAAATTTTCCCCTGCAACTGGGGAAACAAATTAATACAAAAAATTGTGTGCGCTGTATTTTAGAGCAGTGTATCCCAAAGTGTGGTACCCATACCCCCAGGGGGAGCACACGAAGAGTTTGGGCGGAGTATGCGCCGTACAGGCCTGGGAGCATCGGTTACACTGATACGGATAGTACTAACACCAGGAAATGAGGGGCGTTGGTCAGGGCGGGGGGGGGGAGGGTCGTTGAACGTTATCTGATCGATTTATTTGTCACGTCATCACATTGATAACACTGATGAACCTACAACAATCACACTAAAAACTCCAAAATACGTTAAATAGCCTCTCAATGTGTTTGTACGTGTGTTTGTACGTGTGTTTGTGTGTGTGTGTTTTTACGTGTGTTTA
Source organism: Bulinus truncatus (assembly GCA_021962125.1). NCBI lineage: Eukaryota > Metazoa > Mollusca > Gastropoda > Planorbidae > Bulinus > Bulinus truncatus. Next base: position 2,845,268 of record JAGDYQ010000019.1, on the reverse strand, counting down.
CTCTATTACTGAAGTCCAACGTTTATACGTTTTTTTGTATTGTTCATTTATTTTTACGTAAGCAACAAATCCACCGTTCACTTCTATTACCATCAAAATGAACTCCACCGTTCACTTCCAACGCTGTTACATTCAACTCCACCGTTCACTTCCATTGCTGTTACAATCAACTCCACCGTTCACTTCCATCGCCGTTACAATCAACTCCACCGTTCACTTCCATCGCTGTTACAATCAACTCCACCGCTCACTTCCATCGCTGTTACATTCAACTCCACCGTTCACTTCCATCGCCGTTACAATCAACTCCACCGCTCACTTCCATCGCCGTTACAATCAACTCCACCGCTCATTTCCATCGCTGTTACATTCAACTCCACCGTTCACTTCCATCGCTGTTACAATCAATTCCACCGGTCTCTTTCGCCTTTCGCCACCTTCACTAACAACACCCACCTTTTCAAACCGCCCGCGGACATCACAATCCCTCCCCCACACCCCTCCCCCACACACCATCCCCCACACACCCTCCCCCACACACCCTCCCAATTAGTCCAAACTTCCTCCATTTGATGAGATCCAGACATTCACAAACCTGACGTTGCGTTTTTTTTTATTTTGTTTTACAAACCAAATTTAATTTTTTTTTGCTTTTAATTTGTATTTAAGTCTGTGCTCCAATCATTTGATGTCCATCCGCCCCCCTCCCACAGCCCCCACCCCTTACAACCCTTCTCATCAAAACTACGACCTCCTTTCATGAACCAAAGATGTTTTTTTTTATATTTGGAGACGAATTTGTATTTAATTTAAATGTTTAAGTATTTCTAACAAATACAACCACCGCCGACTCTCCATGTCTATGATTATCCGGCCTAACTCATATCCGGCCAACAAATTAAAAAAAATTATTAGTCATAAAATTAAGAGTAAAAACAACAACACTAAATACATATTATGTAAATAAAATTGCAATAAAGCAAATATACACACTTTTACGCCAACACTTACAGGCAGACAAACACACATACACACAAACACAATCTAGACATACAACCTGATGTCCATAACATGTGTCAAGTCAAGGATTCGTGTGTGTGTGTGTGTGTTCATTTTATGTTTAAAATTTTATTATTGTCTTTCCGTTGGAATATGTCGCCTATGTATTCAATAAAGTCATGTGCAGCACACAGAAGAGAAGACAAACATACATACACACGCACACGTCACACACATACAAGCACATACATACATACATACACACGCACATACACGCATGTATATGCAGTAAGACCTTCCCTACCCCGACCCACAGCTTTTTTTTTTGGGTTCTTACACAGACATGAAGTAGCTCCATATTTAATCTGAGCGAATTGAACGTTAACCCCGTAATGTCGGCGTGGAGTTCTCTCTCTCTCTCTCTCTCTCTCTCTCTCTCTCTATCTATCTATCTCTCTCTCTGCATCTCTCTTTCTTTTTGGCAACGTTATAAAATTAACCAAATATCCCCCCTCTCTCCATCCCTCCCACACACACACACACACATACATACACACATACATACACACACATTCACAATGGTCTCACACTCTGACATCCCTCACAGTAATCCCAAACACAATCACACACACTCACACATAATCACATACAATCACATACACTCACACACAATCAGATACAATCACATACACTCACACACACTCACACACACTCACACACAATCACACACACTCAGACAAAAATCACATACACTCACACACAATCACATACACTCACACACAATCACACACACTCAGACACAATCACATACACTCACACAGAATCACATACACTCATACACAATCACATACATTCACACACAATCACATACACTCACACACAATCACACACGCACAATCACAGACAATCACATACATTCAGTCACAATCACATACAATCACATACAATCACAGACAATCACATACATTCAGTCACAATCACATGCAATCACACATACATATATACAGTCAGTCATGCACCTCTCCCCCCCATCCCCCTCCTTCCCACCCATTCAGTTTGTCCAGTCAACACGTGTTTGTCTATTTGTTGTTCTTTGTTGTTTTGCTTCATTTGTCCGAGGGTGATTTTTTTTTAATTGACTCAACGGGGTGGGGGGGGGGGAAGAGGGTTGATTGAGATTGAAGAAAAATAAAAGCAAAGAATATAGGAACAATGATTATATACACAAAAAACTGATCGCATTAATATAAAACAAACATACAAACCGACATACAAACATAGTGACAGGGCTGTTTATGGAAACCAAGTTTAAAAAAAAATAAAAGATGTGAAAAAGAAATATAACATAGCCCCCCCCCCGGGAAGAAATATCCCCCCCCCCAATCATCCCCCTCCCTCTCTCTCTCTTTCCCCGCCTCCACATCCAGTAACGGTCGTCTGGGTCAACAGTGATAGCTTCGAACACCTGTGACCGATAAAAAAGAGAGAGAGAGAGAGAACAGACGAATATCACGGCGCCGCTCAATCCGTGGCCCGCGGTACACTTGTGTCTCAGTGAAATTCAATGCATATGACCGAGAAAAACAAACATATGCGGCCCCATTTTTTAAAAATAAAAAAAGACAATGGGCCGCCGGTGGTAGGATGAACTTGAACCCATGTCAGGGAACCTTGTTATTTGTGGGACAGTATCTAATATGTTGATTACTAATTAGCTGTAAAAAAAAACAAAAAAACGGCATAGCGGTATGTGAGTAACCGAATGGTCGCCATCTTGTGGACCTTTCTGCGTACTTTGTGAGGTTGAGGCCCAATGTCGATTCCCTTTTGCCGATCATGCAAATAATTTAACAGCGCAATTTTGGCGCCCACTTCCTAGTTCTGCGCCCCCGTGTGGCTGCGCAATCTGCAGTAATCTTCCTTCGCTACTGTGTAAGTGTTCCTTGTGAAAACAGATGTGGAAGTCTGTTATTGGTCCCATTCTTCGATAAATTATGAGAACCTCTTGAATTAAAGTCTAAACTCTGTGTTTGTAACAGTGCATTGGTCACTGTGTGTTTTGTACGAGTATGTTTGTATAATACGGGGACGTGTGTTTGTACTGTACGGTGGCGTGTGTTTGTACTGTGCGGTGGCGTGTGTTTGTACTTTACGGTAGTGTGTGTTTGTACTTTACGGTGGCATGTGTTTGTACTGTACGGTGGCGTGTGTTTGTATTGTACGGTGGTGTGTGTTTGTATTGTACGGTGGTGTGTGTTTGTATTGTACGGTGGCGTGTGTTTGTATTGTAGGGTGGCGTGTGTTTGTATGCAATTTGCGAGTGTGTAAGGAACAAAAAAAATAGCAGCTCGCATTTAAGTGATTAGCGGTGGTAGGCGTCAACCGTTCGATTACCAACAACGTCATCACGCGCGCACACACAAACACACACACACACTCCGTGTCGTGACATTATAAACTACCCACCTGTTGAGATGAGTTTTTTTTTGGTGGGTGGGGGATGTAATGTGGGGGGGGGAGGGAATCATGTCGGAGATGACAGCTATGGAAGACATGGGCTACTAGCATTAAATAAATGACTGCTTACCTGACTTGAAAAATAAAACATAGCACACAGCCATCACAAATACCCAGAAAATCAAAGTCAAATATACAGCCCCCCCACCGAGCATGTATATATTTATATTATATATATATATATATATATATTCAAAGTGTATTCTTTTTTTTTTTTAAATTTTCAAGTCGTGGGGGGCATGCACTGTTGTAATTACCCCTCACCTCTCCCCCCTTCCCTACCCTCTCACCTCTCGCTTCCTCCGTCTCCCTACAACCCCCGCAATGGCCCGCATAGCTCAGCGCCATACGGAGATCTTTGTTTCACCCAGGAACTCTGTAATTATTAAGAAAACTGGGAATTGATATCGAGACAGAGAGAGAGAGAGAGAGAGAGAGAGAGAGAGAGAGAGAGAAGAGAGAGAGAGAGAGAGAGAGAGAGCGAGATTAGGGAAGGAGGAAAGGGCGGGAGAGATATTGTTCTCTGTATCGTATCGCACGCTATATATATATATATATATATATACCCCTGGGTGTTGTTTTCGAATTCATGTACACGTATATAAAACTGTGTGTGTGTGTGTGTCGCGCGTGTGTGTGTGTGTTTGTGTGTGTGTTTGTTATCCCCTGTAATTACGGTATCGCGGACAATTTTCACGTTATCCGAAACCTGCCGTTGGAAGAATTAAACAAAAAAAAAATCCAGGGGAGAAAAATGGTGGGTGGGGGGGGGATAAATGCATTGCGGGGGGGGGGGGAAGGAGCGGCCAGTTGAGGGAGGTGAAGATTCACCGCCGGGGCAGGTTTACGCTGGCGAGACCAGGGATAATTTGACACCATTTATATCGGGCGCATAGGTGGCGTGCACGCTTATCTAATAGCACGATACCGGGGCCATGGTGTGTTGTGTTTGAGGTGTGCAGATACCGGGGCCATGGTGTGTTGTCTGTGAGGTGTGCTGATACCGGGGTCATGGTGTGTTGTCTGTGAGGTGTGTAGATACCGGGGCCATGGTGTGTTGTGTGTGAGGTGTGCTGATACCGGGGCCATGGTGTTGTGATTGAGGTGTGCAGATACCGGGGCCATGGTGTGTTGTCTGTCAGGTGTGCAGATACCGGGGCCATGGTGTGTTGTGTTTGAGGTGTGCTGATACCGGGGCCATGGTGTTGTGATTGAGGTGTGCTGATACCGGGGCCATGGTGTGTTGTGTGTGAGGTGTGCTGATACCGGGGCCATGGTGTTGTGATTGAGGTGTGCTGATACCGGGGCCAGGGTGTTGTGATTGAGGTGTGCTGATACCGGGGCCAGGGTGTTGTGATTGAGGTGTGCTGATACCGGGACCATGGTGTGTTGTGTGTGAGGTGTGCTGATACCGGGGCCATGGTGTGTTGTGTTTGAGGTGTGCTGATACCGGGGCCATGGTGTGTTGTGTTTGAGGTGTGCTGATACCGGGGCCAGTGTGTTGTTTTTGGGGTGTGCAGATAACGGGGCCATGGTGTATTGTGTTTGAGGTGTGCTGATACCGGGGCCATGTGTGTTGTGTTTGAGGTGTGGTGATACCGGTTCCATGGTGTGTTGTGATTGAGGTGTGCAGATAGTTGTTGTTGTTGTTGTTGTTTGTGCCCTATATTTAATATGTCATTGCAGTAGTTCTCAAACTTGTGGGATTCCGCGACCCACTTTAAGAAACCTGTTCAGGTTTGTATTCTTACAAATGAATGACATAATGGAGGAACATCTCAATTTAGTTGTATACATTTTTGATCAAGTTATTATGAATATATTTGGCGAACCACTTCAAATCTTCTCGCTGATTTTGCGGCGGGGTCGCGATCCACACTTTGAGATCCTATGTGATTTTTGAGTATGTGTGAATGTGTGTGTGTATGTGTATGTGTGTGTATGTGTGTGTGTGTATATCTGTGTGTGTATGTGTGTGTATGTGTGTGTGTGTATGTGTGTGTATATGTGTGTGTGTATGTGTGTGTGTATGTGTGTGTGTATGTGTGTGTATGTGTGTGTGTATGTGTGTGTGTGTATGTGTGTGTATGTATGTGTGTGTGTATATATGTGTGAGTGTATGTGTGTGTATGTGTGTGTGTGTATGTGTGTGTGTATGTGTGTGTGTATGTGTGTGTATGTGTGTATGTGTGAGTATGTGTGTGTATGTGTATGTGTGTGTGTATGTGTGTGTGTGTATGTGTGTGTGTATGTGTGTGTGTATGTATGTGTGTGTATGTGTGTGTATGTGTGTGTATGTGTGTATGTGTGTGTATGTATGTGTGTGTATGTGTGTGTATGTGTGTGTATGTGTGTGTATGTATGTGTGTGTATGTGTGTGTATGTGTATGTGTGTGTATGTGTGTGTATGTGTGTGTGTATGCATGTGTATGTGTGTGTGTATGTGTGTGTGTATGTGTGTGTATGTGTGTGTATGTATGTGTGTGTGTATATATGTGTGAGTGTATGTGTGTGTATGTGTGTGTGTGTATGTGTGTGTATGTGTGTGTATGTGTGTGTATGTGTGAGTATGTGTGTATGTGTGTGTGTATGTGTGTGTGTCTGTGTGTGTGTATGTATGTGTGTGTGTGTGTGTGTGTGTGATAACACCGAATATATACCGCGAAGCACATTGAGATGGCTGTACCCAAGGGCCGATCATATAAATCTTTTCGGGGCAGACACTTCATGCTGTATTGGGGGGGGGCTCAAGGTAGAACTCGCTATCTGTGCCCCCCTCTTGGAATAATGTGTGTATGGGGGGAAAGGGAGGAGGAAGCCCCATGCGGTCGGGGTCGTTCACCCGCCGATCCATTGAAACGTTTCTTGTTGTGCTATATTCAAGATCAGTGTTTCTCAAAGTGGTGGGGCGCGGCCCCCTAGGGGGCCGTGGACTGTCCGGAGGGGGGGGCCGTGGAATTTCGAAAAATGTGACACATAAAATATAATTAACCTAATGTATTTTATGTAAATAGTATTAATATATGTTTAAAATAAAACCTAGTTTATGTTATATGTTGCATCCTTTCACTCTTTCATTGTTAACATTAGAAAAAGCATGTATTGACTAGTAAAAGTTTGCATATAGAAGTTTAAAATTATAAATTTAAGCAATCTAAACCAAAAAAAAATCGGGGGGGGGCCGCGACACATTGTTTGGCGTTCCAAGGGGGGGGGTGACTTTGAAAAATTTGAGAAGCACTGTTCTAGATCGTGGTGAACATTCGCCACAGATTGAGCACTGTCCTATGGATTCAAAGATAATGAGTAGTCCAACCCTCCCCCCTCCCTTCCACCCACATAACAGTGGCGGTAATACAGAACGAGATGACCCATTTACAATACTATTATAAGACAGGCGAAGTTCTTTTTTATTTTCACTTTTTTAAATAAATCCAGATTGTCCACAGCTGACTCCCCGACTGTGAGATTCTTACGCAACAACAACCACAGCGACAACAACGACAGCGACAACAACTGTGTTCGCCGCCAAAAGAAACGAGGATGTTGTGAGTCTGATCTGCTCGGTGATAGCATGCCTAGTATCCTCGACTCGCCCACCCCCCTTACCTTCCGTTATAGCTGTGTTGTTGTTGTGTTTTTGGGGGAAGAGGGGTGTGTGTGTGGGGGGAGGGGGTACACACTAACAGTCTCTCTACCTTGCCAACTATTTATTCAGGGCTCTGCGGGTTTACCAAACTGTCTTTGAAGTTTGTTTCGGTTCTGCATATTGATCAAGTGATTCTAACCAATAAAGAACAAAAAAAGCTAATCCTTGATTGGGGGGTGGGGGGGAACTCATTAAGTTTTAAAAGCTTTGGCAGTTGTTGTTGTTTTAGATTATATCACTAATAGCCCCGGGGTGTGCGCGCGTGTGAGTGTGTGTGTGGGGGTGGGGGTTGGGGGTTGGTTGCTTTGGAGTTGTTCCACTTTTCATGGGTGCTGGGACAGGCAATGGCGCTGATTGCATGACGATAACACTGGCCGGGGGGTAGAATAACGGTACACAGTGACAGACAGACAGACGGACGGACTGAGTGAAACGAAGACCGGGGGGGGGGGGAAACGGGCAAACAACACTGCATGCTAGAACAGCTGTACATTGTGACAGACAAACAGACAGACAGACAAACAGACAGACAGACATACAGACTGAATGAAGGAAAAGCAAACGGGACGACAGATGAACTGACGGTCAGACATACCAAATGCGAGATTCACTCAGAGGGGAAAAAAAAAGATAAACAGAGAAGCGAACGGACTGACAGGAATATTGACAGCTGGTTGGTCGCGAGATGTACAGACAGACAGACTCACTTGGTGTCAGACTGAAGGAAGATAGACAGATTAAAACATGCTTCTATGTTTGTGTTCGTATGAATAGATTCAGTAAATGTATTATGTAAATAGATATCGGAGATACCGTTGGTAGATCAATAGATCAATAGATATATACCATAGATTGGCATAGATAGACCAATAGATAACCTATATATATATATATATATATATTTCCAATACATAACATAGATGGATCGATAGATAGATAACCTAGATAGATCGATT
>JAGDYQ010000019.1:2514325-2836647 GCA_021962125.1 Bulinus truncatus | reverse complement strand
TGTAGGATTCATTTGTTCCTGTGTGTGAAGTACCTGTAGGATTCATTTGTTCCTGTGTGTGAAGTACCTGTTTGGATGCCATGAAATCTCTTAGATCCTATTAACCACCAATGGGGCGGTTTTTATGGTGCCCTTCTTTCACCCCCCCCCCACCATAGCCGATAGTGCATTGGCCATGGAGGAGGGAGATTTAGCGAGGACTGAAATATCTATTGGTCCTCACCGGAGAGTTTGAACCAGGGACCCTTAGGTCGACAGTCGAGCGCTTTTCTGCATGACCACCCATTTCCACTATTCGTTCCTGTCACCAAGCATAATTAGAGGTTGTGTGGCTAGCACAACACCCAGGGGCAGCTTTTTCATCCCAAGTTAAAGTCAGGTACCCATCTAATTCTGGGTGGACTTGGGGCACTTTCACCCAAATTTTTATCAGGAACTGGGAAAATTACCTTGGTTTCAAAGGATCAAAACCAGAATCTTCATGTTGTCAAGCGCTTAACACTGCTGGACCTTTCATACCCCTTGCCATTTTGTATGTGTTTGATTCAACAGAAAGGATTTTAAAATAATTTTTGTCTTAGACCAAGTGTTTGTTTGTACAAGATTTGAAATAAAATAATGTTGGTATATACTCAGTCTATCTATTGTGTCTATCTATTGTATCTATCTACTGTGTCTATCTATTGTATCTATCTACTGTGTCTATCTATTGTATCTACTTCTCCACTTGTATCTTGTTGTTCTTCTGATTGGATTGAATGTTTTGTCTTTATCTTTTAATGTCTATAGCATAACATCTTATCTCTTACTGAAGACACTTGCAAACTTTATTTCCAAATATTATAGTACATGCACCGGTATCGTAATATTTTTTATCACAATATGCTCTTTGTTTTACTTTTCAGATTTATACCTGTGTCCATGTTTTCGTTTAAGTCAGAATGAAATTTTATTCACATTTTTACAGTCCTACATTCATTTAGCTCTAATGTTTAACTGTTAATTTCATCAGCGTTCCTTTCTGTTATTTACTTTCAGACAAATAGAGCTGAGAGATGAAGACCTGGGCCCACTTCCAGAGGGCTGGGAAATCAGGAGGACCAGCAGTGGTAGAGTGTACTATGTGGACCACAACAATAGGACCACCCAGTTCACTGACCCTAGGCTGTGCCAGAATCTGCACTTGATACAGGAGAAAATGTAAGCTCGAAATATGTTTTATTTTTCGTTTACATTCCACCACCAGGTGTAGCTGGATAATAATTTGTAAAATGTCATTGGGCGATTAATTATAGCCACAATAAAAAAAAAAAACATTGGAGTTTTTGTTTTGTTGCATATGTATAGAAAAATTCCAGTTTTTTTTTAACGTATTTAAATTTTAAATGAGCTTAGTGTGCTTGTAAACATTGATGAAATCTTAATTTTTTAATTAAGTATCTGCCTTTTAAAAGTTGATCCGTTAAACCAGATAATAACGCTGGGAACACCTTAATGTGTCTCCGAATTGATTCCTTGAGCTTTTTTTTTTTTTACTTTACAAGCTTTTGTTAAAAAAAAAAAAATGTGTTTTAAGATTATAAAGTTTGGTTCTTGCCCTGCAGGAAATCTAGTGTAGTGGATAAAGAGAATGAGCAGCCCAACCTTCCAAAATACAAACGTGACCTTGTTCAGAAGTTGAAAGTCTTGAAACAAGAACTCACCGCTCTGCAACCACAGACGGGTCATTGTAGGCTAGAGGTCAGCAGGGAGGAAGTTTTCGAGGCACGTTTAATTTTTTTTTTATCATTATTATGACTTGTCTTAAAAACTCAACGGGTGGTGGAGAAGAAAAAAAGTGTGTGCATTTAAAAAAGAATCGGTGGTTAGTTGTTGAAATTTGTATTCATCTGGTAGGAAATTATTTCTTGGTTTTAAAGTGGAAAACATTATAGTCATTGGAATTAAAAATGTGTAAACAAATCTTACTAGTTTGATTAACATCCATAAACGTTAATTTATCATTTAAAAAAATGTTTTTTTCATTTTGGCAATGTATCCAATAAAAAATTTTTTTGTGTGGAAAATTTAGAATATTTTTTTAAGAGACTCAGTTGAATACATTATCTTACTTTAACGATTGGGTCAGTTGATTGCATTATCTTACTTTAACGATTGGGTCAGTTGATTGCATTATCTTACTTTAATGACTGGGTCAGTTGATTGTATTATCTTACTTTAACGATAGGGTCAGTTTATTGCATTATCTTACTTTAATGATAAGGTCAGTTGTTTGCATTATCTTACTTTAATGATAGGGTCAGTGGATTATATTGTCTTACTTTAATTATTGGGTCAGTTGATGGTATTATCTTACTTTAATGATAGGGTCAGTTGATGGCATTATCTTACTTTAATGATAGGGTCAGTTGATTGTATTAACTTACTTTTAATTATTTGGTCAGTTGATGGTATTATCTTACTTTAATGATAAGGTCAGTTGATGGCATTATCTTACTTTAATGATAAGGTCAGTTGATTGGATTATCTTACTTTAATGATAGGGTCATACTTTAATGATTGGGTCAGTTGATTGCATTATCTTACTTTAATGATAGGGTCAGTTGATTGTATTATCTTACTTTAATGATAGGGTCAGTTGATTGTATTGTCTTACTTTAATGATAAGGTCAGTTGATGGCATTATCTTACTTTAATGATAAGGTCAGTTGATGGCATTATCTTACTTTAATGATAGGGTCAGTTGATTGCATTATCTTACTTTAATGATAAGGTCAGTTGATTGCATTATCTTACTTTAATGATAAGGTCAGTTGATGGCATTATCTTACTTTAATGATAGGGTCAGTTGATGGTATTATCTTACTTTAATGATAAGGTCAGTTAATGGCATTATCTTACTTTAATGATAGGGTCAGTTGATGGTATTATCTTACTTTAATGATAGGGTCAGTTGATGGCATTATCTTACTTTAATGATAGGGTCAGTGGATTGTATTATCTTACTTTAATGATAGGGTCAGTTGATTGCATTATCTTACTTTAATGATTGGATCAGTTGATTGTATTAACTTACTTTAATGATAGGGTTAGTTGATTGCATTATCTTACTTTAATGATTGGGTCAGTTGATTGTATTATCTTACTTTAATTATTGGGTCAGTTGATGGCATTGTCTTACTTTAATGATAGGGTCAGTTGATTGTATTATCTTACTTTAATGATAGTATAAAATAATGCATAGTGTACATTCATTGTTTTACTTGAAATGTTTTCAATGTGTTATTTTTTTCTCTCACTTTTTTGCTTTCTTGATTTTTTTTAAAAATTTTTTGTATCAAATTCAACATATATTGTTGATATACTGAACTAATACCTGATCGCTAATGTGATGTCTTTTGTAGGATTCCTACCGTCATGTTATGAAGATGCGCTCGAAAGATCTGAGGAAGAGACTAATGGTGAAATTCAGGGGAGAGGAAGGCTTAGATTATGGGGGTGTGGCCAGGTAATAAGTTAATTACACCTTTCTTAAATAATGAATTAAACACACACACAAATGAGGTTAGAATGCGACCTATAAAATTTAATTGTGCTAATTTTGTTGTTCATTTAAGAAATAATTGTTTGTTTGAATTTGCAATAAGTTTGTTTTAAGGGACAGAAATAAATATTTTTTTTTCTTTTTTTTTTTTTTTTAACAGAGAATGGTTTTACCTGCTGTCTCATGAGATGTTGAACCCTTACTACGGATTGTTTCAGTATTCTCGTGATGATATCTACACGTTACAGATCAACCCGGACTCCGGGGTCAACCCTGTAGGTTACGATGAATAGCATTATTCTTAACCAAAAATTTAATTATATCAGATTTTTTTTTGTTTGGGCTGACTAAAGGAAATGAAGTAAAAATATAGAGTAATAAAGGAATTCTATAGCACACAAGAGTTTTCTTTCTCTGCCATTTGAGTGAGCTTTGAAATTTGACTGGCATGGCGTAGGTGGCAGTTACAAAAATGTTAGGGGACAGCTGTTGATTTGATGCCTCTGTGGCCACTGCAGCCTCTACTATGTTGAAGATAGTGTAAGAGCTCCATTGTCTAAAGGTGTAATTTAAGAGCTCTGAGGTAACCTCTTCTCATCCCATTAAGAACAAGTAACACCTGTTGTTCTATTTATCTCTTTTTATTTTGGCTCAGATTGTTGATGATAAATATAGCTCACTAGAGTTTAAGTCTGGGGGCCATGAAGACTCTTCTTGACTCAGTGCCAGCTCCTGAGCCCACCCAGCACTCTATCTCTCAGATACCTCACATATTTGGCCTGACAGAATAAACAGAGTGCAGATGACGATCCTTGTCATCAAACCATACCACACTTATCATACCATACTCTTGGAGTAATACATACGGTTTCATGCTCATACTCTGTATATGGAGTCATTTCAGAGTTCGACATTTGCGATTATGTGGTGATATATTTGATTTGAGTCCAATACGCAGATTGTATTCAAAGAATTTATGGGTGGCTGTGAGCCTTTTTGCGATGGTGAAAGATAAACATGTTCGATCCGTAACGATTCCGTTGGTGCGTGCTTAGCCATTGTAGCTTCAGCTATTTTAAGAGATTAGAAAAGACACTTTACTGTCTCAGCAGCGGTTATTGTATCTAGAGATAAATATCTCCTCCATTCAGTGACATCATTGGATCCTTATTTAAATCATAAAAAAACATTTTAAAACCATCTTGTCTTTTACCCACTTAGTAAAAGAAACATAATTTACCTGATCATTTCAAAGTTTGTCATTTGCAGACATTTTCCCCCAAAGTTAAATTTCATTTCATATAGGTGTACAATTTTTTTTCTCACATCATCTTGCAGGAACACTTGTCCTATTTTCATTTCGTTGGACGAGTGATTGGCATGGCCATCTTTCACAGTCACTATCTGGACGGTGGATTCACAATGCCCTTTTACAAGCAGCTCTTGGGGAAACCAGTGACGCTGGATGATCTGGAAAGTGTGGACCCTTACTTGCATCGCAGTTTGTGTTGGATGCTGTAAATATCTTCTCTTTTTTTTTTTTCTGCTTCCCATACGTGCGCATCACTGGACTTAATTAATTTTTAATTGAGGAGAGTCGTGTCAAAAATTTTTTTTTATATTAGCTCATCCGGATGCAGAAATAAAAAAAAAAATCTGTTTCCCCAGATAGAAGTAAATCTGTAAACGGAATGTAATGATGTGTTTTAAAAATTATTTCAGGGAGAACAACATTGAGAACGTTCTGGACCACACCTTCTCTGTAGAACACAATTCATTTGGTTGCATGACTGAACATGAGCTGAAGCCTGGAGGGAAAGAAATTAAAGTGACAGAAGACAACAAGAAGGAATATGTCAAGTAATTTTTTTTTTCTCTTGATTTCAAAACCTTTTTTGTTTTAAAATTATTTTTGTATAAATGTATTTGCTTCAGTCTTATGATTTGGTATGGAATTTTCTGATTTCTTTTAGCTGTATTTAAATAAGATTAAATTAGCAAACTTTTAAATTTTGATCTTAACTTTAATTTTTGTAAAAAAATTGCATTTTTATTGGTCCTATGAGTTATTGCTTGAATAAAAACTTTTGTGCTCATGTTTTCACGTGGTGTTAAATTATTTTTTTGTCATTTCCATTATCTCTAACTAGGTTGTACGTACAGTGGAGATTTATGCGAGGCATTGAGGCTCAGTTTTTGTCATTACAGAAGGGATTCAATGAAATTATTCCTCAACATCTCCTGCGGCCTTTTGATGAAAGAGAATTGGAAGTAAGTGTTACTTTTTCAGTAAACCCTTTTTTTTTTAGTGTTTTCTTGATTTAAACCTCAAAATTAGACTCTCAGAATTTTAGACCATTTCTTGAAGTGTACAATAATAAATTTTTTTGTTCATTTTGTTACCTTTAAATATTTTAAGTTCTAAATCTGTTTACTTTATTAGCATCTATCATTCATTGAATATGAAAATCATTCATTGAATATGAAAAGTCGTCCTTTGAAAGCAATTTTAAAAACAAAGAATTTCCATGCCATTGATATCTAATAATACTCAAAATATTTTCCTTAAGAAAATTGCTTTATACACATAAATATAGATTTGAAAGTTATCACTTAAAATAGTTTAAAATTAAATAATGAAACAGTCATTATTAAAAAAAAATTTTAAAACATTTCTTTAGTGTGTAAATACATAAATTCAGTAATTTTCATTTTGTATTATAATTTTATAATGACTACACAAATTACTTTGATCCCAATTGGTTTTCTAACTGCTAGATTTAAATATGTACATGCATCAGCATTCTAACTTTACAAGAAAATGTTAAAATTTGAGTTACAGGAGTAGACAATGGCTAATGAAGAATAAGTGTAACTTGATAAAAGCTTTTAATTAATTTAAAAAAAATTTTGCCAGTGAAATTAGAAACAATGTTTTTCATTAAATCTTTAAAGCCATACGTGGCAGTGTTCTAAATGTTCGTTATCAAACACATTTTTTTTGTCTCCTCTCAGCTGATGATTGGTGGTTTGGGTAAAATAGACCTGGATGACTGGAAGAAGCACACACGTCTAAAGCACTGTACGGCAGAGACCAACATTGTGCGCTGGTTCTGGCGGGCGGTGGAGAACTTTGATGATGAGATGAGGGCCAGGCTACTCCAGTTTGTTACAGGCAGCTCCAGGGTTCCACTCCAAGGATTTAAAGCTTTACAGGGTACACAGCTACGAATGGGCTCAATGTCATATCCTGTCGCTTAATGTCATATCCTGTCATTTAGTTTTTTAAAAAAATTTTTTTTTTTTTAAACAGTCTCGTTACTTATTCAGTGACAATTTTTATTTTAAATTCCATTAATTCCTCTTTTTTTTTTTTACTATCAACTAGGCTCTACTGGTGCGGCTGGTCCGCGGTTGTTTACCATTCATCAGGTGGATATATGTACAGATAACCTGCCAAAAGCTCACACCTGGTGAGTCTCTAATTAAATTTACAAGTAGTTGGAGGTTTAAAGGTGGTACAGTAATGAAGCTGAGACTTAATTCACCAGTTGGCTGCTGTTAACATAAAAAATTAACATAGGACTTTTCATAGGACTGTAAAATATCAGAAAACATGCATTAAATAATCAAGCAAATCTTTTATCTATTTTGGAGCATTTGGGAATTTTATTTGAAACATAAAACTAGTTTGCTGCACTGCCCTTATTAAAACATAAATGAAAATTTGGGTTTGACTAAATACTGTAAAAAATGAATTCTTTTATTTTATCATGGATTTGAGTTTTTTTTTAAATACTCTTTATACATAAACATGTATTATATATGTACTTTTTTTAATTCACTTAATTTTTTTTTTTTCCAGCTTCAATCGCCTTGATATCCCTCCTTATGAAAATTTTGAGAAATTTCTGTCCAAATTGACTTGTGCTGTTGAAGAAACTTGTGGTTTTGCTGTGGAATAAATTTTCAGAACCAAGATGGAATAAGTGAATTAAAAAAAAACCTGGTGGTGAAATATTTTTTTTTTTTTGTCTCTAGTTTTGTGCATCAGTGACTTGTATAAAATCCAACCATGGCACATCCTACATCAGAGCATAAAACTTTAAAAAAAAAAAGACATCTGTATGAAATGGCTTACCGTGGTGTATTTTTTTATTTTTTTCTGTACAACTGTGAGCTGGAGGGCATTTACAATTAGGAACACACTCTTTTGGACTTCATGATTGACTGCTTGCTCACAGTATCCAAGTCATGCGCATGGATTGAATGCTCACTCTGGTTTGTTTGTTTTTCTCACACAAGTGCAATTTTACGCCTGACCTTAACCTTGCACACACCCCCAGATTTGGAAAAAAAAAATATATGTAAAAACAAAACAAAGAAAAAACATTTCCATTGATATTGTGTTGAGATTGGGAGCTACAGTTTGTTTTCTTCCTTTATTATTCTTAACTTATTACCTCACCCCCTCCTGGACTTGAGGTCACAGTGACCTCATCAACGTTCTGAAGAAACGCTCGCAGCAGAGAGTTATAAGGTTGTTGTTGTTGTTTTTTATTTTTTTTTTTTTTTTTTTAAAAAAGAAAAGTAAACTTCCTGGACAAGTAGATTAGACTGGAGAAAAAGTTGATTTATTTCTTCACTGTCCATTTGTATGTGTGACCCACTGTTATGGCAAACAGCAAAAAAATATTCCTTCAGGTCTTGTGACCCGACATACAATCTTTGTGTGTGTGTGATTTAAAGTTGTTTTTTTTTTTAATCAGTATTGAAAGTGATAAAAATCATTTCATTCATTATTCTTTCTCAGTGATTTGAAAATGATTCTATTTTTTTTTGCCTCGTTTGATCAGCCATTTGTTTTTTTAAAGCAGTTAAATATTGGCAAAGCTTTTCATTGAAATGTTGATTCGTTTAAGAATTGAAAAAAAAAAAAAAAAAAATAACTTTTGCAGTACTGATATGATAAGGACATAATGTTTATCGGGAAAAAAAATTTGACACAATCCTGTATTTTTTAAATTCAGTGAATTCTTCATTTGTATAGAAAACTGTCAGTAAAAATTACCTCTTATCTTTATTGAGCAGTTTGAAATAAACAGACTTAGAGAATGTTGTTGTATTTTAATGTCAAAGTTTATTTCAATTATTTTTAGCATACCATGTGAATTATTTGTCATTTATGTCACCTGTTATGTAAATCATGTCAAATGTTGTTGAGAATTTATTTGATACATAAACTGGACTTTATGACCTGTTGTTAATTTAATATATTTTTTTAACTGAGCATTATATTTTATATGAACTTTTTTGAACACACCTGTACGTGTACATACATACCTGAGCCTGTAGATCTTTACATACATTTAGGCTTATTTGGTCGTGGAAGTTTATACAAAAAAATAAAAGCATCCAGGTAGTCTGCCAGTAGTGTGCTATTATTGAGTGAGTTTGTTCTGAGCGTCAAGCTGTTCACTTCTAAGCATGTGTACTTGTCTTTGATTTCTGTGCTCATTTTCGACCAGTCTTTTTTAACACAGTGACCAGTATCTTTAACATATAGGAACTGTGTCTGGTGACTGTTGTAGTGGAACATACAAAAATACAACTATAATGAAATAATGTACAATGAGATGACAGTTTAGCCTGTGGTCAAGTTCAGTTCTAATCATTTAGCGAGCATCAGTTTAACATTGTTATTTTCTTTTTTTGTATCACTGCTATGATGATATTTTATTGTATGGGGGGGGGGGGCAAAATTGTCCTTGTGCCTTAATGTAACATCAATTGCAGAATCCATTAATATTATAGCTGCGGGCAGGGGGGTGGTAGACACTTTGTGAACATGGTTGAAGTTGTCAGAGACATAAATATAAATTGTCCGACACATGATGATAATGAGTGTCCAAACACATCTTGATTATTAGCATCCAGACACAGTTTGATGATTGGTGCCCAGACTAATCTATCTCGATTCTGCATTGTAGTGAGTTGGTAACATTAACAAAGGAATTTAAAAAAAAAAAGGGATTTAAAGATTGGAATGGCAGTTTACTTTTGGGCCAAAGTTGCATAATACATTAATTAACCTTTTACATAGTTAGAGATTGACAGTAATTGTTGCACAAACTGAGGGTGTATAGCAGAGCAGTAGTTTTAATTTCTTCACTTTCATTTGATATGCAACACATTATTATTGCTTTTCTGAAATTGTAAATAGTGCGTTCACAGATAGACGTTTCAAACAGTTTAGACATAACAATTTATATAAAACAAATCCAAAGATTGTTGACGTGCACTGATTTGTTTTAATTTGTGAAGCCTGTGTGAAAGTTACATTGTCTTGTCCATGATGATGATTTGTTTTTTCGATGATGTTTTCCCTGAAGTATTAAGTAGCCACCACCAATACATTGTCTGAGAATAGTTTACCATTGTTCATTGTCTGGAAAATGTGATGTCTCCAAACACATTTGTTTGGCACATGAACTCGTTGTTTTGATAAGTTTATATAATGTTGCCATTTCATTTTAGCAGAGAATAAAAAAAAAATGTTTTAATATATTTAGACATTAGAAACCTCCACGTTATAACCTTTTTTTTTTTCCACTTCTTGGAATGCAAAGATTAGCTAGCCAAGGCATCTCAATGTACACATGCACATGTGATCACGTATCGTTCGACATAATTTGTTATTGAGCATAAAATGTTTCACACGACCCATTCATTGAAAATATGTCCATGGACACCATCTTCCAAGAAAACGCCCCCCTTCCCCCCCCCCCCAACTCTTCCATGCCATTCATTTTTTTTTTGACCTCAAACTATTTTTGTTGTTACTTTAAATTATGATGTAGCATATAAATTACAAATATTTGGTTTCTTTTTGTTGCTCATTTTTTTTGTATATATGTAGTCATTTTTTTTTTCTTCAAAACACATATTGTCATTAATAAGATTTTAAATTCTGTCATTTAATTTTAGGTTTTATGCATTAACTTAGTATAACATCAGTATGTACGTAATGTTTGCTTTTTGTTTATAAGCTTGGCAGTTAATGTCAGTATGTAACATTTGGTTTGATCTTGATATTTATTTCTCAAGTCTCAGGATTTTGTACACAGCATGAATAGAAGAGAGAAAAAAAAAAGTGTGTAACCCCACCCCCCCAAAAGAATATAAGAATTGAAAAATGTATCCCATGATTCAGTATGTTTTACAGTTAATGGATCCATGTGCCACATGTTTAAGGAATTGAGTATTATGGATGTTGAGGTTTATTATTCAAATGCAAGCCATGTGTGTAACTTGTCTGGATTGTGATTTAAAAAAAAATAATCCTGTTCCTTTTCATGAGATGATGTTATTCTCAGTTTGATTGATGAATCTGTACTGGTCATTTGTTTTTTTTTTTTAATTTCATTCTCTGATCTTAAGTCAGATAATAAAATATATTACTTAAACAAGATTGTCATTTTTTTTATATCATTTGCTATTCTGTTTGTCCCTCAGTTTTATCTTGTTAATTTTTCAGTAGAGAACTAAAATATTTTGAAAGTGTGTTTACTTGAAAATACCAAAAAAAAAATTTTTGTATGTTCTTTTTAATAAACGAGAGTGTCACCTTTATGCAGACCCTTAGGATACCAAATGTTTCTAGATTACGTCACCTTAACTAGAAATAAAAGTACCAAATAATTATAGGTGAGCACCAATTAACTAGTTAATATAATGTCCAAATTATATTATTCTACTTTTGTTGTGTTTTTAAAATGTCTATTTAAATCCAGGTGTGTAATTTATATCTCAGATGTTAAGTAAAAAGAACTCCACATCCAATGAAATTTAAACCAAATAATTAATGAGAAAACTAATTTTTTGTACAAATTATTTATTAAAGAATTGTAAATAAAAAGTGAAAGACAGTAGAAGAAAATCTTTCAAAATATGTCATTAACATGTTATATTTGCAAATTTATTTTTTTTAACGAAACAAGTTATTTTCTATTTACTCAAAGTTGCTTTTTTTTAAAAATCTTACTTGGTATCTTGGCAATTTCATGTTTAATCAATATTTTCTATTTTTAAAACATTTTAAAATTCTATCTTTCAACTAAAATACTTTCCTTAAAAAAATTTTTTTTCACAACACAAAGTACTTTTTACTCACAATAGTTAATAGGACAGATAATCTCAAAACAGGAATGAATTCATTTGCTACAGTTTGTCCACAAAGCATGCATCGTTGCAAACAATAATATGCAAATACTAATCTATAGTCATACGTTTTCAATAATTTTTTCAAACTTTGCAGATGGTATATCCCGAAATGTGTTTTTGGAAATGTAAAATTAAGAAACTTAATTTCATACTCTGAACAATAATATTAAGAGCAACACACATGCTAATCAAAATTAAGTTTAAGTTTTTTACGCAAAATTGTACAATCGTGAATTAAGAAAATGACATTGATTAAAAATTCTCACAAAGTATTTCAGTTTGGACCAATTTAGTTGCAGCTATTCTTGTTATATTACACAAAACCATCAAGACCTATCATACTGATTAATCATTGCATTCATGAATGTGAATAAACTTGTTCACTTATATGGCATATACTGCAACAAGCATTTCTTCAAATCTCATAGCTTTTTAAAATTCGCTCTATTGCTTGCTGCACAGTTTTACCAGTTTAAAGAACAATTATAAACATATACAAAATAAAATGTTTTACATGGTTGGAGAAAAAGTCAGTAAAGGTTTTTTTTTTTAAAATCTGGAAAATGTCATGAACTGGTCATATAACCATTTAACTGATGGGATGGCATCAGATATGCTCTTTTAAACTTTAAAGAAAGTGGTTTAAATAATGGAATGCTTTCCAACTGTTAAAATAGTGGGGGGAAGCAAACCTGATACAGTCGGATGCAATATGGTTAAACTTTGTGCCAAGAAGATAATCTATTGGCAGTAATAATTTACTGTGAGATATGTGAATTTATTTTCCCAGTTTAATTATTAAAGCAAAAAAAAAAAAAAAATTAAATAAGCTTTTCTCAAGATTTTCTTTTTTTTACTAACATGCACTTTAAATTTCAATGCACACTCATACATTGAAAATCTTAGGTATTTCTATTTTTGGCAATACAAGCGACACATAAAATATCGAATCACAGTTAATATTGAGGTTTTGTGGACCCACATTAATACCATTAAATTGCATGTACATTTATTATTTATTAAACAGATTATTACAGAAAGTTCAAGCTGATCAATGAAACACAGCCCTTTAAATTTGTTTACAAAAATATACATGAAAAAAAAAAAAATTCATATCATGATCAGGAGATAAAAAAAAATAGCTGCAAGTAATATAAGAAAGATAAAATCAACACAAAAGTGTCAATAACCCTGTACATAAAAGAACAAACATTTTTTTTGAATGAATTATAAGACATTTTAAAAATATTTTTCCATTTTTTTTTTATAATACCATGTTGCAAAGATGCATAAAATTATAAAGGGAAAAATATTGTTCTGTCTTTAAATCAATACACTTTAAATTAATTTATCTTTAGAAAAAGTGTTGTGAAAAATGACAGAGATAAACAAATATTACACTAGCATATATATATATACCTTCATTTATTTACAAACAAATGCAAAAGTTATCAAAGAAAACACGTTCCAAACAAAGGAAACGACATTAAACAGCAGACTTTGATCAATAATGAAAAAATTTGTACATAAAAAATGTACAGCAACAACGAAAAAGGTACTAGGATGGTATTTACTGTGGGACATAATTTCCTTTTGAAAGTTGGTCCAAGGCACGAGATACTGTATTCGGGAAGTGATCGAAAACCATCTTATTACTGATTATTATCTTGGCAAAGTGGCTAGCTTCAGACCACCTTGCATAGTATTGTGGATCTCCTGAACAAGGCAGTCTGAGGAAGAATAATAAGAACAAATTTGAAAAAAAAAGTATGAAGAAAAATACAAAAACAATATTTTAAATCAAATAAACACTGTTTTTTTTGTGAAAAAAAAAAAGTTTGGCGGATTAATTATAGCATAAGAGATATTTTTAAGTAAATGCACACATTCTTATTTATAAAAAAAAACAAAACGCTGTCTGAATAAATTGATCTACCTGGCATCAGAAACTTCCAAAATGTGCAATATCTGACCTGCCGGATGCAAAGGCCACTGCGTCTTCTTCACTTCATCCAGCTGAAGTTCTGCCTTTCTCAAAGCATCCTAATTGTTCAAACACATTCATAAACAGGATCACATACAAAAATACAGGATAAAGAAAATATACACAAATCTTACCCATTCTAAAAAAAAATAAATAAACGAATAAATGCTGTAAACAAATACATTTCTCTTTTTGTCTATTATATAAATAGATATCTATACTTTCAATGTTTTAAGTACAGGGTGACCTCCCCCCCCCTTAAAAAGTAGCCCGTCTCCTTTCCGCGAACGGGTGTACACAGATCGATGCACAGCTGACACACGTGCTTATGAGAATGATGCAGTTGTGACATTTTCCGCAGGAAGCCAGGCTACTTTTTTGTCACAAAATAATAGGCCATAAGAATTTAACCAGCCCACACTATCCACACTGAGCTTACATGCTTGTCTGTGCAAATAAGATTAAATTCTTAAAGAAAACCCATCCAAAATATTTTTTTATTAAATCTAAGAAGATTATTTTCATCCAGTATATTGAGAAAAAGAAATATATAAAAAAAAACAACAACTATTGCAGGTTTAATTAAACGCAAGCCGCAGAAAGCATTAAAAAATGGATCATGCCAGCATTGGATACCGAGATAATTTTCAGCATGCAACAATTTGAATTCACTGAAAGATAAAATGTGCAAAAGAATAAAATATAAAGTGCGATCAAATTTAGTTTAAAGGTGTGTATTTGCAAGCGGAATAAGAATTACTTAAGTATAATTTTAAGCCTGACAGTTGGCCAAGGGCCAATTATTTAGCTCAATAAATATTAAGACAAATATATATTTACTCATTTACACAACAGTTAATGACTTTCTGAAGTTGTGGGTAATAAATAATTTAAAAGTATTAACAAATTGATCATTATATGCATTCAGAGAACTTTTTACAATTGGCCGACTTTTTAAAGCAATTTTATTCAATATAATTTCTTTATTATAAAGAAAATATCAATGCATGCATTTTATAGTTTATATCAAATACAAGAAACAATAGGAAAATTAAATAAAAGACCAGAAATCAAATAAAGCTGTATCAACTACAAAAGATTTAAAAGATACAACAGATTAAATAGAACAATAAAAACTCTACTAAGTTTACTAAGTTTTTGGTTCACAACAATATAATGACAACAACAAGACAGAGTGTCTACCTGCAACGTTTTGCCCTGAAAATGAAAAGCAAAAACAGAGAAATACATAAAAAAACGGGAATTCCCCCAAAGAGTAAAAAAAAAAAAAAAAAAAAAAAAAAAAAAGATTTGTAAAATGATACCAATGATAGTCATTGCTAGATCGAACAAAAATAATTAACCAATGATAGTTATTGGTAGATCGAAAACAAAAAAAATTATTTTTAAATTTTTTGTTACCTAAGTTTTAAAAATCTTATAATTGAGCTAAAATAAAAAAAAGGTGGAAATTTGTTTTTATGATTACAAATAATAATTTTTTACACAGACACACAAATTATTGGAGAAGAACCAGTATAAACTAGCAATGAATAATAAAAAAAAAAATGTCCAGTTTTTTTATTATACAGCCAGAATTTTTTTTTTCTTTCAATTATAAAGAATTTTTCTGCCTAAAAAAAAGTCGCAGGGGACATTTGAGAATAATATAAAAAAGGATGCTTGAAACGAAAGCAAGACATGCTTTCAAGTGGAATAAAAACAAAAGTCAGATGAAAAAAGATAGCAGCCTTTGTTTTAATAAGCAATTAGGAAAAGATGAAGAGTTGCAATGAATAACTTCTTACATATTAAACAGGCAACAACACAATGTGGTCTGCGAAATGTGTCCAATACAAAAAAAAAGGAATCAGAAGTCGGAAGAAGTTAAATGTTTTTTCTTTCACATGCAAAGTAAGTCCCACCCCCTGGTTTAACCTCATTAAGAGAAACTGTTGTATGTGTGAATAGTAAATTAAAAAAAAAAATCTACCTCTAAAAGTGAACACCTTTCCTCCAAATACCGACTCCCTGACCTGGAACGCGTTATGGGTCGATTACCAGTGGCGTTGTCAGAAGACGGACCAATGCAACAGATGAGTCTCCAGCATCCAGAGGCCAGGATTTTGTACTACAAGGTTAAAGATGATAATAAAAATTCAACATTTATTGAAAAAAACAAGAAGATCAAAGGCCCAATTTAAACATGTGGGTATAAACTCAATGTCACTAAATAATGAACATCAATATTTGTGTGGGGTACTCAGCATTTACATTCGTCTGTGGGGGGGGGGGGGTTTATGCTGTAATTTAAAATTCTCAAACATAATTTAACCATCAATGAAATAATTAACCACAAACTATTTGAGAATTTCAGCTAAAACTTTCAGACACAACCAATGATAGATATGTCACTATAGACACAATCAACGAAATCTATATCACTATAGACACAATCAATGATGGCTATGTCACTATAGACACAATCAATGATGGCTGTCACTATAGACACAATCAATGATGGCTGTCACTGTAGACACAATCAACGATGGATATGTCACTATAAACACAATCAACGATGGATATGTCACTATAGATACAATCAATGATGGATATGTCACTATAGACACAATCAACGAAAGCTATGTCACTATAGACACAATCAACGAAAGCTATGTCACTATAGACACAATCAACGAAAGCTATGTCACTATAGACACAATCAATGATGGCTATGTCACTATAGACACAATCAATGATAGCTATGTCACTATAGACACAATCAATGATAGCTATGTCACTATAGACACAATAAATGATTGCTATGTCACTATGATCTCAATTAGAGTGCATTTAAAAAGAAAAAAAATGCACCAACTTACACACATTAACCCTTTCAATAGTTTTTGGGTGACGGGTTAAACAAATTGAGAAACTCTACGTATCTAAATAATATACGCTGGCGAAAGATGACTCACTTTAGGTTTATTGGTCTCACACAGCGCTCTCAAGATTTTTACTTTCAGGTCGACCAAAGTGTACATGCCCAATCTGGGCACAAGATCTTTACCAACCACAACTGAGCAAACAAAGTCCTGTGTAAATTTACTGGCATTTGTGCTATAAATAAATAAATAAGAAAAAAGAATTTAAAACTTGTATTGTCCATAGCTGGAGTTTTTATTATGGAAACTATGCATTGATAATTAAGATCTGTAACTAAAAATAAAACCTGCTTAACCTGGTGGTCAAGTGACAGTTCTGCCAACTACATGTACCAAATTTAAATTAAAATCTGTGTAGTCAAAATAAAATTTCAATACAAATTGTTTTAGTGGGTTTTATTTTTTGAAACTTTACCTCATGAGGCCGCCTGGTGGAGAGAAAGAGAAACACATCAACTGCGGATACTTGGGGTGAAGTAACACTGCCAGAATGGCTGCCACACCAGCACCTAAGCTGTGGCCGGTGATGACCAGTCCAGCACCATCCTGAGGGTAGAAAAAACATCCCTTATAATGAAATTAGACTACTGTGGAACCTCACAGTACATGAACTGCAATGTGCATGAAATGAATTACAGAAATTTAGTCTATAGCCATGTGTTAGGAATTAGAGTAGTCTGGTTGAAAAGGAATGAATAGAATAAAATAGCAATATACTAATGTGGATAGTTAACTATGATAGTCAAAACAATCATATAAAATATTTAAGGGCAAATATTCAAAATTTGTCTTTAATTTTCTAAGTCCAGACTCCATTTTTATAAAAAAAGAAATTTGATCCTGTGTAGATCCTGTGTGTGTGTGTGTGTCATGAAATGGATTAGGGTTAAAGGTTGGGATGCAGTTTGGTGATAATAAAAAAAAAAAAGATGGAAAAAAAAAGAAACAAAAAAAAAACAAAA
The DNA here is from genome assembly GCA_021962125.1 of Bulinus truncatus. Classification (NCBI taxonomy): domain Eukaryota; kingdom Metazoa; phylum Mollusca; class Gastropoda; family Planorbidae; genus Bulinus; species Bulinus truncatus. The sequence goes on along the minus strand of JAGDYQ010000019.1, from coordinate 2,818,989 downwards.
CAAGATCACTCAATTAAAATGTTGATGACCGATGACCGAGTCTGTGAACTTCAATGCTAGCCTAGCAATTGGTTAATGTTTCAAGTCAGGAACAAGAGCGGGGTATCATCACATTACACGGACAGCGTTAGACAACAGAAGGGACAAAGTGACATCAGGTAGAAGCAAAGCCAAAACATATGATCCTGAGAATTGAAAGGTGGGTTAATTTAAGGGGAGACAACAGACTCTGTTGAAAAATTCTTGACAGCTTTCAAGGAAGGAAGATGGAAAAAAAAACAACCATTTATAACCACCTTAATAATCATATCTGATCTGTTAATACACTAATAAAATCAGGTGAAATTATGGGACTGACCGGAAGTTTTGAAAACGCTGTTTCTAGAAGGTTCCTTGATTCAAGTTGAGATTTGATATAGTTCGCACAGTCCAACATGGCAGCGTGGCAGTAGCTGTCGGTGACCCCAGGAATATCTAGGTCGGCACCTTTGGCAGACAAGTCTGTCAGAGCATCCTGGGATGAATGTACATATGTAAACAAGACTAAAAAGATTTCAAACTTAAAACATAAAATACTTTCTGTGCACTAAGAATTTCATTTGTATCATATGGGCTACCATAGCTTTTTTTATTAAAAACGTGTGCCCTTAAAAGTATGGCTTTTAAAACATTCTAATGTTTACCTACAACTTGTACACACCTGTAGTGATAATGTTCCTCTAATACTAATCACCACTGTGTTTTTTTCCCTGTCTAGCGCCACATAGAATGGAACTTGTTTATACTGGGAAAAATACAAAATGAAATAAATTTTTGAAAAGATTGTAAAATAAAGTACTTTTCATTGTGCATTTCACATATACAAGGATTTGAATTAAGTTCTAATAGGTGCAGTGTAGCACTGACACATATACAAGGATTCGATTAAAGTTCTACAATTTTTTTTAATATAACAAAAAGAATTTCCATTTACTCCTAAACAAAAGACAAAACTTAAATTCCCTGGAAGAGACAGAGACCTCATTTTGAAAAGTAACGTAGACTAGATCTTCCTTCTTCAAGCCTGACAATTTTTTAATAGCTGCAGTGTTGCACTGACATATATTATCTTTGAAAACACTGTTGGACTTGCGTACGCATGAGCAACATCTGAAAATAAACAAGTGCTCATTTCATTACTAAATATGAACATCTGGAGACAATTTCAAAATAGTTAATTGGAATTCATTACCACGAAAGAGCTGAAGATTATCAGAATTTTTTAAAACTTGTTTAGAGTCTTTTACATCTAAATCCAAAATTGGTCTATACTTACATTATTGATGTTGCAATTAATAAAATGAAATTTTTTTTTTTTTTTGCATTGTATTTTAGTCGCAAATATTCTTTTCTCATCTGTTAAACCAAGATAGAACAGACCTTAAAATGTCTATTGTTGTAAAATAATTAACACTTTTTAAAAATTAATCCTATAGGTGGATGTTAGAACTCTATCAAAAGCATTTAGGCTAATACTGCAATTAAAGTTATCAAAACGCAGGTGAAAAGGAAATATTAAGGAATAAAACAAGAGATGATAGACTGGAAAACATTCTAATGATTTAATGATATTAAGCAATGTTAAATAAAATAATTAAAACAATACAAGTGAACAAATCTAAAATCAGTGCAGATATTATTAGGCTTTCGTTGCAGTTATGAATAAATAAATACTTTTCTTATTAAATTGACCTATTTTTTTTTTAAAATAAATGGTTCACTTTTGATAATGTTGCAATTAATAATGTTTTTTTTTTAGATTTTTATATTACCTCAAAAATAAAGAACTTAAACAATATACACTTCTTTAACTTCATGCACGACAACAACTGCATCAATCTCCTTTCTACTAAGTACACTGCTGTCCCGAATGCTAAGGCCCCCAACTCTTTTCCTTCTTCACTCATTTACAAAATTAGAACCATTTTCCATCCTAGTAATTGGTACAGCTAAAGTACCCACTATAAGGTTAGCATCCCTTTGTTACCTACAGAAAAAAGTTCAGCTACTTTCAACTTGATACAAAGAAAGTTTGTTGACTTCTTTGGATTTGTAAACTTTACACAATGGGCAATGTATTTTAAATGTAAATTAATGAATTTCCCCAACCTGGGTCACTGGAAATGTAAAGAATCTGGCTTGCACTTTTAACCTTTTTCTACCAAACAAAGATTTAATCCAGAACTTTTATATGTGTCCTGGCCTGAAATTTTGAACTGATTAATTAAATGAAAGATCCGAATATATTAGTGGTTAAAAAGTTATTGAGCTAGACCGAAAACTAGTTTTAAATAGATGTAATCTTATACACAGAAAAATTAAAATGTACACAGTTATCAAAAACTTATCACTGTAATAATGCCAGATAGATTTGATTTTTTTGACAAATATTTAGTACATAATACTGACTCAAATGGAGTTCATAAGTAGTTTACATAAAAGGTTTAATGAGCTGAAAATGGTAAATAATGGCCCACGCAATGTGCATAAAATTAGTTTTCACATCTGAGAGTATAATAAAATATTACTTAGAGGAACAGATTAACATTAAGATCAAATGCTGCTAATTTTTTACATATACAGAAGACTTGTGTTAATTAAAAAGGAGAAATTGAACATTGTAGTAAACTTTTAACCTTACAGAAACACATTTTAAACTAATGAAAATTATTAATGTCATATTTTTACACTATGCTAAAAATTAATACATTTATAAATATTTTATATGAGTCTTACGAATCATGATATATTTAAATACATATTTGGCTTCAAAATTTATCTTTAATGGAACTAACTGGCCACAAAAGGAAATCAATTTGGCAGACTATAGACAATTCAGACTTACATTAATTTTCATAAGAGAAGAACCCATTTTCTTAGATAAAATATAATTTTGTAAATCTTTATACAATTAATATCATATCATCTGACCTGTAGAGTATATGCACACTGTGCAAGAATTTCATGATGAAAGTAAGAATAATATTTTGATTTAATAGGCGTATACATAAATTATAAGCCAACATTGTGCTCAGTGATTTTTAAATATATGTGTAACATCTCATACATAACTGTAGAATTACATCAAACAAAAAACTAAAACTCAAAAGTCCGAAGAGAATACCACTACAATTCCACTTCATAAAAGAAATAAATAATATATACAGCCTTCCCAAAAGGACAATACCAAAAAAAGACCCATGATCATGACAGCAAATAAAATATGTAGGTCCTATATACATATATATCAATGTAATACTAAGACATTGACAGAAATAGCACACATTAGGGTGCCCTAACATCTTTACATGCTTAGTTAAGTATGCCATAAATACATTAATCGACATAAATATTTGACATCAAATCACATTAATGCATAGCATGACACCAACCAGTACTACATTTATGACATTTCTCCCTCACTTGATATCATCAAGTGGCTAAACGGCTAAGGCATTCAAACTCATATTCCAATGTAAGCTCTATATTTATAATTAATTGCATCAGTTGTGGTCAAGATTATGTAACCTATTGTTAGCTTTCTTTGTAACAAAATCTTTATATCTGAATATTTAAATCTAAATGTATAGCTACAAAGTGCTTGGTATTTAGGAAAAGATGAACCTATAATTAAATCTTTCCAGTTACTATTTTAATAAAACTATGATACCTGGAATCGGAACAGATGTTTTAGGGAAGAATTGGAATCAAAACAGCATTGATAAAATTTCTGGAATCATCCAATAACTAATATGTAATTAAAAGGATATGTTTTAAATAGGGCTATCCCAGGATTAGCCTTTTTATCCCAACATCCCTGAATATGCAAAAAGCCAGGAAATGAAAATGCCTATCATCAAAAAAATATGTGAATTAAATGGAACTACAGTGAAACAATTTGCACTCTAGTGAAGTGGTTAAGAAATTAGATATCAATCCTACATTATGACCAGATGGAAATTTTTATATGAAAAAAAAAAAAACAACAATAAAAGACTCAAAAAAAAATGTTTAAACTAGTGTAAGATTGAAATCCTATGTGTACGACACTGACCTAAACAGTGAGAATATTTTCATTGTTTTGTAGAAGTCTAACAAATCATTCACAAACATCCTGCCTCGTCTAAGAGAGAAACACATTCTGGTCAAAAGGTCAGCAAGGAAAAGGTAATTTTTTTTTCTAAGATGTAATTTTTAAATTACACTTTTTCCCCAGACTAAAATTTTATCAGATTTAAATATTTTTTCTCTTGAACTGATTCTCCATTACCTTTATTTTTAGATCTTCATTTTGTATAAAATTAATCTTCCCACATTTTTTGAAAATATTTAAAATGGGTTATATACAAGGTGAATAAACAAAAGTAACATATGATTCTTTAAAATCATAAATGAATAGCACTAAAAAAATATTTACAGATGGTTTTCATTCTATGACCACCTTCAATAATATACATTACACATAAAAAAAAACAAAAACAATAAAAAAGAAATAGTGTAAGATAGTACCGACCTATATTTAAAACAAAGTCCACAAATACCAGTACAGAGATGCTCATACATATAAAATGGCCAGCCATAACTGCCCATGGCATATTTCATGAAGTGAGCCATGTTGAATATCTGAAAACCGAAAAAATAACAAACAAATTTCAATTTTTATATGAATGGTAATTTGCGATTAACTTTGGTTAAAAGTATTCCAAAGTAATATAGAAAGAAGGACGCTCAATTATTAAAGAGATAATGCTTCTGCCGTACAATAGTGGGGATGTTAAAATATTTAAAAATAGATGAGAATGTTTACAGTCATCCAACTTTTGGGCTGTGGAAGGTGCGGATCCACTGGTGTCGAGGATGAAGCAGCCTCATCGGACGTTGATGAAACCACTGCCCTCAGGTGACTATCTGAATAGGCTTGCGTTCTTTGGACAAGCATCAGTCCAGCTGCAATATCTGTAGCGACTAAATCTAAATCCTTTATGGGGGGAAGGGGTATTTATAAAATTAGTCAACATTTATAATCCTAAGAAAAATAAGATCTATCCATATAAAGGTTAAAAAAAATTCTTGATTCTCCTTAATCCATCCCTAGTTCTTTTGAGAAATAAGTAAAAAAAAGATATATAGCAAGAGAAGGTTATTAAGTAGGAATTTTTTAAACACATGAAATCAGGATTGAAATAAACCAATTATAAAAAAAAAATTAATAAGTAATCAAAATTACAGTAAGTTATCATAGTAATCAAATTCAATTCAAACCTATTTACCCTAAAAAATTCTGCAACAATTTTCCCCACATCTGCAAGCGCTGTTCCAGCATCCTCCTTGCTCACACAACAACAAAGCAGACGACATCTGGAGTTAAAATAGAAATACACTTCTTTAACAAAGATAAAAAAAAAACCATCATGTGTGTCTTAAGTAAATAGCAATAGCTAAAAACAGTATTGATGCTAGTAAACTTTAAAAACATTTCTGTAATAATATGAGTAAACACTGCTGATTTAAATGATCTTTAAACAATAGCTCAACTGATTAGCAATTTTTTTTTTATTAATATTTTCAAGTGACTATTGAAGCAATGTACCAAAAATTACTTGAGCAAATATAGAGAACACAACCTTGTTTTACCTCAGTAAAATCAAGCATGATATTCATGAAAACAATGTACTATTTCCAGATTTAATAATATTTGAAATTATTACTCCGGTTAACATAATTGAAAAGAGTTTTCTAATATTCAAGTAATTCTCTTTCTCAAAATGAGTGGCTTTCATTAAGTTTTAAAATGAAAATGAATGAAGAATCAGAAAGTTAACCACCTTCTCTCCCAGACTTCACTTGGTGATATTGAAGGAATGTCAGTGACTTCTCTGCCACTGTAATCTAGAGAAGCATCAGTCAATCTTCTTTTCTTTGTGTGGCCAAAGGGATCGAATACCATGGCTATAGCTATGAATGTTATTAAGCCAATAACCCAGGAACAAATGACAGCGCCCCTGGCTGTCCAGTACACTGATCGTCCACATGTATAATCGTGACCAAAAGCCCAGTAGGTTGACAAACATATCCAAATAGCTTCCGGAAGGTAAAGAAACAGTTTTATGTAGAGCACCCAACTGATGTTTCTTCTTGGCCAATTATCCTTTATTGTACCCTGGTAATAAAATCAATTCTGTATTAAGTTTGTTTTTTTTATTAATATTAAATCACAGATTATATTTAACAGATGCACAATGCCAGTAAAGAAAATTGTTTTATTGCTAACAAACATAATTGGATAATTGTTAAAATTTCAAATTTGATCAGTTTAACTTTTCAGAAATAACAATGATAATATTAAACTAAATATTTGAGCTGTACAAAACCTGCATGCTAATCCATAGTATGATGAATACAACTATAATTCCAATACCATTTAGGACAATGGTACCGATGTAAAAAGATTTCAAGTCATGACCATGAGGACATTCAAATCCACTCTGGTGGGCTGACAGAATGACAATCAGTGTGATTTCCCTAAAGGTAAAAATAAATTAAACACTGAATAAGAAAATTAAGCCTTTGTTTTTTTTTCAATTAGTCGTACCAATTCAAATTTAATCAACTCCTGAGTGTCTGAGAGTTATTTTCCTAAATAAATCATATAAAATTTAATGGATGGAATAATACTATTAATTATATTTATATTGTATGTTTTTGGATTCTAACATCTCAACTGACAACTATCATCATCTATCATAGATTCTGTTACATTTAATTATTAATTAACAGCAAATACATTTGATTAAAGTTTTTATATCGAAATTAAAATAAGTGAACATACTAAATTATTATATTTTTAATTACAAAACACGATAAAAAAATTGCAAAAATATCCAGACCAAATAAGCACGCAGTAGTTCAAGAGTCTGTGACACAGACTGTGTTGTTAGAAGGCGAAGACACCAAAGAATATAATAAATGGGGCAATGGCATGAGACTCACCATGATGAGAGGCTATCTAAATACACCACATTTGTAAATAGGTTCTTATTTATCTTTTATCTACAAATAAATTAATCAACAATAGACTCCGACATGAGTGTCATGATACGAGTAGATCAAAACAATGTTTGGCAAAACATTGGAAGAATTTTTTTTACAAACTTAAGTAATAATAATTCACCATGCAATTCTTGTTAGTCCTTCTCCAATACTGGGAAATACAAAATCATCACTAGCTATGGCCCATCGCCTTCGGAATAAAACGAGTCCTGGCATTTTTACAAAAGTTAACGCATGTTGAGGTAGTTCTTGACAATCACCACCATTTTCTATAGTGGGTCACGGCTTTGTGATTTGTTACCCATTCCCTTACCAAGTTACCACCCTTGTGTTCGCGTTCGGGAAATTCCTTCAGAGCCGGAAATACAATTCCTTCTTTCATTTTCATTTGTACCATTTTACTGTGACATGACCACGATCTGATGTAAACATTGACGATTATGACGATCACGAGTCATTAATTAATAACATCAACTGAATGTGTATTACACGTTACATGTGTCTGATTTGTATACATGATAACAATAGACTTGTGTATATCGTCTGTGAGAAGAGAAAGTGGAGTAACTATGTGACATTTCATATCAAGTAGAGTACTATTTATGTCATCTGCCTCATCTGGGATGAAAAATTACGCGAACTTAATCCCTTTGCTTAAAAAGAGAGGTTTCATCAATGTAATTCAAAATAACGAAAAAAACATTAATGATTATGGACCTGCTGGAACACTACTGCGACTTAATGTTATGAAACAATGGTATTGATAACAATTTTTTTTTACTGTGACTGAAATTAATATTTGAATTATTTCACTTTTGTAAGAAAAAAACTTAAATACAAACAATTGTCAAGACATTGTTACATTTAATTTGATTGCTTTGCTTTCATTAGGTGGGAGTTGATGGTGAACCAACAAAGTAATGTATTTCCTATAGAAATACAGGGATCATCGTTAACTTTTCCAAATCAAAATGACATAAGCATAAGGTAATTATTCAAATAAATAAATATGCAACATCAACAATTGTATCCACTCCACATGACAGACTTGACAAACACTTTGACTGTTACATGTTTTTATATTATGTTGTTTCCATTAAAAATTCTCTTTTTTTTTTGTTCTTTACAGAGACAATGAAAAAAACTGTTCAGAACTCCCAGACGTACTAATACAAGGTACCTTTAATGTTCCAGTTTGTCTTCTAATTAAAATCTACCTATAGTAGCGTATAATTAATAAACAATTATTTATGAAAAATGATTAAAAATTATTTTCAATATACATGGTCAACACTATCATTTTTTTAACACCATGAAATGACAAATTAATTTTTCTTCTTTTTTTTTTGCACAATCATTCACAATGACCTAGTAATTTCATTTTGAAAAAATTAAAAGTTTCTTCTCTTTCTACCTAGATTTCAGATTGAAGTATCTACAGATATTAAAGTTGACCAATAGTAGGTTACCATTCTCGATTGCAAGCATTTATTATAGTTCCTCATCTAGTCATGAAACAATTGAGGCATCAAACGATTTGAAGTCATTTCTGTTTGGGTTAATATTTTTAGTATTTTTTATTTTAAAAATTAATGAAAGCATGGAAAGTTGAAATATTAGTTACAACTTAATGAAATATTTATATGAAAAGAGCTTAAAGGTATTTAGAAAAATGTATGCAAGGCGATTTGATACTGAAATTGTATTGCTTCAGAGTAAATAATTTTTAACTTATAATTAAATTATTTTTTTTTTATGTGCTTAGATTTTCTGAGGCTGCGTTTAATAACTTACAAATAAACAGTTAAACAAATGATAAAAAATAAAGATAATTGATAAACAAAAAGTCTAAGCATTTTTAATGGGTCTTTTTTCGGAAACTCATTATAAACAAATATTATTTTCTTATTGACTACTGCTGTATTTAATTGTACAGTATATACTATTGCTCTCTCTAAACCTTTTTAAGTTTTTATTTATTTGCATTTCATGTGATACAAATACATGTATCTGTTCAATATTTCATTTACTGAATTTAAATGCTGCATACTAAAAAAAAATATTTAAGCCTTCACTTCAGTTGTACATATACTTTTTTTCACAGAGGATGTAATAAAACAAGCCTGTCGCTTCAACATTTCACATTTCCCTCCAGCCGAAACAATACCTTTGATTTCTGGTTACAACTGAGGTTATCTTGGTGGAAAAATGTAAATTTTAAAATATTATAATTATCTTTGATGCTGTTTTCTTAAGAATTATTTAACAAGAAACTGAAGTCTATGGTCTAAGACCTTTTTTTTTTACAGTATTCTCTATTTACAGTATTAATTATTTGTTGAATTTTACATAGGAATAATGTTTTTAGGAAATTTATTGTCTCAAATATTTTTATTCCCACACTCAGTTTTCCAACAATCCAGCTCATTTCAGTGTAAGTGCAAACAGCTTTACAAACGGCAACACTGATCAGAGTCTAAATGGTGCTAATAATGGAGCCATTCAGAAGTGTATGAACATTGTATACGATTTTCCTTGGGGAACCGAAACACTGGAAAAAGTACACAGTTTAGGAGACCAACCATTCAGAGGCATAAGCAGTGCTGAACTGGATAATTTTAAAGTAAGTGGAGTCTCCTTCGTCTTCCCTCCTGTTTAATTACTTAATATCTAAACTCTACATGCATCTGGTATTATGCATCAGTCCTGACCTACTTTTACTGTCCTGACAAAGCTGATTCCAATTATAGTCCATCTTGGTGGTGTCAGCTCCAAGGCGTTTCTCGGGCAGCATCTTTTCCGGCCGGCCCCAACCCCAGCAACTACCTGGTGACACGGATTGCTTGTTTAACCCAATCTCCTCTTCCTGATTTCTTCTTCTTTGGTTAGGTAACTTAAATATATTTACAAGATCCCACCTGGTGTTAAATGATAATTGTTGTCAAAAATAAATAAAAATTTTATCTCTTTTTGGTTTGAGAATGATATGTATCACAGATTATATTGTTTATCCAAGGGTCTGGCTACTGGCAAAGAGCCCTGTATTCCACATTGTATTGTGTGTGAGACTAACCTAGAGTCTGCAGCAGCTGCATTGTTGGTGGATAGTTTCTATGAGAGACAAGCTATAGTCTCTGCTCCGAATACATCTAAATTAAACATGGTAAGAAATTTTTTACTTTTAAAAGCTTCCAAAGCGATTATATCATGAAATTATGTTAGTTACTTTTTTTTATTTTCCTAATACCAGTATACTCTACTCACAAAATGAAACTTCTTTCTGTAAGGTTCCTTAAAGGATGAGATGCTATCTTCTTATCTAATATCCAACCTATTAAAACCTTCGGCGCACTTGTGTGATTCCCTTTCTAATTCCACCAATAGCAGATTATCTTTTAATATCTTCTTATATACTTTTGTCAGGTAATATATCCTAGGCAATACTATTAAGCCAAAAACATACCAGATATATCATCTTAAGTGACATTTTTATGCTGTAAAATTATTTGTTTTTTGTATGAAGGTACTGAAACTTCACTCACAAATAAGCCCATATCAAGTGGCCTTGGCTGCCAGTACTACTTCGTCTTCAAAATCTAATGAACTGCATCATGTATGCCATCATTTAGAAAAGGATTTCAAGAAAAGTGGAGTGTCCTTATTTAATGTGTCTGATCAAGGCAGCACCCTAGATGCTCACTTAAAGAGGTTTACATTTTTTGTAGCTGTTTTGCCAACTTATCTTGTTATTAATGATCTCATTTTAGAGATTTGATAACAGTCGCTGTCATATATTTCTACTATCTTTTTGTTCTTATCTTGTGGTTGCTCAGTAAGCTTCTTTTTTTTTTCTCTTTAGAAATGATCAGTTGGGCATACAGTATACAGTTATCGTCACGGAGAACACAATCATTGATGGTGTTATCAATATCAGACACAGAGATACACAAATTCAGGTAATTATTTGTGTTACTTATTAATTTAGTGCTGCCAATTCTTAGAGCACTTACTACAAAAGGATTTTTTTTTTTAAAATTGCTTTAAATTTTTTTTTTCCAGAACACTTGTCATATAGGCTCTGTTGTTGAAGACATAAAAAGAAACCTGACCGCTAGATTAGAGCATTGACCATTCTAATTATGTTGTTAAGCTCTTGATGTGTTGTGGTCATTTAAATTGACTTGTGGTGTAATATGTACAAATAGAATAAAGCAATAAAATACATGAAATATCTTTCTCTTTAAGTCTTTGAGGTGGGTTTATTATTAAAGGGATAGAATATTTATTTTTTCATAAAAATATGAATGTATAACTTAACTTGGTCAATATATGATTTACACAATTATTTGTAAGTTTTAATTTCTCTCAGTGCCTCATCCTAAAAAACCCTGAGTTAAAAAAACAAACTATTTGCAGCATATGTATTTTTGGCATTATTAATGTTGAAGTTTCAGAATTTAATGCCTTCTAAAAAAACATCTTTTTTAAATATGATTTAATCAGGAGTTGATTTGCTATGCAAGTATACAACAATCAAAAGAGGTGATGTATTAAACAGTTCATAGCATTAGTTATATAGCCCAACAAACATATCCTTGTTAAGATATAAAAGAAAGTTTAGAAAGGAAAAATTCACCTATGAACAGAATGATTTATGCTACAACATTAATCGTTGAGCCAGGAAAAGGCTAAAAAGCATAAATGATTACTGGTGGCTACATGGAACTGACACAATGTTTAAATTTCTTTGTTTAAAATTAGAAAGATGGCAGACAGATTTAATGATAGTGTATTTAATGCTTGAACAATTCTGATCAGGTTAGCAGGGAAATATTTGGCATTGCCATTATAAATCATTCTGTGGTATTCGAATTTTAGTAGGAAAATGTTAAGAAAACAAAACTAATTATGATGAATTAAACATAAACGGTTTAATTTTACATAATATAACATGATTTCAATACTTTTCAGCACTAATGATAGACTTAAAAACAGAAAAAAATAAACACAATAAAGAAAGAAAAAAATATAAATACTAGCAGCATCTCATTCAAGCATTCAACAACATGCATTCCCCATATTTTCCATTATAATATATACACATTAATGAAACTATTATCTCTGAAGATGTAAATATTGTACATTCATAAAAAAAAATACATCTATGTTTTAAATATTTTTTTTAAGAACAAAATACAGATGTGGTACTTTTATTTCATAATCATTTTTTTTTTAACCACCAACATGCAGCTTTTATGAATGCAAGTATTACCACTGATCATGTTTATATATATATATATATAAACAAACAATTTGTATTTTTTTTGCATGCACAGCTTAAAGTTAGCAAAAAATGTACAGCCGAACCAAGGTTCTCAAGTCTCATTAGATATAGAAATAATCTAGCATAACGCTACATTACGACAAGGCTGGCCAACTTCAAAGCATATAGTATGACACACACTTGCAGCCATGCGTTTCAACGTTTTAAATTAGTCAATACTGGACTTTTTCTACCAGAGAATTTTTATTACTCTCACCCTTACACGTAACATTTTATAAAAAGCATTTTGAAACAAACCAGCATTACTGGTTTACCATTTTACAAAGGAGTAATTAGGTCACCAAGTAAATGAAGTAGAATGAAAAAAATTAAGGATGTGAGAAAAATAAACAGAAATTTTCATGTATTTTTTCAATAGAAACAGGAAATCTCTGAAATCAATTATTCCAATGAATATTATGTCTAAAACATGAATATATTTTAAAAGGAATCCTATTTCAGAACTGCATTAGTAAAATTTAATACCTCAGAGACAAAAAAAAAACTATTGATTGTATCAACACAAGAAATGACGGAATAGATTTATTTTAGCAACAATGATTTGGTTACCGAAAAATGGAACCCTAAAGACAGTTCAAAGTTAAAGATGTTTTATTTTCTAAAAATGATTATTATAATTATAAAGCAGCGCACAAGCTTTTTAATAGAGAAAAAAAAATGTAAAAATATACAAGGAACAAAATTTGAACTTTATAAAGTGTGATGAATTACTATTGAAAAAAAGTATTCAAATGAATAATTTCAAGTCAATCAAATGTAAAGAAATAGTATAGCCCTGACTAACCCTGTAGACACACTAGACTTCACAGTTAATCATCACCAAAAAAAAAAACTTTGTTTTTTTTTTTGCTTTTAGCCAGTTACGATCAATTTTTAAACAATCTTGCACATGTTTATTAACAATCTTATCCAATTAAATCTGGACTAAAAATTCACCTATATCATGCAGAGTTTGTTTTATGAGTGGCATACTTGTTCTAAGTTAGCAATACATTTTTCATCCAATACAGGAAAGATGGCATATCACTTCCACATGATTTAATGCACTTTTACAAGGACATCCAGAAAGTGTGAGAATTCTATTTTCATGCAAGGCACACATTCATATAACAGCGTAACAGCAAGCATAGCCCAAACCATTACTAATCTACTGATAAATATAAGAATACACTTTTTATATGCTCAGCTTGTTTTTTTAAAAAATCGTAAAAATAATTACGAAAAAAAATTATCTTTTGGTACACATAAAAATGAAAAAAAAACAAACAATGCGCAATTATTCAGTGAGTGATTTTTTTCCCCCCTAAATTCTCATAGAGAAACTGGTGGGCTATACACATTTTATCTCAACAAATTTTCAGAAATTAAAATTTTAAAAGAAAAAAGGCCCTTCAAATAAGTACACAAAACCAAAAAAAAAAAAAAAAAAGATAAAAAATTTTTTAATTAAAATGATAACGTATAGAAAAGGATGCTGTTAGTGGTATGAAAATAAAATTTCCCCCACAGTGAAATAAATACATCAAGTAAGCACGTGGTGATGGAAGTTTTATTTCAGAATATTTCAAACTAACAAAATAACCATACCATGCTATATTTTCTAACAAAGATTAAAGTTTCTAAGAACAGTAGTAGCATTATATCCACTACCATTTCCCTAAATGTTAAAAAAAAAAAAATAAATAAATTATTTAAACAATTTAGTAAGCTTGATCATTCAAATTTTATTTCAAAATACATGTATAATTAGGGAACTCAACTGATCTTTACAAAGAATAGAATTTTATATACTAGAATGGCACATAAAAAAAAAGAATAGACTAACTTGTAAAATCAGACTAACCAACATTTATAAAAGAGAAATTCTCACTTTATATTAGAAGACCAAAAAATAAAATATATCACCATGCTTCCCAAATCTCAAGTGATCTAAAACAAACAAAAAAAATTTAACTGTAAAAATTCCCATTTCCAGTGGATGATCCAAAGCTCCTCCATGATGACAGCCCTGGAGATTTCTTACACACATAATGATAAATGAATATGTGACTAATAAACTTGGTTCTTGTCTCACACTATACTTATGCCGGTAAGCTGAGCTTCTTTCCTTTCAATACTGGGAACAGAAAAAAAACAACAATAAATAGCTTTACTTGTCTGGCAAGAAACAATACTATTTAATTCCTATTTTCTAACAGTAAAGTGTCTAATGTGAAAAGCAATCAGAAATACATCAGAAATTTAGGGGCTATGGACTATGTACAGGAACTTTGAATAACGCCCTCTCCCTCCCCACAAGACAACACTAATTATAGTTTTATCAAAACATGAGAAACATTCATTGAACTAAATTTTAATCATATAAGTATTCTGTATGAATTACCCAGTACAAATTAAGTAAAATAATTTCATACATATTAAAAAACATTTTTTAGATAAAATAATAGAAAAATTATTTTTTTTAATTCCCTGTAATTCAGGCAAGATAAAAAAAAATGTAAATAATGTGACAGCCAAAAACAAAAAATAAACAAAACAGCCTTATTACTTTAGTCCATTTTTCGACTTAAATCTACCCCACAGATAATTTAAATATATGTCGTTTGAAAATTTCAAATGCTAAAAAACGTGTTGAAATTTAATTTCAATTATAAATAGTGCCTAAAAAAATATTTTTGTTTTTAACAGCTAAGTGATGTATCCGTAAAAAGAAGAATCATATTGTAGTTGATATTCCACAAGTAAAAATGTTTTGTATCAAAATGGTCATAGAGTCAAAGTTACAGGTCTGATTCCTTTGAAACAGAATTAAATGTCATCAATATTTTCCAATTCTAATTATCATAATTCATTAGTCAGAAGGAGCTCATGTACATGCCATTAATCAAATGCAATGCTGCCAAGATATTTTGATATTTGAGCATTGGGTTAAAAAAGGTAAATATTGATTATTATCTTGATGCAAATTTAAAGTATAACCAACATTGAAAAAAAAAAACTGCATGCTACCATCACTGAATTGTATTTTGTAGAATAAAACTTTTGCTATGACTTTTAAATTAAAGGAAGATAACAAACTATAATGAATCAAATACGTTTCTCTGATAAACATTCAAAAACATATTTGATTGTAATCATATTGATTGTAATCTTTAAGTCAACATTTTTGAGTGTTTATAAAAAAAAACGTGTTTCAATCAAGTCATATAAATAGATCAACACTCTAAATTGTAATTCCTGATACGAAAAATTTCAGCACTGATGGGAACAAAATTAAATTGAAACACACATGTACATTGCCATAACCCATAATAATAATATGACGGTACAACTATGACTAACATTAGGAAGGCTGCAAATGTTGGTAATTATTAGTGATAAAATAAAACTGAAATGGTTAACTTAAATTGCTTAGCTTGACCAGATTATAGATGACAAATGTCTTTTTTTTTAAACATTAAAATCTAGTGACTACTATGAGAATATACTACTGATTATTGAAGATGTTTATATCAGTTGTTGCACTTGTCATGTGAAAAAAAAAAGACAAATTTTTTTATGTACAAAACAATGTGAGAGCTACACACACACAAAATCTGCACCTTATAATGAATACTAATAATAAATTAGACCAAAACGTAAAAGCAACAACTCTGGTTATAAGATTAACTGATGAAGACACACTGCTAAATTATCAATAAATAGTTATTTCAAATGGGAACAAAAAGAAAGGATGGTTTTTGAGCTTAAATATTTCTTGTTATTGAGACAATAAATATCAAACCAAATTAAAAAGCAGAATTTCCAAAAAATTAAAATCCAGGCAAAAGATAATGAAAGTCAACTTTTAAGCGAACAGTTTAATGAAGTATTCATATATGAAACTCAAAAATATTGCTGAAGTTTAAATTAAAGGGTTTAAAAAAAATATGATTGCAAAAAATAAAGGTCAATGCCATCCTCATACTACTGTGAAAGAAATACAGACCAACTTACCCTGACTCTTTGCCAAAACCTAAATAAAGATTTAGGTCTTTATTTCTAAATTATTCCTTATAAAACAACTTATAATTAGCTAAACAAACTCACTTTGAATAAAGAAAAAAAAAACTTTAATGAAAAAACAACAGCAAACAAACAACATTTGTTTACGACTTTTTTGTATGAAATTTGATATTTAAGAAAGAAAGACCTAAATCTTTTTCTAGTCTCAACCAATGAAACAAGTGAGGTGCTTGCCTAAGTGAATTATTTATTATTAGTTATGTAAACTACACCACAAAGAAATGGTTACCTTTTGTGATGTACAGGTAGAAAAAGTCACAGTAGAGAATAGTCTGAACACACCCAGCAACTACTGCTATCAAATCAAAAAATCCTTCAAAATAGTAACGGTACACCCAATTCAGAATGTAAAGTGCTCTGTAAGAACCTAGTTTAAAAAAAAAATGAAAACACTTAAAATATACAATTCTTAAAGTTTCAAATGAATATAATTTGCATTTTACATAGAACATAATAGCTTAGTAGTAAGAAAAAAAATAATATGTCCAACTGACATGTGGATAAACAAATATTTGTTATACCTAAAGCAAACAGATAATGTGATGTAATAGTTTCAGCTTCACCAGTTTTGCTCATCATGAACAGTTGGGGTAAAATAGCCACAGACTCAAGGTAAATAGAGAAGGTCCAAAGAATCTATAAAGAAAAATAAACAAATGGTGACATTTCAACATCTTTCAAAAGGAAAAAAATATATGCATAAATATACAAATTTACTGAAAAATAAAAAAAAAACTGCATGCTACCATGGGTGCTCATCTGAGTATATGGATAATTAATTTAATTATTAACACTTATCAACTACTGTAGACATTTTGTTCAGAATATTGTAATCACCCACGCTGTTAATAATATATTTTTAGTTGTGAATAATCTCAATTAAATTTTTCATCATTTTAAGGGCAGGAAGGCCAGATCGAAAAAAATTCCTTATTTTTGCAGATATTAGTATAATATTTAACACATATATAGTACTGGAGATAGTAAGTTAAAATATAGTAAAAAAAAATTATTGCAATGAGTGGTTGCCATGGAAACGGCGGCCATTTTGTTTTTGAGTATATTTTTTAAATTGAGCAGATACCATAATAGATGTATGGGTAACAAAATGTATTGATGATTTTTTGATATCTTTAACGGTTTTTTTTTAATTAATTTTTTCTTATGGGGTATTTGGTATCGGTCAAAATATGATAAGTTTACCATAAAAAAAAATTCCTAAAAAAAAAAAGTATAGCCTATTTTAAAATTTCATCAATAAGATTTGACTACACATGTATTTAGAACATGTGTGCCAAATTTCAAGAAAATCCATTCAAAAATGTAGAAGAAATTGAGACTAATGGAAAAAAAAAAAAAAATTTAGAGAAAAATAAAAAAAAACGTAAAAAAAATAGTGATTGAAAATGAAACACTTATCTGTTTGAGCATTTTTATTGAAGAAATAAATCACTGCAAACTATAAAACTCATATAATTCGATTCAGAGATGGTAATAATTCAATAATAAATAATAAAAAAAAAAATCGATAATTTGACACCAAGGGACTTAATCAATCTGGCGCTCCTGCCCTTAAGAATGACATTTTCTTCTTAATTCTATAAAATATGAATTCATGGACTTAAAAATATTAAAATCATGCACCACAAACACACAGAAAGTGAAACTAATTAAAAGCTAATAAAAATTTAAAAGTACAGTAAAATAGCACAATTAAAAAACATCTAATAACCTAACTAAAGAATAAATATACAACTCAATTCCCCCTCAGAAACTTTTTTTTCTACTTTTTACTGTAACAATACTAACAAATAAAAATGTAACTGCTATATGAACTATGTCCTGATTGGGGACTCTAGACCTGGCTAAATTGAGTATTATAATTAGGAAATCTACCAAGCACATCCTTAAAAGCCGAATGGTATGATGAAATGGAACTTTACCTAAACTAGCTTAAACACCTCAAGAGTCAAGGGATACATTTTAAATCTCAGCCAGGGCAACACAAAAGGTTCTAGTGATGACAGATTATCTGAATGCCAGACAATTATTATATACTAGTCATCTCGTGTTGTAATACGCCACCTTACCAATCAATATAAACAACACGCTTGCTGTGATGCATCTTGACCCACTTTAAACAACACTTGCTGTGATCCAGCCCCTCCCCCTGTCTCCACACAATAGTGTTTTTTTTTTCAGGTGTCGCGAGTTGTATCAGGAATTCCACAACCTATAAATAGTCCTGCGTCTTCTCGAAGTTGTGTTTTATATATATATATATAGATGTGTGAGTGTGTACATTTTACTAACAGTGATCAACAAGTCTTTTGTTTTGACGATGAGATTATACTAAAATTGCTTGAGTTAAAAATTATATATCATTAGGCCTATAATCATAAACTTACCTCCAAAGGACTGAATTCATGGTTGACCAAGAATGCTAAGCCTCCAACAGGTACTACAAGAAATTCCACTCTGAATGTATCATGGTTGGAGTCATATGTGGCTCTAAACTTGAAGTACATGAGATACACAGTAAGTAATGATGTTGAAATGAAAAACACTTTCATAATTGAGTTGTACAGAGAAACGAAGCTAGTGAACAGATCCAAATAACGAGATGCAAACACCAGTGCAAACAAAATCTGGCTTTTTCCAGAAATACCTAAACAAAACACAAAAAAAAGGAATTTTAAGAAATACAGCTTTTCTATTATGATTACTAGGATAATATTAACACTATAATCTATTCATTTGCTGATTGGTTAGGAACTGCTGACCAATTTTTTTTGTAAATAAAGCCTTTTTGTTGCTTCCTATTTATCATTTAAATTAGTTGAGTAAATAAAACTATGGATAGTTCTTTTATTTATATAGGGATCATTGTAAGTGAACTGCAAACTTTGCATGAATGTATTCTTTACAATAATTGGGGCCATGTTTCTATTCGCCGGTAGAAAATACACTTGTGATATGGTCCTTACTAAAAAAAAACAACATCGTCTTGGTAGTATCATAATAATAGGATAGTTTATAGCAGTAAGAAAATGTATAATTACCTGCACATGATCGTGTTTTCCACATCTTTAGCAATAGCAAAAGTATTGCTAAAAGATGGGACATATCACCAATAAGTCGAAAAATATTCATTTTCAATAATATCCAACTTCCACGTTATTACGGTTCTCAGATGAGGACGTGGCGCGCAAGGAATTGTTGGTAGGGAAGAATTACGACTTTTAGGTCACTGTACTCGAATGCGCAATGTGTTGCTCAATAACGATACCTGATTTATTTTATATAGGTTTTGTATTTGGAAACGTTAAAATAACGTACTGAGATATAAATAATAGTGAATATTGCAAACAAACACTAGATGCAGTTTTTGTCACAGTAACAAATTTCCTTTAAAAATATTACATTCTCAAATTTACTACATTTTCTTTTAGTGTCTACTATTCATTAATTATTAGTAGCTAACGCGAAAGGTCATCCTTACTGCCATCTCATTACAAACCTGACGAGTGTTTTTGTCTCATAAAGTTTTTAATTTGTATTGTTTTAGTCAAGATCGCACCTCTTGTTCAGTGGTAGGCCTACTTGGGGTGGGCGGTGGGCCCCAAAGTGCCCACAGCCACCTGACACGTAGGCCTACACCACTGTTACTTTTAAAAACATATTGCTTCCCATGATCAAAATCGACAACATTCAAAATAAAAGAACAATAATAAAATAATTATTCAAGTTGTTAATCCTATTTATTTATGAAGTCGAATATATTAGTAGTCGATTATCTAATTTATCGTAGCTGTATGTCTAAATAAATGAGGAGATAACTTCTTGCCAACACATGTTTGCGGAAGTCTATATGGATTACTGGTCCTATAACCTTAAAAAAAAAAAAAGTAATCATGCATTAAGCTTTAGAAATATAAGAATTTTTCATAATAAATATAATTGTTTTCATCATGAAATGAAACAAACTATAAAAACAAACAAACAACTATCAGTCCTTCTCCATTCCAAACGCCATTCATGCATTGTCTCAAACTGTAGATTGTAGATGTTAAGATAGTTAACTACAGTCTTAAGATAGAAATGAAACAAAGTGTTCAGTCGACCACTAATTCAGACTAATTATTCTCCTTTGCAAACTTTAAAAATGATCAACTATTATTTTACTAATAAAAAATTGCCAATAAATTTAATTTGAAACATATCAGGTCGCAAATATTTTTTATAAGGCCGCCGTTGCTCTTCTCTGTGTGATGAATTTAGAGATATTAAGATTTAGGTCAGTGCTTTGTAATCAAACAAACCAAGCATAATCATCAGCGTTTTTACAACTTAGTAAGTTGTAAACAAACCAACTTTATGAGCGTGCAGTTGTATTAAAGCATAAGATATGGGAAGAAAAAAGGTAATTTCTTTTATGAATAATGTTTATTGAAAAAAACATGTTTTCAATTACAGTCAATGAATTATAAAGTAAATATATGCATCGAAATGCACGTTAATAATAAAGCGAGGCATTTTATATATGAGCTACTTATTATCGACTGAAAGCGTGTTCTGTACAACATGACTTTTTTGACAACGGGCAGGCTACGCTTACGTCAAGACGTAATTCGTATTTTTTTTTCCGGCTTACGTCAATAGATATTTCTCCACACCCTAACACTGTCCCTAACCCTAACCGTATCCCTAACCCTTTTTGTTTACGCAGTGGCAGCGGTAACATCAAGACGTAATTCGTATTTTTTTTTTCCGGCTTACGTCAATAGATATAATAATAGAAGGCGCTTGACGTAAGCGTAGCCACTTCGTTTTGACAAACTAAATAATTTAGCTTTATTGCGTGTACATATATTGCCCTTCAAACGGTGACATATTTAACTAGCACTAATATAAATAATAGATTTGTCATTTGCAACATAATCATCTATCATATTTCATAGTAAATAGTATGAGTCTATGACTCATTGACTGTGACTGTGTAGTCGGTGCAGACTGTACTTATGTTGTAGTATTATACTGGCTTACACAAAGTTACAGTCTTGATTTGCCATGCCCATATGTTTATAAACAATGTACAGCTTTAATTAATACACATATACACTTGTTTTGAAAAAAAAAAGACTTAATCTATTCAGGTTTATATTTTAATCTATTCATAATGAAGTGAAATTTTGTCTTCATGTGATTCAAAGATTCATTATAATTAGGCCCTATTTATTCACTTTTTTCATTAATATAAATCATGATAAGTAGTATGGTGTTTTTATCACAATAATTTATGATGTTTAATTTATTGACAGGGAAAGAAAGGAAAGGCAGCTAGAAATGCAAAAGCAGGTCAGACTGGTGACGGAAAAGAGGAAGAAATTTATCTTAGAGCTCCACATTCATTTGTTTTTCACAGAGGTCATGTTGGCAGAACAGTTAAAGAACTTGTTTACGACGTGAGGAAAATTATGGAACCATTCACAGCTTCTAATCTGAAGGTAAAAAAATAAAAACTTAGACTGGAGTGCAAAAATTATTTTACCATCATTTTCAAAAATATTTTGTTTTTTTTTCTATGGGCACTTGGCCAGCACATTGTCTGCTGTCTCCCTTCAAATATATATATAGTTGATATCAGGGATGAGGCATGAGTGTTGCCGGTCATAACTCTTAGAGAAAAATTTATTGAGGTTTTATGCTATATACAAATCAAAAACCAACATAGATTTATATATTTGTATACATTGTTAGACAAACAAAATTTTACGATATGTATATATATATATATATATATATATATATATATATATAGTTGATAGTTAAATATATTTAAACTTGTCATTTTGTTATGAATGATTATGCTAACTATATTCAATAAATACATTTCCATTATGTAGCATTTTCTATAAATATGACTATGACCGGCAACACCCACACCTCGATCCTGGTTGATATATTGAATCATGAACCTATTTTATATTATAGTGCTGATATCTCCAATTCGGCCCAAAAAAAATCATTTATGCTTCAAATCTCCCACAAAATTAACTTTAAAGAACTAAATTGCTGGGTATGTGACTTATGATTCTATACCGTGTTAATGGGGCTTACAGAATTCTTATTGAATTGTGACTTAGTTCTACATTATGGATTATGTTCTTTGTAAAAAATCTAGCTATGTTGTTGCTTCATCTGCATTAAAATAATGACTTGTAGAGTAAAAAAAAAATTTGTATCTGGGTCTCCACCATAATTCAAAACATGTCAGCACACAGAGTGTGATTTGGACCCCACTACTTTAGTATGTCATCTGTATTCTCTACCATGTGGTTAATTTTTTTTTTTTTTGCATTTAAAATGAACTTCTTTTCATAATAAATTGCACAAATTAAAAAAAAATCTATTTATTACCACAGCGTTTGAAATCATTTGTGGGTGTTTTTTTTTTTGACAATTATATTAACTATTTTTTAGCTGTCAAATGTCAAATGATTATGTTACATTAATATCATCTCTTTATTATTTCTTTTTAACAGTTTCTGTGTATACCTTTATTGAAATTGTTGTACTCATAATCTCTCTTTATACATAGAATATCATTCCTTTAATCAAATGAAATTGAATTGATATTCTCAAATAAAATTACATGCGTGCAAAATTTTTTGTTTTATTCATGCAAATAATCAAATATCAATGTTCTTATTTCTCTATCTTTTTTTTTTAAATTTACAGATTCGAAAGAAAAATGTGATGAAAGATTTTTTGACCATAGCAGGCCCTCTGCATGTCACACATTTCATTGTGTTTACCAAAACAGATCTGGCAACTTACATGAAGCTTATATGTATACCACGTGGTCCGACGCTTACTTTTAAAGTGAATGAGTTCAGTTTGTCAAAAGACGTCCTGTCATTTCAGAAGCACCCAGATGTGGAGTCCACACTGTTTGTCAACCATGCTGTCATGGTGACAAATATTCCATCAGACACCATGGAGAATAAACTCATGAATGTGACTTTCAAAAACATGTTCCCTTCTATCAATCCAAATACGGTAACTGCATATGCTCCTAGAAACACATTATTCACAAATGTATCTTATCATTATCATCCAAAAACTGTCATTACTTTTTTGAAAAACAACAAAGAACTGTATTATTTTTTACTTATAGGTAAAACTCAATAACATGAGGCGAAGCGTTTTGGTAAATTTTGACCCAGAGAGCAAGACTGTAGACATTAGACACTAGTAAGTATTTAATGGGAAATGTGCCTTTAAGATATGTGGCTGCAATTTTCGTGGTGTTAATTTTTATCTACTTTATGGTTTCAGCGATAAATTTTGACCCTTTTGTTCATTCGACAGTTAAATGTCTATTCTGTAATTAGACTTAATTTTAAAAAGTTTCCTGAACCATAGCGGGCCATCAGGGCAGATAAAGTGTAGAATTCATCTGTTTCTGTAACCTCGGCATATGAAGGGATTGTGTGGTTAGCCCAACGCCCAACCGCCTTTACTTTCCCAACTTAAGTTAGGTACCTATTTAAAGCTGGGTGGACTTGTGGGATGACTTTGAAACAAATTTCACGGGGAAAAATAATTATGGTTCTCAAACAGGATCGAACCCAGGACTCTTCAGGTCAACAGGCGAGTGTCTACACCACTCATCCATCTGTCAAAATTAAGTCCAAAATTTTAGTATTCAAAATTTTTTTATTCTAGGTGTAAATAGAGTATAATCATTAATCTGTTTGGTTCTAAAATTTTCATGTATAATTATTTTGTGTATCATCATATTACAACACTAGCTTTGTCTTTAATTAAGTATTTATTTACTCGAATTAACTTTATATTACGCTTTTTACTTTAAATCCAAATAATGTAAATTTACATTATAATGGAACATTTTTTGCTATACTGTTCGAACTTTAAATTTTCAAGCACAATGAAAGTTGTCCCCACTGGTGTGAGCAAAGCTGTGAAGAAACTGATGAGGACCAGAGTACCTAATCTAGGTCACCATGAGGACATCGCTGACCTCTTTCTGGATAAGTGAGCATTAGTTTTTCTTCTGTGGTCTATCTTACAGTTGTATTAAGTAAGAAAAGTTCCTTTAAAGCCCTAAAGGGTTTTTCAAGGCAATGAAGTTTAGAATTCATCTGTTTCATAAGCTATAGCATTTTAAGGGATTGTATATGGCTAGCCTAGCTGCCTTTACTTCCCCGATTTATGTTGGGTACCCATTTAAAGCTGGGTGAACTTTAGAACTTTCACCAGGATCTGAAAAAATCCAGAGGATCTCACAGAATTTCGAACTTGTGACACCACACAACCACTACCTTTTTTTCAGTTTAAGTTATCTAAAAATCCATTTTATTATTCAACAAAAAAGGCTTTTTAATAAAA
The DNA here is from genome assembly GCA_021962125.1 of Bulinus truncatus. Taxonomy (NCBI): domain Eukaryota; kingdom Metazoa; phylum Mollusca; class Gastropoda; family Planorbidae; genus Bulinus; species Bulinus truncatus. The sequence goes on along the minus strand of JAGDYQ010000019.1, from coordinate 2,794,076 downwards.
ACATATTTATATTAATTTGACTCCTGTTCATTCATGACATTTTTTAAAATTGGATTTCAGGGGTTTGTCAGACAGTGAAGGTGAGCAAGATGGTCCTAATAATCAGGTCACAGTAACACAGAAAGTCAAGGACAGAGGAGTTGCTACACATGCAGTTAATGCTGTTAGGTAAATAGTCATAGTTGGTGTCTTTCGCTAAAACTTTGTGGTAAAAATTTGTTTTATCCAGTTGGTTTGTGCAGATATAGAAAAATGTTTATCATTCAAGTATCTCCATGGACATATCTCGGCGTCTTATGACCATACCCTTTGGGTAAAATATTCAGAACTGCAAAACTTTTACTCTATTAAATTTTGTATTCAACGTGTTAAGACAGTTGGGAGAGTTAACCTGTAATATAAATGAGTTTTGTGTCTGAGACAGCTGTTTTGCTAATATTTACTTTGTCCTCTCACGCTTAGGCTGAAAGAGATTGGCCCCAGGTTGAGCCTACAACTGATCAAGATAGAAGAAGGTTTTGAGGCCGGGAATGTGCTCTATCATTCTTTGATAAAGAAGACTCCAGAGGAGGTTGAAGCATTAAGACTCATGCGGCAAAACAAACAGTTGAGTAGTGTTGTGTAAATATTTGCTGTTGAAAGATTGAAACTCAGTTGCTGTTAATCAAATCATATAATACGATAAGCAAAAGAACATATTAATGTTTAGTTTAGATGATCTATGTCAGCCATAGACATATTAACAGGTTGTAAGGAAAAGAACATATTAATGTTTAGTTTAGATGATCTATGTCAGCCATAGACATATTGACAGGTTGTAAGGAAAAGATCATATTAATGTTTAGCTTAGATGATCTATGTCAGCCATAGACATATTGACAGGTTGTAAGGAAAAGAACATATTAATGTTTAGTTTAGATGATCTATGTCAGCCATAGACATATTAACAGGTTGTAAAAGTTTCTTTGTTTTTCTTAACCTGATTTTTTTTCTTGGGGGCTCCTTGTATTCATTTTCCAAACAAATATCCGCTCATTGTCTTTAAATGTTCAAATGTATAATTTTGCATGATGCATGTACTACTGGCAAAGAAGTAAAAGCAATAAATTTTTTACCAATACAAATGCCCAAAACCACTTTAATCAAACCATTTAATATGGTTTTTGATTCACTATAAATTTAGGTTTGTATATAGTGTAAACATGGTTGTTTTTTATGTATTACTTATTGCACTGGAAAAAAAGAGTAATTTCAGTAAACACAGACCAATCATTCTTTTTTGTCTAGGAAGGAAAAGTTAGCCAGGAAACAGAAACAAGAAGCCAATGTACAAAGAAAACAAGCAGCAAAGCAGGAACACATAAAGAAAACACTAGAGGGAATGAAAAAGAAGAAATCAGAAGAAAACGATGTAAAGACTGAAAAAGTTGAAATCAGCGAAAATGATAACATAGTTGATTCAGGTCAGTTTTTGTCTTCTACCTATTTACATTATCCCAATTTCTTTTTTTTAAACGAAGTACTATTGGAAATCATGAAGGAGCTTCTGTACTATTAGTGGCACTTTTGAGTAACCTAGATCAGGGCTTCTTAAACTTTTGTAATTCACGACCCCATTTATGATTGCGAGTTTCTTGACGACCCCATACAAATATAAAAGAAAAATAAATTAATATTTTACAAGTTAAAAAACATTTTCTGTTAAATTGTATTTTTATCTCTTGCGACCCCAAATGGGGTCGCGACCCATAGTTTAAGAAGCCCTGACCTAGATGAAATGTTACTGTAATTATTTTTATTGTTTAACTGAATAGCTTTAAGACAGTTAGAAAACAAAGCAGCAGTTGTGCAAAACATGTATTTTAGCATATCAGTTTTTATATCTCTTTGCAGATGATGATAAAGAATATTACAAGCAAGAAGTTGGTGAGGACCCAGACCCAGGTAAGCCCTTAAAGTTTTGATGACTAATTTAATGCCTGGCCTGTTCAACGTTTAATTTGTTTGCTGGTCTCTGTAATATTGTGGCTAATGGATTCATTAAGTACCATATTTTTTAAACCATTAGACACCCCCCCCCCCCAAATGGAGCAAAAATAAGAGTCCTGCGTTAATACTGAGAGCTTCTTATACTCAGTCAGGTGCTTCTTATACTCTGTCAGGTGTATTAAAAAATAAATTTCTGATTTTTTTTTTTTCGATTTTGATGATTGTATACATGAGAAATTTTTAATAATCATATGATAACTCTTTTTTTCACCCCAATTTTCAAAATTATTGTGCTGAGTTTATGCTAATATTTTAAGTCAATATTTTTTTTCTCTTTCCAAGAAATGTTCACACAAGGTCGAAAAAGAAAACTGAAGATTAAAAATTCTGATGGTCCAAAGATGAAGCAGCCTCGACATAAAGGCATGGACGATGGTAAAAGTCCAAAACAATCCAAGTTCTCAAAATTCAAGAGTAATCAGAAACAACAGAATAGCTCAGTGGTAAATTTCGGGAATAATAAAAGTAAATTTACAATGAAATTAAAAAAAAATGTTGGTGAAAAACAAAAGAAGAGAGATGGAAGTGAAAGGAAAAAAAAGTCTAAAGTGTTTCATAATAAAGTGAAGAAGCCGAATTTCAGGCCACAGAAAAATAAGAAAAGATGATTGACGTGTGTAGTTAGTGTAGTTAGAATGAATGATACACTGTGAGGTACAAAGACAAAAATAAAATTATAACATAGTACTCTATGTGTTTTTGTTTTCATTTAGTTAACTTAGAAATATAAATATTTTAAATGATTATTATTTATTTATTTGCAACATAGTACATGTACTAAATTAAAATTAAAAATTAACAGTGTTCTCAGAACAAATAGGGGAAAAAAATAATAATATAAAATGACTTTATCTGGCAGTAACAAACTGCAAGTGAAGAAAAACTATTAAACTGAAAGTTTTAAATACAAATAATGAAAGCATCACACACACACAAAATATTGTCTTATCTGTTATCAGAAGAAATTTAAAGGAGAGGCAAGTAACTGACCTCATCATTGTAATGGAGCACAGATGGTCATTCTCAATACATGTAATAGGTAAAGTAGAAAACAGCTTGGGGTGGGCAAAATTTTCAAACTGCCGGCAACATTGGGTTTTTAAATTTGACTTAAGGGGCTGGACTATGAGCAGATGAATGGTTTTAAGAAATATTACAGATTAACTATCAATGTAATTGATGTCGAGAAGAGCAGAACACAGTCCTGATCAAACCAACCTGCCCCACAGACCGTAGTTTGCCCATGTCTGGACTAGGTCCTCACATCAAAGTAAAAATTCATAAAACATACGGTTCAGCATTAATCCAATACAATAGGGTTTTATTATTCATATACGTTTTTTCATCAAGATAAAAACGCTGATTGTTTTTTTTTTATATTATAGATAATTTCTGTTCTGGAAAATTTTTCTTGAAAAAGTTGTAGCCCTGTTCAGTCTGCTACTGATGTTTACTATTATCTGATATCTGCATGATATTCTGTAATATCTGTATTCAAGTTAGCTACTAGTTTTGTAATAAAGAGTTGGCAGCAGAGACGAGGCTTGAGTATTCCAGTCATAGTCATATTTATAGAAAATGAATATAGTTAGCATAATCATTCATAAAACAAGACTACAAGTTTAAATATTTATAACTTTATATATATATATACTGTATTTCTTGTTAGTCTAATAATTTATACAAATATATAAATTTATGTTCTTTTGTGCTTTGTAGATAGCATAAAAACATCAATTCATTTTTCTCTAAGAGTTATGACTGGCAACACTCTTGCCTGGTTAGCAGGCATGTTGGTGAGTGAGTGAGCAAGTAAGTAATTAAGTGATTATGTGAGAGACAGCCAGTGAGCAGGTGAATAAGTAGGCTACGTGAGTTAGCAAGCAAGTGGATGAATGATTGAGCAAGCTTGAGGGTGAGTGTGTGATTGGGTGAGAGCGCATGTGGGTAACATCATAATAATATATTACCTAAAATATTAAATAGTGGTTAAATTTTATAATTAAAAATAATTAAATGGCTTTGACTGTTTATACCCCACATCTAAATACATTGGATTTTTTTAGTTTTACTAATGTCCATAGTCATGATAGTGGGACGGATGGCCGAGTGGTGTAGATACTCAAATGTCGACCTGAGAGTCCTGGGTTCGATCCTCGGTGAGGCCCATGGAATTTTTCCAGGTGAAATTTGGTGCAAAGTCATCCCACAAGTCCACCCAGCTTTAAATGGGTACCTGACTTTAAGTTGGGGAAGTAAAGGTGGCTGGGCGTTGTGCTAACCACACAATCCCTTCATATGCCGAGGTTACAGAAACAGATGAATTCTACACTTCATCTGCCCCGATGGCCCGTTAGGGCTAAGGGAACTTTACTTACTACTTTACTATAGTCATGATAGGAGGGGGAAATAGAATGAAAGGATAAAATTTTATAAATTTTTTTCCTTTTCAAAAAAAAAAAAAACCATACTTTTATAGCAGAAATAGATCATCACATTTAGAGCAAAGACATGGGTCACGCAAAGTCTGATTGTCAGAACATGGTCTCCTCAAAAACTTTTTCAATTACAATGTTGTATTTCATTTGCATTACTGTTATCACGTTTGAAGACCATATCCTTCCGACCCATATTTCAAATGACCCATTGTAGCCCATGATTTAACAAGTTTTCCCAACCTAAATGCCAGCTTGTTTAGTCACCTATATATGTCTTTCATAATGCATACATAGTCAATGCACTCTATGGTGGTGATGAAAGAGGGCAATATAGTATCCATCTGATCAACACAGAATCAAAGTGATACTTATACTACAAAGTCATGAAGTACAAGAAGTTTCTTAGCCTGAGATTGAGAGGGCATGGCCAGGGCATTTCATGACCTTTCTGTCATGCTGGGAAAGGTGATGCCCGAATTGGACGTTAGGTCTCCCAAGTACTTATTGATTGGGGTAGAAATAAATCTGCAGACACTGAAACACTAATTTAATAAAAAAAAGTTTTATTTAAAACAAAACAAAATAAATAGCGAATTTTTTTATTCAGTCATATTATGGCACTTACAAAATTAAAGTCATCAATATCTGATTAAGAAGCACAGTTTGCTTGCCCTCTGGTCTTTTCACTTAAGGAGAATTTAGCAGTAAACTAAACAAACATTTTTCACCCAAAAGTGTGTTACATTTAATCAATATAAATAGAATAATGTCAAAAATGAATTTAAAAGAGTTGAGAAATACTTAAAACATTTCAAAATATATTAAAACAACAGTACTGATGTTTTTGGATCAATGCTATATACTTCATGTGCATATAGGACAATGGAAACAAGTTGTCATTCAAAATTGTATTTAAAAATTGTAAAAAAAAAAAAGTCACGTTTTTAATGTGGCTTATGTATTTCTGATTCCAAATGTTTATTCTCCTTTAGGAATATTGCCTATTATATGTTTAAGTACATGACTTATCAATCTTATCCTTTTATTCAAATTTTAAGAAACTATTTTATAAAAATTAGGAAGCAATACAACAATAAACAACATGGAATTAGTTGGATCCCAAAATAAGGTGGGTGATAAAAACTGCACAAATAAAAAAAATTAATGAACTGAATCTTTTTTTTTCCAAAAATGTTTCGTTCAACTCACAGTTTTTTTATAACCATATCAAAGTAAAAAAAATACATCATTGAATACATTTTTGTAAAATCGAAATCATGCAGGGATTATGATATATACATACAGCAAAGATGAAGCCAGACTAGCTTGACCCGCATTTCAGTTACCCTGCTACATATACAGCTCTGAACACTTCATATTGTAAAATTGAACACTTCATATTGTAAAATAAGTTCCCTTAGCCCTTGGGGTGATCTGGTATGTTAAAATGTATCAGTAAGGGTTAGTATGGCTAGCACAATGCTTCATATATTTATAGATATTTATGCAAAAAACATTTTAAGCCATACTGGTCTAACCACCCAAATTGGTTATCTCCCTTTAGCTACACCCAGTTCATGCAACAATATGCTAGATATCATTGAAGATAAAACAGTGCACATTTTTTTTGGAGATTGTGCTCTAGCCTAGGTTTATTTTAATTACCAAAATTGAAAGTTAATATATTCTTTTAATTTGTAATTCTGGGAGACCTATTTAAATAATTGAAAAAAAAATTGTTTCAGAAATGAAGGTTTTAAGAAGAATTAGTTTGAAGCCAAAAAAAGTGGCAGGAAGAAGTTGAAATAGAACCAGAAAAGATCTTCTAAAAAAAATAAAAAGAACATTTCAAAAGCAACTTCTGAAAATTTTTTTTAAGGTTAAAAATAACAACAATCTTAGGTGGTGCTTTAAAATTGTTTTTTTTTTCAAGAGATTCAACAACATAAAAGTTCTGTAAATTGGGAAGATTCATTTTAAAGCTGGTCAATGTACCAAACTATAGCCAGATCATTTAAAAATGTATGATTATACTTCTGAATTATGAATTGTAACAAACTTTGTAAATGGAAGTTATTTCAAAATGTAAAGTAATGAACAAAAATTTTGTTAAAAAAAGTACATGTATACATACGTATATTATATCTTTCCCAAAAAAAAAAAAAAAGTCAACAAAGAGAAAAAAGACCCCAATATATTGAATCTAATACATGTATTGGTGAAACTATCATCATTGTCTTTATTTCAAATTATTGAAAAGTGAGGAAAAAAAATAGAATTTTGCAAAATATGAACTCTTTACAATGGATATTGTTTTCCTTTTATAGCCAAGAATAAAATGCAAAAACAGACAATAAGTTTTGTTTTAAGTAAGTTACAGGCCTTAAAAAGTTTCTTTAAACCAAATATTATTTTTTAATTGTATAAAACAAATATTGTCATAAAATATATGTAGGTATGTACAGAATAATTTAATAAAATATACAGCATCAGTGTAAAAATCTCAAAACTGTGATCTTTTTGTAACATATACGCTTTCAAAAACTAAAAAAAAAAAATATCACAGATTACATGAAGCTGTCTCAAAATGCAATCAACATCAGCACAATAGCTTTCACTTATGTAATACACATGAAAAGTTGGGATGACAGATGATACCCATGACATGCTTTGTTTTTTCCAATTCACCGGGAAGCATTGAGGTTTTCTCTTTAAGGCAACAATATCTATTAGACATAACTGCTGATGTTACTTTGGAAACTTTTAGGGTAAACCGGATCACTAATATCTGCTGCGTCCTAATGAAAAGAAAAATTCATTACTTGTAAAAAAAAAAAAGAATAACATTACCAGGTGATATGTAAACATGAAATACCCATACCTCTTATTTTTTTAAACAGTATGGACTAAAATAAGTAATTTTTTCTTATAAATTATAAGTTGCACATGTACTATAGGTAAGCATCCATCAACACTAAAACAAAGCTAAAATATGAGAAAAAGCATTTCTAATTTCTTTCTTTTGGCGTATTCAATGTAGACATTAGACTCGTCCCAATTAAAAAGAACAACAGAATAGTTTATATCTCTAGCTACATAATAATAATAATAAAAAAAAACTAAACATCATAATAATAAATTACATAAAATATGAAATAGTGGTTAAATTTTATAATAAAAAATAAATGGCTAAGAGTATGTAAGACTAGCACTTCAATTGATAAGGATATATAATAGGTAGACGCGAATAAGCTATGTGAATAACCTATTCTTTTCTTTGCAAAAAATGATATATTATAGAGTTGCCAAGTAAAATTCAATGTTGTTCATGTTTCTCTGTCAAAGTCCACTTTTTAAATATAGTTTTTTAATGATTAATATTAATTTGGACTGCTTTTTGTCTATTCACATCAATGGTTCTCTGAAGAAAAAATTCTCCAAGCAATAAAATGATTAGCATTTAGCTTTCTAAAAAAAAATTGATAGAGAGTCATTACTTGTACAATGTATGCTTTAAATTTTCAACTATAATTAAAATAACTCAGTGGCTATGGGACCATCAAGCACCATTATATTAGGGTTAGGAATATTGCTGGTGCCCGTATTTTTTTTTCGGGTACCAGCAATTATATTAGGGTTAGGATTAGGGTGTGGAGAATATCTATTGATGGTCCCGTAGCCACTGCGTTAAAATAACTCACAATTTCACGCTTTTCAGTTTGACTTTCATCATTCTCTAGCTCATATGTCAATGGTATTTTTTCTTGAGGAAACACTGTCTTGGTTGTAAACGCAGGATCACGCCATTTGGTAACAGAGGTCAGTTCCCTTAAACTCAGGTCACTAAGATAGTTTTCCAGTTTATAGTTGGGACCATATCTGAGGAAAAAAAGGACAATTAAGTGTACAGCTCAAGTAAATAATTAGGTCATATGTAAATTGATCAGCTCAGTTTCCCAGGCTTCTGATCACATGTCCCACCTGCACCAAAAGTGAGCTAAGGAATCTAAGAAGACTTATGATCAGATGTGCTATGGAAATTATATGGACAATATTGAAAGAATTAGTTGAACTTACTTTGTAAGTACAGTTATCGTTACACAAAATAACCCAAAGGTCATACAAGTAACCAGGTTTCACATGCAGTATTTCAAATTACAATAAATCAAATAACAAAACTATATCAATTCATAGATATCCAAGTATTCATATGAAAATAAAGCTTATTGACCATGTTTATTCATCAAATTATAATATAAAAAAAATTCATGTGTTAATTTTTTATATTAATGGGTCAATAGATGATTATTAGGTAAAAAAAATCAAACCTTTTTTTATGATACACCCAGAAAAATTGACAAAAAAGGATTGTCTGAACACATCCGGCAACAATAGCAATCCAGTCCCAATAGCCTTCAGTGTAATAACGATAAATCCAGTTGACTACATAAAGTGCCCTGTATGATCCTGAAAAAAAAAATTGCATAGTAACCAGACATGTGTTAAAAATAAAATACAGCAGAAAATTTAATGGGGTTAAAAGAAATACATTTTTAATTTTGATGAAATGATTTTAGTATGTTTTGATTAATTCTTTTTTCTGTTTACCATTTTTTTTAAAAGATTAAATTTTGAATTTCATGACATATTTAAAAAAAAACTTTTTGAAATTAAAAACAGTAATTTACCTAAAGCAAAAAGATAATACAATGTTATGGTCTCAGCTTTCCCAGTTTTGATGGTCTTAAATAGTTGGGGCACAATTGCGACAGCTTCAAGGTAGATGCTGAATGTCCAAAGTATCTGTACAATTTTAAAACTCAATTTATTTCATTATTATCATTACGAAAAATTTTGAAATTCTAATGGCATAAAAATATGAAACATTATTCTTTGCCAGATTGCATTTTTTAAAGTGTATATCAAGAGTAAGATATTTAGCCTTCAAACGTAGTCAATTTTAATAAGCAGACATCTGTGTACACCTGTGTACTTTTACACCTAACTATGTCACACCCTGCCTTGACATCCTCCCCCAATACGTTATGTAATAATTGAAGGGCCCCAAACTGGAAACCTTTTTAATTAGTGAAAATTTATAACTAATTTTATTCATTGATATCTATTAAAAATTATAAAGCATAGGCATCCAAAGAGGTTTCTAGTTTAAAAAAAATAAAAATAAGGTGAGAATTAATTGCTAATATTTCTCAATAACAACTTAGCCTTTAATTAAAAATTCACTCTTACCTCCAATGGGGCAAACTCATGATTGACTCCAAGTGCCAAACCTCCAACAGGAATCAAAAGGAATACGATATAAAAAGTGTCACTATCAGAGTCTAAAGTTTTTCTGAACTTGAAGTAAATCAGGTATAACGTCAGTAAAGATGTCAGAATAAAAGTTACTTTCATCACTGTGTTGTAAAGTGAAATGTAATATAGGAAAAGATCTAAATAGCGTGTTACAAACACCAGAGCAAATAAAATTTGGCTTTTCCCAGAGACACCTGAAACATAGAAGAATACCATTTTTAGGTAAAGCGAAGACATTTTTTAAAACTTAAAATATATACAGCAGACTTTGAGATATTAGCCTATGTGTGGCAGAAGAGTAAGCAGGTTAACAAAAAAAAAAGCCAGACTGGATTTTAAAAATGTATTAATTTCTTGCTTCAATCATTGAGAACCACTCTTAGTGATAGGCAAACTAGGCAGTTGGCTATGGCCACTTTTGGTAAAGGGTTTCCTCATTAGGTCTTTTATTTTGCCAGCCTCAAGAAAAGACTATCTGGGTACTGGGCCTCGGTTTAAAAATGGTATAACTGTTTGGGGAGGGGTGGGGAGCTGTCAGAGGGGGGGGGTCCAGTTTTGAAAGGTTATTAGGTGCCCAATATTTTAAGTGGCAGGCTTTACAGAATTTTTTTTCCCTATGGCCCCAAAATGAAACTTTGCCTAATACCCACCCTCCTCCCCCAAATAAATCATAGAGCCCCAAATATACCTTTGTCCAGGATCCCAAAATGGCCAAATGTAGCTAATCCTGGAGCCCCGAAAAATGTAACAATGGTGCTTTTTATACCAGTGACTTTTTGTTTGTATTCGGACAACTGTACTCAGTGTCAGAGACTCTGTACTCACTGTTTCATGATGAATGATGCAATCATGAGTACTCATGACATTGAGATAATATTATTAATAAAAAAAAATAAGATACAAGTCCAATGACTGGATGACCAATGCTATTATTTATATTATGCAGCTAAATTATATAGAATGGGGTATTAATAAAAGTACCACAAAAAATATGCATAAATAAAAACTTATGTTAACTAGTAAGTGGTTTTTAGTAGTTTTTACTATTTACTTGTACATAAAAAACAAGGCATTATATTAGGTACTTTGATAAAAAATTCAAAATGTATATAACATGTCAAATCATACATAGATCAATAGAGCTCTAAAAATGCTTTAAAATGATACCTTGTTTAAGTATGTATGTCTTTTGGTTATTGAGATATTCAATTTCTTGTGCCGAAAAACAGCCCTTTTTTTACTATAGAAAAAGTCAAGAAAATTGTGGCCCGAATTTTGAGATTGGGCTACTAAAACTGACATAACTTTTGAACCATTTAAGCTAGCAGGCTCAAATTTTCACCACTGATAAATGATCCTATTTACTTATAAAATAAGGTCAATTAAACATATTTAAGTGATATTAGTCTATGCACTTAAAGAAAAACAAATACAAGTGCTATACAATTTTAGAAATGAAAAATACTGGAAAGCAGCAAAAACTAAATAAAAATGGTACAAGCCTACAATTTTCACCAAACATAAGTGGCTGCATGCATTTCATTTTGCAATGAAAAACAACTAAAATCATATTGGTTTAAAAATGACTAGCAAAAAAAATCATTATTATAAGGCAATATGATGAATAACTCAAAAAAAATTGCGGCTGGGTTTTGAGATTGGGCTACTAAACTGACACAACTTTTGAACCATTTAAGCTAGCAAGCTCAAATTTTCACCACTGATAAAGCATCCTATTGACTTTTAAAATAAGGTCAATTAAACATATTTAAGTGATATTAGGCTAGATGCACTTAAAAAAAACAAATACAAGTGCTATACAATTTTAGAAATGAAAAATACTTGAAAGCAGCAAAAACTAAATAAAAATGATACAAGCCTACAATTTTCACCAAACATAAGTGGCTGCATGCATTTCATTTTGCAATGAAAATCAACTAAAATCATATTGGTTTAAAAATGAATAACAAAAAAATCATTACTACAAGGCGAAAGGATAAAAATACTAAATTTACAAAGAAACATAGATTAAAAAATTCCAAGATGCATGCTTCAGTGCAAAAATAATTGTGCATATTTCATTGTTGAATGACAAAGCAAATTTTAAGAAATAATTAAGATTACTGCATGCAATTATACAAACAATAAATAGTCAATTTAAATTATGTATGTCATATTAAAAAAAGTTTTAACACTTGACAAAACTGAAATTTTTTGCCAAATAAAATCATGGATTTAAATAAAATGTATTTCATTCTTAAATGAAAAACCACTTCACACATGTGATAAGAAAAGATATGTGAAAGAGCCAAATTTACAAAGCAATAAAAGAGAATAAGTCACCAGTGAAAATTTTTATATCATACATTTCCCAGCAATTCATAAAAAAATTACATTGATACAGGTGTTTTTACAGCCTATGACTAAATCATTATTTAATGATAAAAGGAAATGATTAGAAAAAGATGCAAGGGCATTACATAGAATTAATTCAAGTTAAAAAAAATTAAATCATTCAGAACAGCATCTGTTAAAATACTTTCTAAAGTTAGTTTTACATCTTCGGCATCCTCTTCATTTTCATGCATTTTCCAGTAAGCTATCCTGATTTTTTTCCCTGGAGATGCTGACTTCATGATAATCTTTCCTTGAAAAAGGGTATCTTGTCCATCCACATTCCAGATGTGCTGAAAGCGAGCGCCTTCAATTTTGTTAGGATTTGAATCCAAGAGATCTTTTACTTTATTTTTTTGATAGGCACTTAAAGCTAGAAAGATTTTCTGCTCCATCAAATTAGGGACATTTTATTCGAGCAGAAACTTTATCTCCTTGCCTACTCTTGATCTGTGTACCATGTCTCTCTTCTGCCCTTTTTCTTTTAATCTGTCACAGATGGCCGCTTCCATTTGACCTTTCTCTCTTTACTGATTGTCCTTATTGTAGCACCTCTTTGGATCGAAAATTTAACAATGGCATCCTGCTCATCTGTGGGCTTTGTGCTTAGCCATTCTAATGTTTTATTCACTTGAAATTTTGCCTTTCCATCCAGAAAAGAAATGCTGGCATTAGGGGCTCTTCGTGCTAGAGAGTCTATTATCCCCAATGTACGTTCAGCCCAAATGTTGTGGGCAGGAGCACTGGCTGCTTTGACCTTCAGTTCCTCTGTTGGATCTGCAAGATCGCCAAATAAATAGCGAGACATTTGTCTATTTAAAACATTTGACGTGGCAGTGGCCACTAGATTTATTATTTCATTGAGTTGGACAAAATTTGTATTGTCGACTATTAACAATGCAGACAACGTGTCATCTAAAATAAGAGGCCGTCCAAATGCATCAAATGTGGTGCTGATTAAATATTCTGGCTCAGCAGCAATTCTTTCAATGAAACTTACAGCTGTCTTAATTTGTTGTGCCTTAAATTAAAAATAAATTAAATTTTGAAATAACTAGAATATCAGTTTAATAAATAAGTATATTAAGTCTTGTCTATTTAAAAAAATAGATTTACCATATCAAGATGATTTCTTTGACATTCAGATCCATATACAATGGCCATCCATGGCCCAGTCACCATTTTCCCCCAAAGTCCCAGCACCTGAAGTTGAGCCATCAAGATGTCATTCTTCAAGTCTTCCAGTATTGCACTTCTCAAAGTAGTTGTATTGTTGCAATACTTTTCTAGGTACTGAATGAGCAACTGCTTATGTCTGCACACCACTCCAGATGAGTGAAACAGTATATGAAGCCTATTGCCCACATACCTAGGAAAAGTACTACATGGAAGTCCATTTTTCTTTAAGAAGGACTTGAAACCTGATGGGTCACCCTTGGCTTTGTATCTGAAAATTTAAATATATTATACATTGAATAGCATATAAAAATATGTAGAATTTATACTTAATTTACGTTTGTTTGGCTAAATAGTAAAATACTTACCTCAACTTTGAAATGGAGTAAAGAAGATTTGCTGCTTTACAGTCTGAACCATATGTCTTACTTGTGACTGCGTTCGTTTTGGTCAATTCTTTTCTGACTTCACTCGCTATTCCATCCAGTGGATGTAGATGACAGTGTAGCTCAAGCAGCTCAGTTTCAAGTACAACATTAAGTTGTGAAATAGCTGCATGATTAGCTGATGCTCTGTCAGTGAGGGTTGAAACAATTTTCCCACAGATTTGCCTTTTAACAGGGTCTTTATTGACAGAGTAAAAAACACTATATGTTTCAGCTAAGTCATCTAAAGTCTGCAAAATATGCTGAACGTAATCCTCTGCCTTACCTCCAGGTAGTTCTGCAATGCTAGCAGTCAAAATATTATTTTTTGTGCCAAAATGAATTTGGTTAATATGGCTACCTTTCAAAGAAGTAGCATCAAAAGCCAAAGTTGCACAGTCAGCCACAATCAAAGTATCAACAAGCTGAAGATCTGCAATAGCGCCCATTTCCCTGCTCATCTGAGCAATTGTTGATGCATTTGGCAGACTTTCAATTGTAACATTTGGACATAATGATGCACAAGCCGTTATAACCTTAGAAATAGAGTTTACTGGTACATTGCATTCAATGCAGCTGTAAATGATCAGCCGAATTTTAGAATGGAATTGCTTCTTGTTCTCTTTAGTAGACAAAACCTTCTTCAACTCTAATATTTCTTCGGTCAAAGACTCCATCTTTTTCTCCATGCTGTAGACAGTGTAGTCATGGCTCTCAATTTTGGTTTGTAGCGCTGCTGCATACATTTTACCGGTGGCAATTTCTTTTTTCAATTTAGTGTTTTCCTTAAGAAGGAACTGACACTTCAAGTGTGACTTCTTCAAAGATTTATGAAGACTTGAGAGCACTTCTTCCAGTTGTTTTGTTTTCAACTGATACCTTGAAATTCTGGAGGTTTTTCTTTTAATTAAATCATTTACCCTCTTGACTTGGTAAGTTTTTTTTATTCTTATCCTTTCTCTCATTTCAAATCTTCGTTCGAAGTTTAATTTTCTATTCACAGCCAACAGTTCACTGTTAGTCTGTCTTTTATATTTGCATGACTGGCAGTCTCTTTCAATCCTGGTTTTAACAGGAGAAATGAAGGGAGGATGCTTAGGCTGTAATGATGGTAATGTATGTTTCCTTTCAGGAAACTTGAATTCAGAATCAAAGAACTCCACAATGTTATTCCAATTGTTATGGATATTTCTTTTATAGAGCTTTACTTGTTCATTAATTCTAGATACTTTACTTTTTACAGAAGTAATATGGCAATTACTTTCTGCCATTGTCACTACATGCTCAGCTGTTTTACTAACATTTTTTCCTAGTTGCAGGAAAATGTAGAAAATAAATCCATTTGTGAATTTGCTATCTTTATGAGACTCAAGAAGATTCTCCATGTCCTTTAAATTCTTCAACTTTAGAGTATTTGTATTTTCCATTTTCCTGAAAATAAAATAAAAGAAGTTAATGTTTTAAAAAGTTTCTGAAATAAATGTTTAACCTGAGTAAAAATCACTACTGTTATAAGGCTCCAATGAATATTTAAAAAAATTAAATTATAGCATAATTTTATTGATATATTAGACTTATTACTTATAGTAGTTTGACATAACACACAATATATTTCTACCAGATACTACTTTGGATAAAAATATTAGTGTTTTTATATTCAGAACACATACTAGATTAAAAAAAACGTAACTTTGTTAAAGGATGGCAGTTAAAAAATATTGATTTTGAAGGATTACTATGTATGGATTTAATGTTAAGATTAGCGCTGCCCGCGGTTGCCGTTATCGATAATAGGTAACTTTAATCGGCAAATAAGCGACTCGTCAAGAACACGGTTTTTTAATTTTTTGAGCAGTCAATCAACATAAAAATGATTAAATAAGATATTTAGAATATATTAACAGTTGATCGATCAATAAAAACATTGGGTCGCGACCTAATTAAAAAATAAAAGCAAAATTTATCTTACCTTATTTTGAAATGTTGATTCCTCAAAACGAAGATGGCGTAGTTAACAAAAAAATTCACACAGATTAACTTAAGGATAAGTTCTTTTAAAATTATGGCAAAGTAAAAATAAAATAATGAGTAAATTAAAGCGTTTCAGAAAATCACAGTACCACTGGTTCTAACTGTTGCCAAACATGGCTTATGTAGCATACGGAGATTTTCAAGGCTATTTCCGGGTCGTTTGGGCACGGATATCATAGTACCTAATTATATAGCGTCATGCTACTAATTCTAGTAAGTTACAAATTACCAGTACAGGATCCTGTTTTCCATATTTTTATTATTAAGAAAAGGACGGCTAAAAGATGAGTGAGATCAGCAAACAATCGAATGAAATTCATTTTTACAACAAAGAAAAAAACAACCTGAGCAGCATAAGTTCTGATGTCAATACAAACATACGTGTCTCTAACTCTTACTAGATTTTTAATTATAATAGGCGAACATTTTCTTGGCACGGTATGTAAATTTGGAGTATCGCATTTTTACTAGTCTAAAATTTACTATCAAGGGTAGTAAGTAAATTATTAAAAAAAAAAAAAGAAGTGTACATCAAACAGAGAAGAAATAGTACAAACATTTTTTTTTCAGCTAACTAGGAGACTACGCTACTCAAACTCATTATGTAATAGAAACACATTACCGTCTTAAGGTCGCCATGAGCTTCAATAATTTAGCATCAATAGGACAACGGCGACATCACATATTTGTGAGTTGTTTTTTTAAACAAGTACGCAATGCACATATTGCAACCGCAAAGCATAGTTGGGGGCATAGATATATAAGACTAGATCGCTTACGGGCTATGTAAACGTGTTGTATGGTCGGTCCCCGAATACAAAGAGTATAACCTATTTATTTATGCAAATTCTTTGCAACTATGATGACGTAGTAAGGAAGTACGCATAGATTGCATAAACAAATAGCAAAAAAAAATAAAGAAATTTACTCTTCTCTTTTTGAAGTTAGGGTCCGCACGTAAAACACTTTTTCGGTCTCTGTTAAATAAACATAAGCGATCTAGTCTATATATCTATGGTTGGGGGTAGCCAATGCTTATTCTGGGCCATTTTATCCAGCATTTTAGCTGCATTTTCTTTGAAAATGCTTGGCGCTATAGGGGTTAATTATCGAGACAGCAAACTTAAACTGGAAAGTACATGACAAGTCGTCCACTCCTGTATACTCAGCGATCACAGTTTTATTCAGCCACATTAACTTTATATTCTATGTTTCTATGATCTACAGTTGTCCCATCTACAATAACTCAAGTAAAGGAGAATTCAGAACTTAGTACATTATTTGGAAATGTATTTGAGAGCAGACGCCAATCAAATCTAAAAACCTTTATCCGAGTTTCCTTAAATCTTAAATTGTTTATTTTTTTCTCCTGAGTATAATTTATCACCCTCCCCCCTTCTAGTGAATACAATTTGTCGTCTAGTGAAGAATGTTTGTCGTCTAGTGAAGAATGTTTGCCGTCTAGTGAAGAATGTTTGTCGTCTAGTGAAGAAAGTTTGTCGTCTAGTGAAGAATGTTTGTCGTCTAGTGAAGAATGTTTGTCGTCTAGTGAAGAATGTTTGTCGTCTAGTGAAGAATGTTTGTCGTCTAGTGAAGAACGTTTGTCGTCTAATGAAGTAAGTATGTCGTCTAGTTCCTCTAGTAAGCTCGAAAATCAGACATTGGGCGACAAGTTAATTTTTATGTAAAATTTCTTGGTTTAGTTTTAATAAAGTAATTTGCAAGTGTAACATTATACTGTTTCAGTCTGATAAGGTAAAATAAAAGTCTCTAGTTAATATTGTCATTTTAATGTTCGTCTGTCTGTGGATTGTGAGTGGGCGTGCTGTAAGATCTCATGAGTTAGTTATACGGTGACTTCGCCAGTTAAATAATTAGTTTGAGAATGTATGTAGTATTTCATGATTCTCTACAGCAGTTGTGCAAAACTTAATGACCGTATGAAAGGTGAATGGTAACCTTTAAAAATATTATATATTCTATATTTCTTCACTGACATATTGATATAAATTACACTGGCGTCCCCCCCCCCCCCCCGAGCTAGAATGGGACGTTTAATACGGCCGTTTGGGGGCGGGGGGGGTAGGGGGTGGAGGGAAGGGTGGAGAATGTGCACACCTGTTCTACAACTATTGCTTCTTATTGTTTACTCTTCTGTTTGAAAAGAGAGTATTATATTATTGCTAGCTGTACCCTGCAAAACATTTGCATAGAGTTATATCCCCTTAGGCTTGATCGGCAGGCGAGGTTATTTGTTGGTTTCGGGCAAATCCGATTTTTTTTTCATGAGTGTATTTTAAACTGGAATACTGTTGTATTAATTCTTTACTTTCGATTTAACGCACACTGGAAATGAGTATTATTATATATGATATTATATTATTTATATGTATATATGGACAGGCCCGCCGCAGAGGAAAGGGGAGGGGGGGAGAAGTTTGTGAAGGAGGGACAATTTATACCATGGGTGGACAAAGTTTATCGGCCACGGGCCTCATTTGGATCATAAATTAGACCGAAGGTCCAAACCAAGAGCTGATGGATGTAGTGTTGACACGATCTAATACAAATTAAAGGTAAATTGACGTAACATAAAAAGTTATAAATTTGTTTTTTTTTTAAGGTAGGGTGAGTGTCACAGATTGACTGAGCGTGCGTGTGTGTGCAGGGGAGAGCATCAGCGTGCAACCGGAGAGTGAGTGGTGCGCCGCGTGTCTGTGTGTGTAGCTGGACTGTGTGGAAAGTTGGTTTGATGTCCAGTTTTGGAGCGAGAAGTCGTGTGATACACCTGGTATTCAAGGTTGTGCGAATATAGTGTTATTGGTACATGGTATTCAGGGGGGGGAGGGGGGTCGATTAAAGATTCCGTGTTGCATCTCAAAGTTGGAGTGAGTGTTTGTGTGTGTGTGTGTGTCACTTAGGGTGTTGCTGTGCTATTTCTAATAGCCCTAGACACTGTGCATGTGACAGCTAGTGATGTGCTACACTCTGAAACGAGTGGCTGGCCGCACTAAACAGTCTGGCAGGCCGAATTCGGCCCGCGGGCCCTAGTTTGCCTATGCCTGAATCTACACACTTGCCAATGTTTCTATAATATGTCTTTTCATTGAAGATGCTTTTATTTTTAGAGTTTTTTCTTGAGGGAGGAGGGGGGGGGGTCCACTAAGGGGTCCGAATATGATACCCACCGCACGGCTGGGGGCTATTTCAGAAAAAATGGGCCTGACGTCACAGCACTTATAAAGCCCACCATCATCCCGCCCTATTTACCTGTCACCCCCCCCCCCCGTTGTCTGCAGCCTCTCACCATCACAATGTACAGTACAGTACAGTACATCGTCTTTTGTTTTTCTCTGTTGTGACACTTAATATCACTTTGTTTTGTGTGCACAAGCACAACACACTGGTTTTGATATATAACACGACTCAAATGTATACTGGTATGTTTTAATGGATATTTTTTGTACACAAACTATAACAAGATATTTTATACATTAAAAAAGATGAATGGTGTTTCCATGGAATTTTTAATGTGTTGAAATGTATAACAGAAAAAAATAATTAAAGTAAGTGAAACATGTATAGTTTTTTCACTCATTCATGCCAAATATTCACTCATGAATACAGTGTATAGTTAAATGTACATTGAGTAGATCAGCAATAAAATATGTCACATTAAAAAAAAAAAGCAAAATTATGGTTTAGGAAAGGAAACTCAGTTAAAGTGTGCGTTTGAAAATTATTTTTGCCCCTTTTTTCGTCTAAAAATGTAATTCATTAATTTACGTAAAATTAATACTGTTGTATAATTTTCATTTTAACTTGTTTATTCCACGGAGCCGTTATTCAATCAAAACGTAAGACTGACCCCAGACAATTTTATGCAAGACATTAACCGCTGTCTGAAGACAATAAATACACCCAGACAATCACAAGGAAAACAAAACAAACATAGGCGGACACTTTTATAAAAGACATTGAATACTGTCTAAATGAAGATATTAAACAGAGGAAGATGAATTTATGGAAGACACTGCATACTCTTTTAACGAAGACATTAAACAGAGGCAGACAATTTTATGCTCTTGGTTCGACCCTTCAGCCAAATTAAAAAAAAACCTAATGCGGCCCGCGATTCTAAAAAAGTTGCCCACCCCTAAGCTATGCTATCAGTACTGAAATAAAGTGGGTATTCAAATATTTTAAGTTACAAAGCCTATTTTTTTTTAAAGAATCTCATTTCCGTTGGACTGACAAACTTGTGTTTTTTATAAATTAATAATGTATTATTTTTTTTTTCTTTTGCCTCAAAAAGTCTTGAAGCAATGAAGTACACGTGGAGCCCAATCCGGGAATCACTGTTGTAACAGACTATTAGCATACTTTTATATACAAGGCGGGCAGCTGTTAAAAGTGCAGCTTTGTTTCAGAGCCTTTCATAGGCCCACAAGGGCTCTAGGCAGATATGTTGGGCACGCGGCCCCAAAAAGGTTCGCCACCACCATGGGCGTCGCTAGGAATTTTTCCAGGGGGGGGCAAAAATTTTCCAGGGGGGGGGGCAAATAACAACTTTATGACATTTTTTTTTTAATGTAAGGGGGGGGGAGCAAATGCCCCCTCTTATATGACATTTTTTTAAAATGTAGGGGGGTGGCATTTGCCCCCCCTCTTGCCCCCCCCATAAATACGCCCATGGCCACCAGTGCAGTAGATGGTGAAATGTAGATTAACTCAAGGGAGATATGCATATGATATTACACACGTAATTTAATAACACAATAAAATGTAACCGGAAATAACATCAGGCCCGTAGCGTGCAGGGGGGGGCCGGGCCCCCCTGCGTTTTGTCTGGCCCCCTGCTTATTTGTTCTACTTAGTAAAATGTATTACCTGGCCCCTGCAGTAGAATACCTGGCCCCTCCTGTAGAATTTTCACGCTACGGGGCTGAACAACATACTGCGTTGTAGAATATCACATAATGCTACGATAACATGGTATTTACAGGATTTACAAATGCTATTATCCTTTACATTATATATTTTGAAACAAGCGGTTGTGTAATAAAGGAAATACTTTCACGAAATATATTATCAACATTTTGATTGTAGATGTGGAATGAATGATTAAAAAATGACATGATTTATACTTTCAACTGATTGTATTCATGTATATATTACATGGAGATTCGTCAAAATAATGTTTGAATAATCTTAATATTTATTAAAACAATACTAAAAACATGTCTAAATTTCAGCTGTATGACAAAACAAAGACATATTTCCTTGTCTAACCAAACTATAGCTTAGTAAGTGTACAACCAAAACCCACCAATAATTTTCTTTTCATGTTTTACTTAAAAAATCAGTATTTCCAACATAAAAAAAATAGCTAAGCAATGGGGCAAACAAATCCATCTTTCTTGTATAATCGATGCACTGGTAACATAGCTATTAATTAAACAATATCATACATGAATTGAATAAAAATTATTATCCTAAAAAAAATCGACATTAATAAAAAAAAGTGAAGTCTTTGTTCATGGGCAGGGGCGGAATTAGGCCCCCCCCCCCGTTACCGCAAGCTTAGGTAAGACATTAAATTATGGAAATATTTTTTGCTCTAAGACCAATTTTCAACAATGAAAACAATTTTGCCCCCCCCCCCCCCATTAAAGTTGTCTAGATCCACTCTGTTTATGGGTAACATAAATATCGACCATTTAAATAAAAAAAACCGTTATTTCCTCCTCAAGTCTGTCCCAATCAAACAATCATTTCAATGTCGTAAGATCCCCATTGAAACGGTGTTCTGTCTTACCCACTGTGACTGTACAATCGGTACAACACATCAGCTATTAACTTACAATTATGTATTAGAATACATGCATTATGGATGTATGTAGAGGGTAGAGGGACAGCTGAGCTACAAGACCGATGTTTTGTCATAGTCAGGTGTTTAATAAACATTTTAGATTAAAAACAAGATAACTATTGTGTTCGTCTGCCTGGGTGTGACATTTCGTCACACATTGGATTCTTCAACATAGTCTATGCAGCATAATGTTAGGTTCAATTAACAATATACAATGTAATTAGGCCAATATACAAAACATTTCATAAAGAATAAAAATTTAAGGCACTGCAGCGGCGTGACCCACGGGAAACCATGGGGGTCTGCCCGGTGTGCCTAAAGGCGTTGACACAAGTTAAAGCAAATATGCATTGGGGGTTCCCGCTCGTTTTTAGTCCACACCGGGCTGAAACATTGATTCAGTTGCTAATTCTTTCACAAGCGGGATTGGATTTTGTATTCTTCTTATTGTTCAAGCTCGAATTTTAAATGGAAGACATTGAGAGTTTTTATTTTTGTTTCCTTTGATTATTACGAATTACTGTTTTGCTGCGAGACTGGGGCAGACGACATGTCGGCCTTGAAGTTAAACTGTGAGCCTGCTGACGACCTCTGAGAGCCAGAATTTGACGGGCTTTTGTCCAGGTTGTCCGAGCTGAACCCTGTGTCCTGGGACTCATCTCCCCTTGGGGTCGTGTGCTCGATCTTAATGAACCCGTTGTGGGCGGCCCTGAGCAGGGACGGGGAAGTGTTTGTTGACCTGGTGACCAGCTTACCCCTAAGGGCGTCTCCCACAGGCGGGTATTGGAAAGATGGGTTCTCAATTAAGTACGGGTTGACCGCTAGGCCGTTTTGTGTGATATACAGCTTGCCGTCGGGGAAAGGGTTTTGTTGGCTCGCTGCGGATTTGCGCGATTTCTTCGTCAGTTTACCATTCGTTTTCTTCCGGGCGCCGTCCGTGTTGTTTTCCGGGACCATCTCTTTCTCGTAGATGTGGTTTGCTGGCATTTTTGGATCGGAATAGACCTGGGAATGATTAGGGAATTCGCCTCGTTTTTTCTTCGTCCCTCCTTCTTCGTCATCCTTGTCATCTTCATCGTCATCATCATCTTCCTCGCCGTCCTTCTTAGGGCTGAAGTAACTGCTGCAGATGATGGCCAGCTTGTAGAAAAGAAGCGAGATGATCATGATGTTCTTGGAGGTGAAGAAGATGATGCTGTAGTCGACGATGTTGAACCCGATCATGACGTACAGGCGGACGATCATGAACGGGAGGTCCTGCATGATCATGGTCAGGAAGATGGCCGAGACCTCGTGCCGAAACTTCTGGCGCTTCTTCTCCGTGCTGGGGTCCCCGGTCTCCTCCACCACGTTGATGTTCCGCTGCCTCTTGGGCTGATGGATGACCGTGACGGTCATGGTGAACTGCAGCACGGAGAATGACCAGATGGCCAGGACCACGTAGCAGAGGGTCTTGTTCGTGCGGACTGCCTCCTCGCCCAGCAGGGAGAAGTACTCCATGATGTCACCGCCGATGCCGATGAAGGCGAACAGGAGCTCGACCAGCTGCTCCCTCTTGACTTTGCCCCTGGGCAGGAGCCACCTGGAGATGAAAAGGAAGTAGGGCAGCATCTCCTCGACCAGCATGATCCAGGTGTTTGGGGTCAATTGGGCCTATGATGAAACGATAAAAAAAATCATATGAATTAAATAGAATAATTCGAATTGCTATATTTCAAGATAACATAATTTCATAAATGTATAATCATGTGTGTGGGCAGGGCTGTCATGACCACACCTGCATGACCGACTTCTGGATTGGGGTAGGGGGGGAGGCAGGAAGAATCCATAAAATATTACCAATTTACAGTTTAAAGATCGTATTTCTTAATTGATTACATACAATGGAGTTTAAATTAACAATCAACGCTGATTTAGAATTACACTCATAGTAAGAAGAGTTACGACAAAATCAATTTAAAAAAAAAAAAATGAATGATAATTTGGTTCCTTTTATTTACCGGAATCTGGGATGAGATACTGGAGTTGACCTGCTCGTCCAGTGATTGGGCTTGACCTTCAATGTACTTATCCGACTTGTCCAGCTCCAGAAGCCAGATACAGGTGAGTATCGTGCACAGGTAGCAGAAGAACGCCGGCATAAATCTGAAATAAAATCCATAATACAAAAAAAAATCAATTACTTTTCTGTCGTCAATCCCGTGTCTGTCACACAAGATCGCATCTGTACATGAGATCGTGTCTGTCACACAAGAAGGCGGCATTATTTACTGCATGCTACGTCTCCCAACTGGACAGCCAAGCAAGATATCCCTTACTTTTAGCTGCCAGTAATGATATTGGTCCTGCCAAATGTAGAGTGGCGAGGTGAGCAAGCATTCTACACTTAACATGCTGCAGGCAAGGATGTGAAAGCCTAACGGCCAACCCAACATCAGGTTTTCGTACGCCACGATAAATTCCAAGAAGTATTAAAATTCATTTTGTTCTTAGAAATATTCACAATAGAAATAGCTTTATGTTTTTTTTTTAATAAATTATTTTTTTTTAACGCCTACCACACAGGCATTGTTGGCGGCGCTGATGCACGTCTGCCATCCCTACAGAGCGGCGGGGTGAGTGTGACCGCTATCATCTATAGGGATGGCAGAAAGATGGGTTTAAATCCTTACTCAAACTCGCCAGACCAGCAGGGTGTGTGTACTGCCGATCGGTCAGAATGGCAAGGAAAGGGGTTTGTCCTGCCACTCGGACAGAGGGGAGGGTGTAGTGTGCCTGTACCCTCAGCCCGAAATGGCAGGCTGCGCAGATGTGCTTGAGTGGGACGGAGTGGAAGGGTGTTGTGTGCCGCAGGCTTGCGGAGCCGGAGCCGAGAAGCCGGGAGCCGCTACTTTTTGCTGGAGCCGGAGCCGGAACTGAAAAAATCTGGCGGCTCCACGGCTCCCAAATGTTTTGTTTGCCTCCTACAATTTGAAATGTTATTTTTACGAACGCCACAAAAGTAACAGCGTTAAAATGATAGCGTGCACGCACATCACCACAAGAAATCTTTAATGGGGAATCGTTTTGTGTTCGTTTTAAATCTTGTTTATCCTCCGAAATTTTTTAAATGGCATGTTATTTTGTTATATATAAAGTTAAAACAGTTTTATTTCATAGAATAATTGTATCAATCATTTAAAATAAATTTTTACTAAGACGACAAATAGAACACGTCATTTCGTATTATTATTTGACCGCGAATCAGGCCCGTAACGTGTGTGTGGGCCCTTGCAGTTTGTCTGGCCCCCTCTGCTTATTTGCTCTACTTAGTAAAATGTATTACCCCCCCTGCTATTGCCTGGCCCCTGTTGTAGAATGCCTGGCCCCTACTGTAGAATTTTCACGCTACGGGGCTGCCCCATAGTCAGGAACTTGAAAAATATACGCATGTTGGTTTTACTAAAAACAAACCATTTCAGTGCATTCAGAATCATATAATTATTTTCGACCGAGGTTTCACTAGTCGCCATTTTCATAAGTAATAAAAAGTTATTTCAATGATCAAATTAGCAAATAGTAAAATGATACATTATTTAAAATATTTTAAAGACTTCAGTATTTATATTTACTATTTATAAATTCGAAGTGACTATTCGGACCCGGGTACCAATAAACTCCGATTTTTATTCGGATCCCGTGCCAATAAAGTCTGATTGTTATTTGGACCCGTGGCAAATATGCACTTAGCACTTTTTTTTTCCAATTTTAATAATATGTCACATGAATGAATTGTTTAAGGGTTGAGTCTGAGTAGCGCCGTTCACAATGTACACATTGCAAACTAACCAATTATATTGGGGGGGGGGGGGGATTCACAGACCTATAATTTGTAAAGCTTTGATATGTCTTTCTTTTTTAAGAGGCCTGACATTTTCTTCTGGGTCCGCGGGCTCAGCTAATATATCTAGATTAATGAAATACAGTGGATTCCGCTTAATTTGGACAGCCGCTTATTGGGACAAATCTCAAAGAAACCAAACCAAGAAGCCAATAGTTAATGTGTATGCTTAATTGGGACAGCCGCTTAATTGGGACAAAAAGCCTCGGTCCCAATGTGTCCCAATTAAGCGGAATAGACTGTATTATTATTATTATTTTTTTTAATTGAAGGTCAGATAAAAGCTATACAACGATTCTATCAATTTCTATTATGTACTTTGATACATTATACTTTAACAAATGACATCAAACAAGTATTGCTTTCTTCTATTTATTCAAAACGATTGGTCTATAAAGTATAATAAGGTTAAAAGGAATGTTAAATTTTCAATAATATTTGTTTTTGTAATCAAAAGAGCAACGGATTGCAGGGATCCAGCTTGAAGGGGAGGGGCTCCAAAAAAATTTGTTTACATTAAATATTAAGTACATTATCCCAATTAACTTTTTTTTTTTGCCTCCCCTCCCCAAACGAACGTTTGAAAGTACACGTGTAGCATTAAATAAGATGCAAAGTTCCTGACTAACAAACAGACTGATACGAGTGATACGGCTATAAGCCAGAGACAGGCTAAAAACACTTGCCAACTCATTAATCTTTCTTTCTAAAAAAAAAAAAAATATTCAACGCTATGTTTACCACCCCGTATTGCCCCAGCACCTCGTCACACCACGAAGTGTCAATATTTTAACACTTGACACTCCCCCCCCACATACACACACACAGATATATAAACCCAACCCTCACACCCCCTCCCTCCTCCCTCCTTCCTCCAACACCGACACATTTTTTGTTTTTTTTAAGATACATTTTTTTTTTTCTTGTATCACTTGAGATTTTTAATTGAGCTCGCCCACAAGTCTCTGATTTCTTCATCCGGCGAGGCAGCTAACGAGCACTCAGATTTTTTCGAATATGCAAAGTTTACTTATAAAAAAAAATGTATTTCAAAGGGTAAAGTAGTGTGTTTAAGGAGGGGGGGGGGGAGGTAGGTAGGTAAGTATATGGGAGAAAAGGGCCGGGTCAGAAGGGCAAATGAATAAATAAATAAAAAAAAAAAGTAAATTGAATTTTGCTATTCAATAAATCCACGCAGCCCCGGCCGTTGTGGTTTAATGTTTGTTGACAATACAAGGAATCAATAGAGATTTTAACTGATTTATTTTAGGTATTAGTCGAAGAGTGTTTTTTTTTTTAATAGAAGATACAAAGAAATACAAGGTAAATAGAAGAGAACACATGACTAGTGGGTTGTTTATGAAGATACATATATCTGGTACTGAAATAAAACTGTATGGTGTACACACATAGGTGAATACTATAGTGGGCAAGTGTATATTAATGTATATCATGTCAAGTCATAGCATACGTCTCAATGTATTGACAAAAAAAAATGCCACAACCAGCTATAGACTCCCCCACATCTACCAACTTATCCACCCTCCCACCCAACCAGCGACCTGCATGCCTGTCTGTCTGTCCATCTATCACAAAATCTATCTCAATCTATATATCGATCTATTTAAATGTGTATTTTATAATATCGCAGTGGCTCCGGCACCAGCCAAAACCATTATATAAGGAACATGGTATATATACATTTTCTTTTCAGAATTTTTTTTCAGGATTAAGGTTAGGGATAGGGTTAGTGATAGGGTTAGGGATAGGGTTAGGGTTAGGGTGTGGAGCAATATTATCTATGGCTGGTACCCGAAGTAAAAAAAAATACGGGTTCGGTCGGACCGAACCGTAGCCACTGCGTTATAATATATAATATTGGCATTGGAATCATTATTGTGTGGTCTTAATGGCGAGTTATCACAGCGCATTCGCACCTAACTTCAAATGTCAGTGTTATTGGTGTTTTACAGCTTTCCAAGAGCCGGTATTAAATGTCATACTAAAGTTCAAAGGTTTCGCAATGCAGCTAAACCAGATTTATATATCACAGACTTGAATATATTGCAATATTCAGACTCACTTGCAAGAAGAATATAAATTCGCGAAATTTGATTGGAGCAGAATAAAATGAGTTCTAGACAAGACGATGACATCAAGTTGTTATGGCTGTATTGTCAGTTGATGTCAATAACCAATGGAAATGCCAATTAAAGACAGTAAAAGTTGTCAAGTCTTCAGATAGTAGCCACGATGGTAACGTGAGCTCGTGGTTGCAATAATAGCGACGATGGTAGTGCCAACGTTGTCTGGTTATAATGATAATGTTTGCTGGTGGTAGTGTGTGTGAAGTCCCTGTAAGGATGAGATGAAATCTCTTAGATCCTATAAACCACTTATGGGACGGTTTTTATGGTGCCCTTCTTTCATCTCCACCATAACCGATAGTGCAATGGCCATAGAGGCACCACGGGAGACATATCGGGAACTTGTGCCAACACCTGAAAAATTTCCTTGGTCCTCACCGATGATCGAACCAGGTACCTTCAGGTCGACAGTCGAGCGCTTGACCGTCCCCTGTTGATGGTAGTAGCAATGATTGTAATGTCCGTTGATGGCAGCAATGATGGTGATGTCAACTGGTGGTGGAAATGATGGTATTGTCCACTGATGGTAGTAATGATATCTCCGTCTGTCGATGGCAGTAATGGTATCGATGCATGTTGTTGGTGGTTGTTTACTGATAATGCTAATTTTGGTAACGGTGTTGATATCTACCGAAAGTGTTAGCCGGTAATAACGTTCTTTCCACCACATGGTCCAGAGTCCAAGAACTACACCCACAGAGGAACTCCTTCCCTTCTGTTTCCCCTCTCCTCTCTATCGTTGTCTGGAACCGTAACCTACTTACCCTTGAACCCCACACCCTCTTAAAAAAATCTACACAAATAAATTCACACTCATGACGTCAAAGGTTTTATAATGACGTCAATATATTCACCAACAGTTAACAATAGGTCCAGAAAAGTCTAAAATTTAAAATCCACCAAGTTATCTTCTTGGATCAATACTTCAATATAATACAGGCTAACCCTAATCCGAAGCAGATATAAGTTTGATAATAATGTCTCATTATAATCAGTGGCGTACCTAGGGGGGGGGGCGGTGGGTGCGGTCCACACCGGGCGGCACTTCTATTACTTTTTAGGGGGGGGGGCGGCAAAATGTATAGATTAAATTGAAATACCTAAATGAGAGGGCGGCAAAATCGTCTTCCGCCCAGGGCGGCCGATACCCACGCTACGCCGCTGATTATAATATTCGCAACTATTCAGCAGCAACGCTGAAATATTATTATAATTAGGTTTTGAGAAAGACGTAATTTTTAGAGCATTTTCGAAAAAAAATGCTCTATTGTCCCCGTTTTGTCTGTCTGTCTGTCATCACCCTAGATCTCAACAACCATAAGTCCTAGACCCATGATGTATATATCATTTTGTAGGTCTTGGCCTGCCAAGAAATAGCTTTTTTCCATTTCGCGATCTGACCTCTCAGGGCCGTAAAAGGGGCCTTAGTACCGTTTTTTACTATATAAGCTATATTAATAAAGGAACGCTATATCTCAGCAACTATAAGTCCTAGACCCATGATGTATATATCATTTTGTAGGTCTTGGCCTACCAAGAAATGACTTTTTTTCTATTTCGCGATCTGACCTCTCAGGGCCGTAAAAGGGGCCTTATAAAGTGCTGTTTTTTACTATATAAGCTATATTAATAATGGACCGCCCTATATATCAGCAACCATAAGTCCTAGACCCATGATGTATATATCATTGTGTAGGTCTTGGCCTGCCAAGTGTACATCAAAAGTCCATTTCGCGATTTGACCTCTCAAGGCCAAAATATAAGAGATTGTTATGTAAGGCTAGTAGACAGATATTGTATAGATTGGTAGACAGTAGGTAGGTGGGTGGGTCGGTATGTATGTAGCATGTGTATATATGTATATGAGATTGAGTCTACATATATATTTAAGTATGCATGTATAAATTGCGTAGTTAGGTGTGTAGGTAGGTATAATGTATGTATGTGTGTATACACGCATGAATGTGTGTGTGTATAAATATGTTACGTTAACTTTGAGACTAACATATCAGATATATGCATTACACAATTGAATTTATAAACATTTACAAAATTTACAAATATTTACTGAAAGATAGCATACGTACTGATACATAATAAGAAAATGCTCTAACACGTCCTGTGTCCAGAATGGAACAGGCTTAATTGCTTGTTTTTGTATGTGACTTAGGACAGAAGTGGCAGCAACAAGGGAAGTTACTTACAAAACGTTTTATTCACGTTACACAGATTTGACTAAGTACAGATCTACAAGCCATTGTTTCGAATACATTGATCGTTGTTTAAGTTGTATTATATTATGGACTTCTTGTTTTATGTCACACTAATGCACATAGGCTGACACCACAGTTTGTTTAGACAAGACGTCGTTACAGTGACTCTTTGAAATGATTTCCTTCATTAATTTGATATTTTTAAATAGAAATGCTTGTGTTGCGAGGTCATTTTATTAACACGTAACAAACGTAACAACAACCATGAACGACACTAATATACGACGCAGTGGCGTCACTAGGGGGGTGCGGACCGCACCGGGTGACACCCTCACAAGGGGTGACACCAAAAAGAAGTTGATTTTGATGAAGTAATTAACAAGTTTGCATCTCTAAAGGCGAGGAAAAAGGGCAGTTCTGATTTAGTTGAGATTTAAAGTGACATAAAATTTAATGTAAAAATAACAATTTAAAAAGTGACATATTTTCTATTTAGTTTTATTTCTTAAAATCTTTGACAGATCACAATTTTTTTTTAAAGAATAAAAAAATCGACCTTGAATTATTTATTCTTCTATTGTCGTTGTAAATTTATTTATAAATTTTGCTAAGAATGCAGTATGTCTATGAGGGTGTCATGAGAGGGGTGACACCATGAGTTACCGCACCGGGTGACACCAACCCTAGTGACGCCACTGATACGACGTCGACTCCAGTTGAAAGGAACAATAATGACATTCTTCAATATAATTACATGAACATGAGCTGACATTTAATGGTGAACTCAGGAGGAGTACAATAACTACTGTCTAGATACAAACTGCAACATGCATCCCGCCATACCACGATGCCCAGAGCTAAACTAATGGATAATTGCGTCATCAAACTCTGGCTATACTATTTCTCCACGTCTTTATCAATCAATCAATCAACTAATCACACTTTAATGTGTATCTATCTTTCCATCCATCCATCTTCTATAAATCTTTCTGTCTATCTTTTTGCTTGTCAGTTGGTCTATCCTACTATGCTCTTATCGATCCGTCTGTGTTTTTGTTTATATCTGTCTTTCTTTCTGTATGCCTTTTTTTTATATCTGCCTGTCAACTTGTCTACCAGTCTACCTGCCCAACCGTCTATCTATCTATCTATCTATCTATCTATCTATCTATCTATCTATCTATCTATCTATCTATCTATCTATCTATCTATCTATCTATCTATCTATCTATCTATCTATCTATCTATCTATCTATCTATCTATCTATCTATCTATCTATCTATCTATCTATCTATCTATCTATCTAATCTATCTATCTATCTATCTATCTATCTATCTATCTCTCTATCTCTCTATCTATCTAATCTATCTAATCTATCTATCTATCTATCTATCTATCTATCTATCTATCTATCTATCTATCGAGGACAACCTCGGTACATTGGCAGCCGTCAGTCACTCACAATAAAACCAAATAATATCCCAGAATCCCAGAATGCGACACACACACAACACACCGTGTTAAAGTGACTGTCATGCTCATACCAACAGATGTCAACATGTCAGTCACAGATGCAAATTACGTTCATGTCCTGTGTGTGCCCAACATCAAGTGCTAACATTTGACCAGTAGAAATAAAAGCTGATGAGGGTAATGAAAAATAATTAGCACATCAAATATTTACTTCAGATAAAGACAGACGACTAGGTTTGAACTTGAGATGAACAGATCTACATCTCATTGATTGACTTCATTGGATGGGGAAATAGCAAGAAGCAATCCAAACAGGCATCACTGATCAGGAATATTAGTACTAAGTAAACATTTACTTTAGGAAAAAAAAAGCTTTATAGCCAAAAAAAAATATTTGTCAAGAAATATATTAAGAATTCCCACCTCTAGACATATGGCTGTGTATCAATTTCACCATGAATTCAATGCCACTAATTAATATGGAAGCATGTCATATGTCATAAATCTTATATTGTAACACTGTTATTTATTTTTTTTAAATTTATATTACCATGTCTATTAAAGTAAAATTCCCTTTAAGCCCCTAAGGTCTCATCGGGGGGCAAATGGAGTGTATAATTCATCTATTTCAGTGACCACGCCATATGGAGGGCAGGTGCGTACCTAAGGTGGGGGGGAGGGGGTGTCCAAATTCGAAAGTCCCTCCCCCGGGCCCCAGCTTGAGGGGAGCCCCCACATTTTTTTTACATTAAATATTAAGTACATTATCTCATGCAGGGGTCCCCAAAGAGGCCAAGCCCCCGGGCCCCAAAATACATATATAATTGAGACTATAAGGGGGTCGTTAGCTAAACATCAGCAGTCCAATTTCAGTATTCATCCATTTAGTCATCTAATTGGGGGCTATCACCCACTGGCATCATTAGTCGAGTTGGTGTCTCTTGTCAGAAGACAAGTGGACCATAGGACACTCAAGTTTCCTACTGTCAAGTATTTCCCTTGTGTTTTAATGACTCATGGTAAATAGTACCGTGTCAACTACATCCGGCTATTTCATGTGGAATGGAATGAGTTTGACATAGGTAAAATATGACATTATCTATCTATCTATCTATCTATCTATCTATCTATCTATCTATCTATCTATCTATCTATCTATCTATCTATCTATCTATCTATCTATCCATCTATCCATCTATCCATCTATCCATATAGCCGTCCGCCCGTCCGTCCGTCCATCCATCCATCCTTTGTCTTTATTTTTTGGCAGTCTGTCGATCCGATGTCTATGTTTAACGAGACATAAGACAAACAGACTGGCCTAAACAAATAGATCAACAGATTTATATGGACAAGTTTTTTTTTATAACTCTTCCATTCGCTTTACGTTAGGCCAGATTAGCACCCACTGGGTCAATAGTTCAAGAACAAACATCCTGCCACGTTTCCAGACACTCTGGCTGACATTCACCTCTCACCTATGACCCCCCCCCCTTATCACCGCCTCTCGACCCCTGACCCCACCTTCACTACACCCCCTCCCTCCCGTCTGACGATATTTTAAGTTAATACATTTGTAAGGTGCTGCCTCTAATCTACAGAAAACAACACGTTACACGTCTGTTAACATTCATTAGCGATGACCTGGATTTGACCAGGTTACGTCCTGGCTCTTTAACCATTTACACTGACCCTGGGGGAGGGGGGTGGAGGTGGAGGGAGGGCAGGTCTTGTCTATGGATCAGGTCAGACCAGAACGTGAAAGAGTCACAAGAAAACAGGAAGACCATCAGACCAGAAATGTAGCAGACGTGAACGTGATGTTTAATCTCAACCATCTTGACTTCCGCTACGTAAAGAACTGGCCTACATCACACAAAAGTTAGCAGATATTTTACGAAATTTGGAAAAAACTTTCTTTTTTATCCATTTGTTTTTTTTTCTATGATAAAAAAAAATTATAAATTATATGGGAACAAAACAGACAAGTAAACAGACTGACAACCAACTGAGACTATACCGAGTAGGGGGGGATGTTGTTAGTTAAACATTAGCAGTCAAATGTCTTTACTACGTGACGCAAAAATCGAATATACACACCTTCTATCTCCATTGTAAAAGTATGTAACAAAATTCTAGCCCCTCCATCTAATCCATTAACACGGCAACGACCCTCTTCCTAACCCTTCTTTCATGAAAAATTTTACTTACTAAAATAAAATAGGTTAAAGGTTGCAGGTTAACAGAACTAATGCGCCCCTTCCCCTAACTATACAATAGTAAAAGTATCAAAGTTCCCTTAGCTGTAAAAGGCCTTTGGGGCAGATGAAGGATCGAATTCATCTGTTTCTCTAACCTCGTCACATACACTATCTATAGGGATTGTGTGGTTAGCACAACGCCCTGCCGCCTTTACTTTTCCAAGCGAAGTCAGGTACCCACTTGAAGCTGATTGGACCTGTGGGACTTTAACCAATTTTCACTAAGACCTGGAAAAATTTCCGCATGTAGAACCCAGGACTCACAGATTGATAGTTGAGCATCTACACCAATTGACAATCCGTCCACTCTACACCCCCCTCCCCCACACCCAACCTCCATCCTTCATGCGTAACGTAGTATGTGAACATCTCCTACTTATGGTGTGCGGATTAAAATAGAATTTCCAAACATTAAGTTAACCCAGGCCAAGATCATTTCCATTCAGACCATACACAATAATACATAAACCTTGAATATTATTATGTTACTTCCTTTCAATTGATTCTAAAATCATCCACGCCTCTGGAAAGAGCATTCATTTTTCCATCTTTGTGTTCTATTGGACCTAAGTTTCATGTACCAATATTTACCACAAATAAAAACCGTCTGGGTAATAGATTACAAGAGTACCGCGCCCCTGGTATTATATAATCCGTTGAGGGGGCTTGTAGCTGACAGCAAAAAAAATTATCTGTCTGCTAATTTGTCAGTGCTAGTCTGAATGTCATCATGCCATTTTTATGTTGTAGGTTAACGGAAAGCGATTGCACACAGCAGGCAGCCGAAGAATGTTGACATATGGTAAATGACAAGACACATGGTAAACCCATTTTTACAAGGGTCTGCTGTAACGTAAACCCCCAACTATCGGTGTTAGGCTTGACCACAGAAAGATCGATCCTGTCTGTCAAGGAAGTGGATCATGGACACCCTGTACGGGCTTTATGCGTGGTGCCACCGCCATATTGTATTTTGGTGCCAATTAAGAACACTGGCATACATAATTTATCTGCAAGCTATTTTAACCCTTTAAAAAAAATCTGGTTAGGTCAGGGCCTCTTAAACTTTTTTAATTCACGACCCCATTTATGATTACGAGTTTCTTGACGACCCCATACAAATATAAAAGAAAGATAAATTAATATTTTACAAGTTAAAAAACATTTCATGTTAAATTGTATTTTTATCTCTCGCGACTCCAGAATTTTGCTACGCGACCCCAAATGGGGTCGCGACCCATAGTTTAAGAAGCCCTGGGTTAGGTCATATTGCTAAAACAAGTTTTAACTTGTACGGCTATTCTTTCAATTCATAAAGGTATACATGCACCTTGTTTCACTGACATACATAACTTTAAGACCACACATGAGGGTAAAACTGTGTAGACTATAATGAAATAAAATTAGATTTAAGTTTGGTTTTAAACTTTTAATGTTAAGAGCAGCTTTTCAAGTGCTGAATCTAGAAATGGTAGTTTCATGTCATAAACACGTTTTATGTAAAAAAAAAACAAACAAAAACAAAAATCACGTATAAAAAAAGTTTCAACCCATATTATTATGAAATGTAAATAAAGCACGTGCTAGAGAGGTACATGTGAGAGAGGTCCAAGTGAGACGTAATGAGAGAGAGAGAGAGAGAGAGAGCTACAATTGAGGCTTGTAATGTAAGAGAAATTTGAGAGAGGTCCAAGTGAGACTTGTGAGAGAGGTAGACGTGAGAATTGTAATGTAAGAAAGGTAGATGTAAGAGAGATACAAGTGAGAATCGTACATGTGTGAGAGAGAGTTCCAAGTGAAAAATGTAATGTGAGGTACATGTACGTGGCATACTTCGCATTTAACGCGGATTAAAAAAAACGAAAAATAAAACGGAGAAAAAATATAGTTAGTGAGCAGATTTTTTCTGTTGTTGTTGCTGCTGTTGAAGTGGTCGAGTGTTGTAATTCATTTATAAGATAAAAAAAAGGTGTCGATGAAAGCCACTTGACTATATAACATACCCATAGTTTTTTTTTTCTGTCCCATCTTCACTCATCCAGCTTGAAATAATCTTATATGAAGTGGTGGTGTGTCTATGTCTGAATGAAGAAGAGGATTGTGTCAATAGCAACACACTGGCGCGCGTGTGTATGTGTACATGCATGTGCATGAGCAAATATGTATGAGAACGTATGATCGCATTAGCTCGTGTGTGTGTGCGTGTGTTTGTGTGTGTGTATTGCTGTGTTAATGTGTCTACCGGATGTAGGCTGGATGTCAAACGAGGTGAGAGCCCAGCAGAAGGCTGTGTTCATTTGCATAAGAAGCTGTGGGGAGTCTGGCAAACACCTGATGAACAAGGATGGTTTATTTTATCGCAGTTTGCAAATACATCACATACGGCGAGGGATGGGGAACTTGGCTTAGAGTAAAGTGTTGGGAGATAAAGGGTTTCCCTGCAAGGGAAGTAACGCATTACAAGAATTATAGTCACATCTCCTATTGGCCTACTTTTTTTTTCCTTTGCCCCGATGGCGGCCTTGTAAAGTGAGCGATTACGGGAGACACGAACATGCTAAGCCTAACTCATAGAGGTGCAGCCTTACGCTAACCGATGAAATATAAACTGAAACTGTCCTGTGTCTTAAAATTTAATTTTTCTCAAACACGGAAAGTTTTAAACTTGTAAAATATATAGGGGCGAATTAAGAAGTGAAATTATGGGATTTTTTATGTGGACAGGTGGTTGTGAGACTAACAGATGCCAGAGTACAAGTATGCAGAGATACAATGCCAGCATTTGCGCTCCAAAAATAGCTTAAAACGAAGA
Source organism: Bulinus truncatus (assembly GCA_021962125.1). NCBI lineage: Eukaryota > Metazoa > Mollusca > Gastropoda > Planorbidae > Bulinus > Bulinus truncatus. Next base: position 2,757,587 of record JAGDYQ010000019.1, on the reverse strand, counting down.
AAACTAAATGCAAATATCCATCCATACAGGGACCATGTACCCAATAAAATCTGGGGGTGGGGGTGGGGGGGGAGACTTGAGGTACTTCCATTCCCCTGGTTCTCACCGAGGGTCAAACCCGGGGCTGGAGGTACTTTCATCTGGACGTAGAAAAATTTCCCTGGTTCTAACCGAGGGATCGAATCCAGACCTCTCAGGTTTTACAGTCAAACGCTCTACACACTCGACCATCCACCACTATATTATATTAATAACAAAAAATAAAAAAAAATTAATAAAATACAGTGACACACAACTTATTTGACAGACACACATACCTTTGGTATTCCCTCCCTCTCCTCTTGATGACCGTGTAGCAGGACTCGGCGAACAGGAGGACGAGGATACAGGCCAATAGCCAGTACATGTCATTGTGGTAACTCTCCGTCACCCTCCACACGGCCACTATGGCGTGGATGACCAGTATACACCGGACGATGATGGCCTTCAGGATGTCGAACAGTTCCAACATCTTTGCAGAGTAAAACTTCTGATAAGTTTGTAATCTGTACCCTTTTTTCGTCAGTCAGTATCCAGTATTTGATGTACTTTAGAACGCGATATAACAGTTTATAACCTTTTTTTTTTAAATTGTACCGCACAACAAGCACGTAATGTACTTTGTACACACTAAAAAAAAACCCTGTACACTTGAGATCAAAAGGTGAGGTTTACTTGACAAACTTGTTTTAGTTTCTCTTTGAGGTTGACCATGAAAGAACTGGTCTTTTCCTGTTCCAATTAGAAAAAAACAGATCTGCAAATATATAAATAAATAAATTGTATGAAATACGAGCACAACAAAGAACGTTTGTATACAAAGTATGAAAACTTGTGAAGGCAATCCTAAATAAGACAGGCGTTATTTTAATTATACTATTACTGGTAAACAAAAAAAAATTTACATTTTTTCTCCACCACTGGCTACCCCGTCATATGGGTCACGATCCAATGGGAATAGTAAACAACGGGGTTAAAGACACGTAGGTTTATATATATATATATATATATATATATATATATATATACAATATATTTACAATATATATTCTTTATATGAATGTAGTGAATGCATTAGCACTAACTAATGTATAACTAGGACACCCATAGTGATAAGCTGTTATAGCTTGTTCCAAACAAGAGTCCTCTGTTGGGGACAATTCAGTCCCCTGCCTCAGTTAAAAGTCGCGTGGGAGAATAACGTCTCCGGGGGCATTGGACCCTTCACCATCACCTTGCCGATCAGGTTCACAGCCTCGCTGCACCACATGTGGTAAAACCGGAAGTAAAATGAGCCAAATTTTTTACGCATGTTCAACGAATCGACATTGTCCAATGCTTGGGAGCCCTCACACACACATACAGTCGAGGTAGGCCCATATATAACAAAATTTGTAATAACATTTTCCCCCATATTGGGTGCTCCATTCAGCCCTTCGCGAGTCCCGTGCCTAGGCCTAAATGTTTAGTAAATAATGCATCTTTTTGTTTTTGATATGATAAGCTCAAGGCGAAGCCCCGCCCCACCCCCGCCCCTCTCGCCGCCCATTATAAACATTACCAAAAAAAAAAGTAATTAGCTGCGTAATGCAACAAAATGTTGACGTATGGACTCGAAATTCTAAAAAAAAAATCGTGTATTGTAGAGCGTAAACTTGTACCAAATTAGATCCTTCAAGATAAATTAGAACATGTGCCAAATTGAATTACAAAAATGTGACAAACACACAACCCCCACTACAGAATGTGAAATGAATTAAAAGCTTACACAATGACAAAGACGAAAAATTAGTTTCAGTAAAAAAAGAAAAAAAAATAACAGACATAGAGTAATATATTAGTAGAGGTCAAAGCGAAAACGTATCAATGAACGACCAAGAAAACATATTATTTGGAGAACATTTGTTGAAGCCCAGAAAAGGGGGGGTCACCTAGGAAGGGAGGTAACCAGAACACTTGTTTAGAGGCTTCTGTACCCATTATGTGGATTATTTTCTTTGGGATGAACTATATAACATTTGAACTTTATTTTAGGGATGTGACGAAGTTCGAATTCGAATCCGACGACATTCGAACTACGACATTTTTTTGAGCAAATTTGAATCCGAAGGATTAAAAAAAAATCCGTCGGATTAGCATTTTAAAAAAATTACCGTTTTTCAGATCAAACACGGCCTTAGAAATCGCAACTAAAATTTAAAAAACCTAGAGACTTTCGAAAACCCGAAATAAAGAAAACAGATAAAACTTAACTCCTGGATCTTTACTCAGCTGTCCATAGATTAGACGTCGTGTTTGGTCATGAACATATTTTAGATACACCCCTCACTCCAAACACTGTTTTCATCCGAGCTTTCTAAACCTCGGAATGGATATGCGGATTGGAATGGCGGAGTGGATGTGTGGATTGGAATGGCGAAAAGCTGGTTATGTGTGACCAATTGGAGTGAGTTGGAATGACATTTGAAATAATTTGGAATGAGTTTGAGGAATGACTTTTGGAATGAGTTAAAATGACGTTTGGAATGATTCGGAATGAGTTGGAATGACCTTGGAATGACGTTTGGAATCATTTTAAACGAGTTGGAATGACGTTTGAAATGATTTGGAAAGACATTTGAAATTATTTGGAATGCCATTATGAATGATTTGGTATGAATTGGAATTACAATTATAACGATTTGGAAAGACATTTGAAATGATTTGAAAGATTTGGAATTATATATAGATTTTGGTTTATTATACACACACACACAAACACACACACACACACACATATATATATATATATATATATATATATATGCGTGCTGGATTAAGTGCCACTTCTACTGTGTATTTAGTATCTTGTCTGCCTATGATTCTTTCACTCTGTAGCCACTCGTTCTATTATAGATAGTCTAAATACAGACGCTTTCAAACTCCGTTCAGTAGTATTTATAACAGAGGCACTTGGATTCCGTGTATATGGTAATATTTATTATAATCACAAGGTACATCACATGCAATATGACCCAACATAAATTTCACTACTTACAATAACATCAATATCAACTGATAATCTACTTGTGTCCACTCTCGACTCTATCTAGAAATCTAATGTCTTTTTCACTCTGGTCAATAGCTTATATCACAGACCGAAGTCGATCCCCGCCCTCCTCAAACTAGGTCACGTGACTGGTCTCTTGACCATCGTCCTGATACTAGCGCCAATTAGGGGAGGGGAGCGACAGTTGTTTCACCCCCATAAAAATTAGATAAGAAATACGACAGAAGTAGAAGTAAAGAGAATTTTATTTTATGCAAAGCATCTTGTACTGATGATTCGTTAACAATGTGGCTACCTGTGCTTTGTAATAGTTTATACTGCTGTTCATGCAAAAGAAATGCTAAAAATCCTCGTTTTCATGGGGGGCGGGGGGGGGGGCACGGGACTGACACCTTGGTATACTACCTTATAGCCAAGTGTTGACCCAAATCCGAATCCGCATTCGAATCCGACGGATTTATATTTGCCAAATCCGAATCCGACGGATGCGGATTTTCATCAACAGGATATGCAGGATATTGGGTAAAGTGTGGTCCACGTTGCCTTACTTTGTCAGGATCGGCGACGAGCGGGCCTTTCGGCCACACCGGCGCCTTGATATTGTAATCGATACAAGCATAATAACAAAAATGGAGGTCGCTGCAGCTTGTTAGTTTGTGTTACCGTTAAAGTATGAGATCCGTTATTCTATACAATACCTAGTTATCCCATGAAATAACTGATCGTGTCCGTTAAAGTGTAGAACTCTCTTGTATTTCATGGTTTAACTAGTTATTTCATAGAATGACGATCTGCAGTGCGTTAAAGTGTAAAATAATCTATATCGTATATTTCGCACGACAAATAAATTTACCTTTCACCCCTACTGCATTTATCAGGGATTTAAAAAAAATGTTCTTGAAAAACCCAGTGTGTCAACAAAAAATGTTTTTGTTTTGCAAATAATGTTTTTTATAATTCCAAGTGTCATTTTAGTAATCCTTGTTGTAATAAATAAGTTTAAGGTACTTTTCCATAAATACTATTTATACCTCGCATAAATTAGGTAAATTGCTTCTTTTTGATTTAAGTTGCCTATCATAAGTTTATTTATAAAATACCTAGTTATTTCATTTTAGACAAATTGTTTATTTTACACTTTAACTGTATCTCATTATTTAATTTATAATATACCTAGTTATTTCATAGAATAGCTAGTTAAAGTGTCAAATTAATAACATATTACACACTTTAACCGACACGATTAGTTATTTCATGAAATAGCTAGGTATTCTATGACATAACTGCATTATATACATTAACGGTAACAAGTACACCCAACGGCCTCTCTTTATACGGTATTTCGCTATAACGGCCTGCCAGTTACGGTCCTAAATGTTTCGTTACACGGCCTATAGTCACCCACAATGAACCAAATTTGGAAAAAATCTGGCCAGAACGCATAAAAAAAGCTAACAAACCTGAAGTTGATTCTCTTATCTGAAATGTGTGACTAAACATATTGAACTTCGCAAACCATCTTGGTTTTTGAGGATTTGGAGAAAAGTGATTTGATTGACCTTTTAGATCAGTGTTTTCCCAAAGTGTGGTACTTTACCCAAGGGGGTATGCGAAGAGTTTGGTTGGGGTACACAAGTCTGAGAACATATGGTAAACAGGCATGGCTAAAGAGAAAATAATGAAATGATGGAAACTATGACCGTAGAAACAATGAAATGATGGAAACTATGACCGTAGAAACAATGAAATGATGGAAACTATGACCGTAGAAACAATGAAATGATGGAAACTATGACCGTAGAAATAATGAAATGATGGAAACTATGACCGTAGAAACAATGAAATGATGGAAAACTATGACCGTAGAAATAATGAAATGATGGAAACTATGACCTTAGAAACAATGAAATGATGGAAACTATGACCGTAGAAACAATGAAATGATGGAAAACTATGACCGTAGAAACAATGAAATGATGGAAACTATGACCGTAGAAACAATGAAATGATGGAAAACTATGACCGTAGAAACAATGAAATGATGGAAAACTATGACCGTAGAAACAATGAAATGATGGAAACTATGACCGTAGAAACAATACATGAAAATTGTGGCGACAAGTGCAAGATAAATCTTTTTGGCACCCTTCTCCAAATTTAAAAAGAAAAAAATATAAGACCATTTCGACGTTGAATTGCATTTGGATACTAGCGATATAAAAGTTCCCATAGCCATATAGGGCCATCGGGGATCATGAAGTGTAGCAGTCATCTGAATCTATGACCTCATCATATAAAGGGATAGTGTGGTTAGCACAACGTCCAACCTCCTTTACTCCCCCAACTTAAGTCAGGTACCCATTCAACGCTATGTGGACTTGTGGGTCGTTATTCCAAGAATGTCTCTAATATCTGATTTAAAATCTATGGTTCTCAACGTGAATCGAACCCAGGACGCCTAAATGGTAGACAATCGAACTTTTATACCTACTCACTAAATGTAGCTATATCGGTCTGGCCGGTTTGGCAAGGATTAAAACCCATCTTTCTGCCGTCCCTGCAGATGATAGCGGGCACACTCACCCCGCCGCTCTGTAGGCATGGCAGACGTGCATCAACGCCGCCAACAATGTTGGTGTGGTAGGCACACTACACCCTACCATGCTGGCAATGGCGGCGTTAAATAAAAAAAAAAAAATATATCGGTTAGTAACAAAGGATTAGGGTGAGAGCTTCATGAACTCGATGGTACGAATTTCATAGGTATATCTCAAGATAATGTAAGTATTTATGGTGTTCAGTTTGTTATTTCTATAATATGACAATATCTAATATTCAATTATCTCCCTTTACCGCTAACCTCAAATTACCTTAATATTACTGATGAATGAATGAATGAATTATAAAGGGATGGAATCTGAGTAGCGCCGTGCACAATGTAGAAACTGCAAACTAACCCCCCCCTCCCCATATATATATATACAGTGGATTCCGCTTAATTGGGACACCGCTTAGTTGGGACAGCCGCTTATTCGGGACAAATCTCAAAGAAACCAAACCAAGAAGCCAATAGTAAATTTGTATTTTTAATTGGGACAGCCGCTTAATTGGTCTGTTAAGTATAATAACGTTAAAAGAAATGTTACATTTTTAATAATATTTTTTGTAATAAAAAAAAAGCAACGGGTTGCCGAGGCGTACCTAGTGTGTGTGTGGGGGGGGAGGGGTTTTGAAATTCGAAAGTCCCCCCCACCCACGGGGGGCCCCAAAATTCCTAGGTTCGGCACTGCCGGGTTGGCAATATCTTCTTAGTTAATTCTCAGTACGATATATTGTACTATACTACAATATGTATAAACAGTAAATAAACTCACCTGCTAAACATGTAGCGAATCGCTTAATAACTTGCAGACACTCACTCAGGTCTCTGTTGAACATCATAAAACATAAAATGCAGAAAGGTTTGGAAAACAGTCCTTTAAAATATCATGAATAAAGTAAGATTTATCAATGATATGGTGTTAAGCGCGCAAATCATGTAGGCTATACTTTGATGTTAGGTTCAGAGTTTAATCGTCGAGGGTTTGTTTTTTTGTTAAGCTTCTGTACCCATTATGAGGATTATTTTCTTTGGGATGAACTATACAACATATGAACTTTATTTGATGTATTATTAATTAGTTTTCCCTATACTTAAATGTATTCTGGCTACAACAATCTGTTCATGTCCTTTTGGGACCACTTCGAGTACATAGATATGCTATTTTTTTGTATATAGGCGGATTGTTAACGCGCTCAAATATAAATCACCATTTTCAACTCCTACGAGCCGGTTCGGGTACCGGGCCTATGTTTACTAGTTGATAATAAAAATAGAATAATGACCACTGATGACAAGATACATGTAGGTACCGTACTTACCAAACAATTTTAATTAATAAAATTCGCAATGACTAATTCCAATCAACCAGTTCAAAATGACAAGTCGTGAGAGAGAGAGAGAGAGAGAGAGAGAGAGAGATAAGTAGGTCACAGTACGATGATACCAGTTCCAGTGCACTCTGACGTTAATAAAAGCGTCGCCAGCAGCCTGTATCTGTGACAGACATACACACACTCTCTATATATGTATACACACCAGTATGTAATGTACGTTTAACTGAAACTTTAGTTCCTCACAAGGTTGAGCGAAATTAGCATGATTTGCACTCGCACACACACAAATACAGGTGGCGCACTTGCACCCCCCCCCCCCCCCCCCCCCCCCGTAGAATTTTTTTAAAACCATTAGATTTATGGCGATGTAGAGAGAGATAGAGACAGAGGGGAGAAAGAGAGAGAGAGAGAGAGACCATCCATCTTCTTCTGATGGGAGTAGGGAAGAAGGTTGAAGACGTTACCATGAGGTGCAGACCATAAAGGCAGACGTCTGGCCTGGCCAAACCCGGGCACTAACCAACACACTCCCGTTTACTTCAACGAGCTCAGCTAATATACCGCTAGACCCAGGTCTGGTATACATAAACAAAATACAAAAAAATAATTAACAACCCAGCGCCTATCTGCTTTTTTTTTCCTGTTTGCCACTGTTATGGTTTACCAATTGGATAAAGAAACCCTTAGAGAATTTTCCAGCACAAGCAATTTTTTTTTTCAGTTTTTATAAGAAATCAATGATAATTTAAGTAACTTTGTGTGTTGGTTTGACTTATAGAGTAAGTAATAAACACTTAAAACAATAATTTAGATTGAGCAACTAATTCAAATTAAGCAGTATTCTGTGATTATTTATATAAAGCAGTATTGAAAATTACGATACGATATTTTTTTTTCTCAATTCTCTCTCTACTCTCTCTTTCTTTAAAAAAGTAAGCGTAAATCTTTTATTTAATATCTGCCTTCATTTCATTCCCATGATCACGGAGAAGGGAATCAATGGCAATATTATAATGAACGTGTGAACTAATAACTCGACCACTCAACTACTCAGTGCCTCACATCAATGGCGGCAGTGCTCACACTCGACACAGCTGGCTCCGTGGGAAATTTTTACCACGAGAACTTGCGTCACTCAGTAGCGGTGAAGACGATTAGCTGACCTGTTATTGGAACGTTCCTGACTTCTTGTCACGGAAATTGAATCCTACAGACCCCCCCCCCCCCCCAAAAAAAAAAAAACCTTTTCACCCATCAAACAGTCCCTCAACTGATGTTATTTCTATAAAGTCACTCAGAGGCATCGCCCCTCCATAAACATTCTCAGGGGCTAAGGATAGAAATCATGTAAATGGGGTGCAGAACTCACACACACACACGTGAGCGTGTCTAACAATAGAGCAGACCAATCCTTTTGGATGAAATCCTAGACTACTGCCATTAATCCCCCATTTCATAGAGAGGGGCCCTAACTTCATAAAGAGGGACCCCAAACTTTATAAAGAGGAACCCCAAACTTCATAAACAGGGGCCCCAACTTCATAAAGAGGGGCCCCCAGAGAGCGTGAGCGTGTCTAACAATAGATCAGACCAATCCTTTTGGATAAAAACCTAGACTACTGCCATCGCTCCCCCATTTCATAGAGAGGGGCCCTAACTTCATAAAAGGGACCCCAAACTTCATAAAGAGGGGCCCCAACTTCATAAAGAGGACCCCAAGAGAATAAAGAGGGACACCAAATTCATAAAGAGGGGCCCCATAGCATTAAAAGGGGCCCAATTTCATAAAGAGGGGCCCTCAGTGCATAAAGTACTGTATTGTTTTCTATCGATGCGTATGCTCCGGAAGCTATTTATGATTAGGTCCACACTACATATCTCGAAGTCTCTGCATGTCGCCCCCCCCCCACATACTTAAAAACTACTTTGCAAATTATGGGATACTGGATCCAGACTGGATCGTCTTTACAGCATAATGAGCTACAGGTCACAATCTGTATTGGGGTTAACCTACGACTATCACCGAAATGAGGACATAAACTATAAACTAATAGAAATGTGCGCCCCCCCCCCACAACCCGGGCGAACCCTTCCATCAATACCTTCCTGTATGTTGAGTCAAAGTCTTAGATGATAGTTTAAACACACTATAGACTGAACAATTTTTCTTTTCAGTTTCATTACATGAATACAGTGGTTCTCAAAGATAGGTGGATCCGCAATGGCGGTTACGATCTTATTTAAAGTTGGCTGCCGAAAATGTTAATATCTACTTGATAGAGAATATAAACAACTTTAATTTTCTTTTTTTTTTATTCCCCCCCCCCCACACACACACCCGCGAAAACCAATTATTTTTCTTAGTGGGGTAACGAATCGCAAAAGTTTGTGAACCACCCGCGTTTTTTGAGGACATATTTATTTTCTCGCCTTTACAAAGCTCGGCCAACGATTATAAATTTCCCATCGCTCGGGTTAAAAAGGTCAGGTTTTTTTTTCTCTAGTGCAAAGGTCAGAGAGATTGTCATTCAAGTACGTCATCGCAAGTATTCAAAGAGGAGTCACTCATACTGCTAATGGCGCACTCGACTAGATGATTGCTTGATGATCTACTTTTGGGTTATTGTTCTTGTTATTACATAGTAAATAACACAGTAGATGAATATAATAGGGGAATATGGGATTCAAACGCAAGATGATTTTACAATAGCTACTTGGGTTAATGTTCCTGTTATTGCAAAGTAAATTATGTGCACACACTCGAAATTCTCAATCTTTTAGACTCGCGATAAAAAGTGACCCTCCCACACACCACTAAAAAAAAGGGAGACAATTTTGAAACATCGAAGTGAGTTGTAATTGTACACCACAATCAATTAATTTTTATTTACCAATCTTTGAGAACTACTGACATTATACACAAATACGAGGACATAGTCTTAGGAGGTAAGGGAAAAAAATAATCGTGAAATGTACAGTCACTGCTTGAGTTATGGTTCCTGTTTTGACATGTGACGATTACGAGGACAAATTCTCAGAAAGGGTTAAGGGGCCACAACTCGTGATATATGTGAATATTGAAAAAAACTTTACGTGCATGCGAGGCAAATTTTAAATTAAATTCTGGCATCCAGGATGACATAAGGGAAGTAATGAAAAACAAACAAACAAAGTTTTATTTATGGGCAATTAGAATGTGGTTTTAACCGTCACAGTTCCAGGCAAAGCAATAACAAGCAATAACATGCAATGTCTTGGCGTCTCTTGGGCCAGTCTTCTGTTATGGCATTTTTTTTTGTTTGTAAAAAGAAATGATTGATTTAGGACTACAAAATTATTAATTAAATACACTGGAATTTCTTCACTTTGTTAATGAATATTTTTTTTAATTTAATTTAAATAGTTTTAATTGTTCGAGCTCATGTATATATATATATATATATATATATATATAAGTCTGCGGTGAGTGACAAGAAAAGGGAATAATTGTTTTGTAACCCCCCCCCACCTCCTACTCCAACTCTTCCTTTGCTAGCGACGCCACTGTTTACATAAATATTTTTATATTTATTCACCTTGATCCAGTTTTTTTTTTAAAAAAAAAAGTGTTTTTTTTTATAGAAACTATTTATTGTCTAAACTGTTTACCTTGTTTTTGTTTGTATATTTAATATAAACTAATTAGTGGGGTCTACATAGAGTTAATTTCACTTTTTGCTTTAGTTGGTACAAAGTTTACACATACAGTATTAAAAATATCCAGTGCTTTTTTTTTGTGTAAAAAATTTTTAAAAAATATGTGCCGGTACTCAGTGATGGATTGCCTAACTTTTAACTACCAGTTCGCACCTCGATGCAAGCTAAATCACAACTGCAAAGATACTAAACGTCTAAAACAATTTTATTTTATAATTAACCAACTTAAATCCTCTTAAAATGCAAGAAAAGTAATAATATTTTCCTCACATTGAAATAGGTGCCGGTACGTCGGAGCGGTGCGTACCGGTACACAAAGAAAAAAAAAAGCACTGAAAAATTTGGCACTAGACCTAAAAAAACAAAACATAACTTTAAAACCAGTGTTTAACTTGAGAAGCCATAATTCTCGTTCTACAATTTTCCTCTTTATATATAAATCTAATAAAAAAGTAATCAGACTCGGATCATATAATCATTTCATGAACCAAGAATATACACTTGTTCAAAATTTCAAATCAATTGGGCTTTGGTAATTTTTTTTTTTCAAATTTACAAAAAAAAAAAACAACATACACACCGCCGCCGGAGGGGAAAGGAGGCAACGGGAATACTAGCCCGAGGCCTGCCTTATTCTGCTTAATTAAAATGACTTGTCAGGTAAATGTCGGGGGGGGGGCGGGCTCCACTTGTCAGATTAATGTCAGAAGGCTCAAGATTTGATGACGAACCCCTGCGAACAGCAAGAAATAAAACCAGCTAATAACGCGCCCTATACCTTGACGGTAGATGTCACGGACGTAAACAAAGAGAAGATAATTAATGTGAAGAAAATTCCGACGTGGATTAACTCCCTTGACCTGCCGTACGAGAAGAAACAAAAGAGTTTTACACATCATGCTATTAAGTCTATAGCCAGACATGCTTATTTGGTGCATCAAAAACGTTAACTACTATGATGGTCCGTTTAAATAGTATCATACTGTAACTAACAATAATGATAGAATAATCATATCTAAACAACTCATATATATATATATATATATATATATATATATATATATATATATATATATATATATATATATATACAGAGTGGGCTAAAAAAAATGAGAACATTGCGTATACGGCAATATAATTATATCAAAGTTTGTTTAGCTGTAAGCTTAGAAAACATTGTTGATAAGCAGGGAGGACACATTGAACAGGATTTCTGATTGGCTAAATACTTTGCAAACAAAATTACATGAGACAATACATTAAATTAAATTATATTTTTAAATAATTCGTATGTTATATGCTGTTCTCACTTTTTTTTTTTTGGCCCACCATATATATATATATATAACATGGGTTGCGACACATGAGAGCCACATTCCAGTTTCTCAAATACCATTAGCCACACAACGGTCTATTCAATGAAATATTGAATTAAATATAACGAAAAAATATCGACAAGTTCAACTGGAGACGCACTATTATCAAAACCTGTAATCGGCAACGAAACAAACCTTTCAGGCCAGGGTTAGTTTTTTTTTTTTAATTCTGCATAGTGCCCCTTTTTCTCAGTGCTGCACCAAATGATAAGCTTGACATGCAATAAAAACTAGTCGTCCTCCCGGCATAGCATACGCCGCGAAGAAAGGGGGAAAGATACTGACACAATCTTTGATACTGACACAATCTTTGATACTGACACAATCTTTGATACTGACACAATCTTTGATACTGACACAATCTTTGATACTGACACATTCTTTGATACTGACACAATCTTTGATACGGACACAATCTTTGATACTGACACAATCTTTGATACTGACACAATCTTTGATACTGACACAATCTTTGATACGGACACAATGACACAGCATTACCTCATTTCCGCGGTTAAAAGGATACAGAATTTACCGCGACGGGTAAATAGTTTCGTATTTAGAGCACAAAAAAAAACCATGATTACGACCAAACAATACTGTTTTAAAAATTACTGGAGCTGTCTAGACATAAAATAGTATTGTACAACCACTATTGTGCTCGTATTGCTTAATATATTTTACCAAATAAAAGGGCAAAACGTCAATTAAGAAATTAAAATAATCTGGTTTTGTAAAAGAAATCATAAAACAACGCGCTTGCTGTGACGTATTCGGGAATTCCACAATCTATAAATAGTCCCGCGTCTTGAAATTTGTGAATTATATATATATATAGATAGATGTCTTTAAAATGTGTGCAGTGTTTTTAGGCTAGATAATATTTATTTCTTCATAAATATTATATTTTAACTCAGTGAATAACTTATCAGAGATCATATTTTATTAAAACTCTATAGCTCAATTAAATTAGCTATAAATAGATGAAGTATTTAGTCAGTCTCCGTACTGCCAATGCCAATGATTTAATTATTTAATAATAAATACACATCAATTTGTATGTAAAAAATGGTTCAAATTATTTTTAATATTTTCTAAAAATATGAATTAAAAAAAATAAATTAAGTTGATTAAATATCCAATAAAAACATTATAATACATTTACGAAAAAATTAAATAATATTATTTCTATGTATTTTAAAAATGTATACGGTATTTAGTGTTGCTCAAATTTTTAGTTACCCTGTTTAATGAAATCATGGGAGGCTACTCATACGGACAAAAACATCTCTCAAGGATGCCCTTGTTAGTATTATCATTCGTCATTGTAACAAGCTACAAATTTTACTACACACGTGTAATTATTACTAATCCCTACTTACTTTGATCTCTTATATCCTCAGGAGGTAAATTGTACAGTCCCTGTCTCACACCTGAACACCTGGAAATAATGTACACCTCTGTTCACGATTATATGGGGGGCAAGAAATGTGTACACACGTAAAGAAATGAAAATGTAATGAAAAAAAAATCATCGAGTCATTGAGTGAACATTTGGTTTTCTTTTGTAAACTCGTCCCCTCCCCCCTTTACGATTCGGCCAAGTGTCTCTCACCGTCGTCTCGCTCTCCGACAGACGGGGGACGGGAGGGGGTGGGTGGGGGTTGGTTGTGAGGCGAGGTGCAATATACGAGAGAAGTGGAAGCGCAACAACGATATACTGGAGCTGAAGCTTGAAACGAAATCACATCGTAACTGAAAGACATAACATAAAAAAAAAAACGGAAACGTGGGCGGAGCACCCCAGGGTGGGGTGGGCAGTGGCTTGCTTATTAAGAATGAGGGTGGAGTAGGGTCGAGTGGGCGTTTAGGACCGAGTTTGTGTGTGTGTGTGGGTGTCGGTGTTTGATTTGTTCTATACATGGTAATGTTTTAACAAGAAAAGGTATCATTAGGTTTGGTAGTTGTACTGACCGAATGGATCGCCATTACAGCTAAACTCACACAGGCAAGGATGTGACCACTGGCCAGAGCCGTCATATATCGTTTATACCCCTCCCCGGTCGATCTTTTTTTAAGTGGCGGGGATCGTTAGAACAAGCACCAAAAATAATGATCAGTTTACATTGAGTCCCAACAATGGCGGATTTAAAGGCGGGCGGACGGGGTTTTAACTTATGAGGACACTCCTTCCCCTCGCCCCCCCCCCCCCCCCCCCCAAAAAAAGCACAATTTTTCTTGAATTTATGCCCAGTTTGATTAAAAAAAGATGTTTCCCTAAAACTAATATCAGGAAATCGCATTAATGATATTTACACTCATCAGTCCATTCATGGAATATAAAATGTTTATTTTTATCATAAACATATATAAAGCTCTTAAAAACCCATGAACTCATGAATTAAATAATATATTATAGCTTTTTTATATTTACAAAGCAAATTGAAAGCTTTTTCCTTCATATTTCATGTCGTGAAGAGATAGCCAAAAGAGATCGTGTTATTAAAGTTATAAATGATAGGAAAATATATTTGTCTATCAGACAATGAAATCTGTTATTTTGTGGGGCAATGAGCGCCACATCTAATGCTACCGTTCAGGGGCGGATTTAGGGTGGGGGGGGGCGGGGGCATGGACATGGCCAATAAAAACAGTTTTGCCCCCCCTCTTGTCAAAGTTTTGCCCCCCCCCCCCGTCAAAGTTGTCTAGATCCACCCCTGATACTGTTAAAAAACTGTTAAAAAATTATTATAGCTACATTTTTAAATTTAAAAAGAAAAAAAAAACCCACACAAAAACCTATCGAAATGTATCAATGTAATTGTAAGTCAACACACACACGTCACTATTTAAAGTAATTTTGTAAAGAACACAATACACCTTTTTTTTTTGCACTGAGATCTAGAACATCATCTCACCGCGCCTCTGCTTGTCCAGACAGCTGCTCTTATTGATCCATGGGTGTGAGTCAAACAAAACCAAGTGACCAGGACACTGTGTGTGTGTGTGTGTAAACGTCTTTTACCCTCTGACACGTCTCTTGGGTAATACAGTCTCATATCTACAGTTTGCTTGATAAGTGGGCGGTTTACAAGAAAAAAAAAGGTCAACTAATTTACCTCTTGGTCTAATGGTCTACCCCAGACGTGGACAAGCGGAAAATCGTTCGGGTGTTTGATCCAGCCCGCGGTACACTCCTTTCACTCGTTCATATCACGACATTTACATTTGATTAATATAAAAACAAGCTCATATTAATAACATCATGTTCTTGGTCCGGTCCTTGTCAAATTAAAAAAAACCCATTGTGGACCGCGGGTCAAAAAGTTCCCCCACTCGTGGGCTCTTTTATCTGGGGGTAGAGGGTGGGGGGGGGGGTGAGAATTATCTAATTAAAAAGCTCATGTAGATAAAGAGTTGATTCAAAATCTGAACATTTATCAAAAGCAATCCCTTGAAAAAACACAGACTATTAAATTAGTCTATTCCAATGTCAACAACTGGATTCTTTTTTCATCGTGTCAACACCTATACTGTGTGTGTGTTGTGTGTGTGGGGGGGGGGAGCTAAATTGTCAAATGATAGACCGAAGGGAAACGGGTGGTAACCAGTCGATAACAAGACAGACTTTCATTTGCTCTTAAGTCAATTTTACATCATGACTTGACGAAACAAGTTCATTTTTTCTTATTTTTAAACTGGATACTTATTTACTTTTATTAGCATAGCCCAGCACCCCCCCCCCCCCAACCAAGCCATTGCTGTCAACACTGTAACAAGTAAGGAGACATGAAAGTAAAAAAACTTTTTAACGAGCGATATGGAGAGCTCTCGAAACACAAAACCTTGCCTGGGCTATTTCTTCAAAGTAATCCAAACTAAGTCAATCTAGCGGTAAGATTTTCGAAGACATTTAAAAAAAAAATGTCAACTGAATAAATTATGCGGCCCAATGAAAACTGTAATTAAAATAATGATTGGAGGGATAAAAAAAAAACAACAACAATGTTAAAAAATTAAATTCAGGAATATAAATTAGTTATGGGGAGTTTACTCCTCACGAAGTAACTTGTATTGACAATGTAAAAGTAAAGTACTCCATTTAAGATGGTTAAGGGAGGCAGATGAAGTGTTGAGCAGTGTTTTATCCACACCTCCGGGGGTGAGAAGGGAAAATCCGGGGGTGAAATTTCAAATTCCGGGGGGTGAAAACTCAGTATTGTTTGGTCGTAATCATGTTCAGGGAAAAAAGCCGGGGTAGAAATTTCAAATTCTGGGGGGAGAAAACCCACATCACACTGGGAGGGGGGGGGATTGTGTGACTAGCGATTAAACACAATGACCAGACGCCGTTTACTTTTCCTAACTAATGTCAGGTATCCATTTTAGGATGGGTGGAGTTGGGGGAACCTTTGACCTTGACCGTGGATAAATCTCCAGCAGGCCCGTAGCGTGCGGGGGGGGGGGTTGGGGGGGCCAGGGGACCGGGCCCCCTCTGCTTATTTGCTCCACTTAGTAAAATGTATTACCTGCCCCCCCCCGCTATTGCCTGGCCTCTGCTGTAGAATTTTCACGCTACGGGGCTGATCTCCAGTCACTATACACATTGCCAATATACTTAATATTATGGTTCAATTATTTAACTGAGAAGAAAATAAAAATGGCAAAGGTCTAATGAGCGATTAGTAACAAAACGAAATGAAGGTTTCGCTAACTTGGGTTTGGGTTCGAATCCAAATCGGTGCAGTGACCGATTTCTCGTTGCGTTGAAATTATAGGATGTCAGCTCCGTGGTATCCTGAGGTCATTGCAGGCCCGTAGGATGCGGGCGGGGGGCGTGCCCCCCTGCGTTTTGTCTGCCCCCATCTGCTTATTTGTTCTACTTAGTAAAATGTATTACCTGCCCCCTCCCCTGCTATTGCCTGGCCCCGGCTGTATAATGCCTGGCCCTTGCTGTAGAATGTTGGAGGTTGCGTCCCGTCCCTCGCTCCCCCATTTGTCTTCATTTCTAAGTACTCTCTTTTCCCACTCAATGCCAAATACACTGCTTATTTATACTGTTTATCCATCCATCCATCCATCCATCCATCCATCCATCCATCCATCCATCTATCTATCTATCTATCTATCTATCTATCTATCTATCTATCTATCTATCTATCTATCTATCTATCTATCTATCTATCTATCTATCTATCTATCTATCTATCTATCTATCTATCTATCTATCTATCTATCTATCTATCTATCTATCTATCTATCTATCTATCTATCTATCTATCTATCTATCTATCTATCTATCTATCTATCTATATGCATGTATCTAATCTAATCTTCCTATCAAATGTATACATTTACTTTTTTTTTCTATGAGAATTATTTTTCACCTTGTTAGATGAGAAGAATGAGAACATGTTAGTAAAAAAAAAATGACTGACAAACTTTGAACAAACTTAATTCCCCCACAGGCCTTTGTTAGAAAACGTTTTCTTCCTCACCTCAATCTTCCACCCCTAACATTTTAACTGTTTAGACCCTAAACTGTGGGCAGGGCTCGATTTACCGCCGGGGATGCCGGGGATATCCCCGGCACTGAGACCTGTCATCCCCGGCTCTGCTTTAGCTAATATATCCCAGCCGGGGATGAAATCATAGACATTTATCCTTGGCTGGGCAGAAATTTTTGTTCATCCCCGGCACTGGTTTTTTTCTTAAATCGATCACTGACTGTGGGTGATAACCATGCCTGAATATTGTTTGTTTTTTTGTAGAACGCTTCTCTGTCTCAACCTACAATTAACTAACACACCACCTGTGTATTACTGTACAACAAACAACTTCAACGTGTCAACTTAAACTGTACATGTAAACACAGATTCGTCTCTAAGGGAATATAAAGTACACTATATTAAATCGGAAGATGTGATACACATTTTCAGCTCTTTTAACCATTCAAGAGGTTCAAAAAGAACTTCTAATTCTCTTCATTATCAAAAAAACAAACAAACATGGATTCAATAATAAAACTGCTTCAAAATTGAATGTTTAGAATTTGTGTTCGTACGTCTATATATATGTGTGTGTGTGTGTGTGTGGTGTGTGTGTATGTAACCAGTAAGTTCACCGGGATCATTCATTGAATTATTCCACAGACTTTGTCCAGTAGAATGTGTAGAATGTTTTAATGGAAGTTTGTTAAGAGATCTTTTTTTTTGGCAAAGACGACACACAGAACACCCCATATAGTAAAATAGCACACACACACACACACACATAAACCTTAAATCGGCGTATTTCCCAGTCATATTTTTATTAATGAAGTGGGTGTTTTATGGAACGCAGATAGAGACCTAACAAACCTTTGCTAAAACGTCTGCAATGAACCAAGAAATATATTACAATCGTCCATCTACTTCTAGAAACCGTTTACTTTTTTGAGAAGAAAGATTTTGAAAAGCTTCAAGATATTCTCAGGGGAATTTTGATGAAAGAATTACATAATCTCCAAACTGAATGCTTTGTCAATGGTTTTTGTGCCCAATGCATAAGAAGAATAGGTTCATGAAAGACGTTCTACACAGCTTTTAGACAAAAGTTCAAAATGATTTGATAACAAGCACTTGAATTGTTTTTGAAACATGAAAAAAAAATGTGAAAAACTGTAGTTAATTAAACACATTTTATATTTATATATTTTCACCATGAAATTGCTAATAAACCTTAAACTGTGTTCCTTCGAAATGAAGAAGGCAGCCTGGTTTTATCAAGTGTATTCTTGCATGAAATTCAGTTATATCCTTCAGTAATATTTCAAAGGAGAAAAGAAAATTTACTATAGATGCGCATTTTAACACATTTACAGTAGTTACCTTTTTTTCTCACTTTAGTTTGCAAAAAAAATAATTGTTTTATACACATTATAAAACCAACATAAATCCATGTAAAGATATTATTTATAATTTGCAATCATTATAATTCTTAATATTGTGTATAATAAGTACATGATTTAGTCCTTTGGAGGTTGCGTCCCGTCCCTCGCTCTCCCATTTGTCTTCATTTGTGAGTACTCTCTTTTCCCACACAATGCCAAATACACTGCTTATTTATACTGTCTATCTATCTATCTATCTATCTATCTATCTATCTATCTATCTATCTATCTATCTATCTATCTATCTATCTATCTATCTATCTATCTATCTATCTATCCATCCATCCATCCATCCATCCATCCATCTATCTATCTATCTATCTATCTATCTATCTATCTATCTATCTATCTATCTATCTATCTACCTACATATCTATCTATCTATCTATCTGTAGCACGCAAAAGTACAATCAAATTTAATACTTGGATAAATATGAACGTGGGACTGTTTACTCGAATTAAAATAAATAGAACTGACATCTTTCTTAACTTGAAAACCAACTAAGTTTTTTTTTCTTTTATCATTTCATCTCAAAGTCCGTTACAGCAACTCTGCCGTCACCCACTGGTGGCGAGGTCTTGTCGTGGAAATCTAATAGTTTGGTAACATTAAAAAAAAATCTAGGGTAATTTTGTGTTTTATTGACATAAATGTTTGATCTTTCCTCCCTTGTAGATTAATATACTGATTGCCGTGCGTTGCAGAATTGGGTTGGGGAGGGTGGGGATTGAAGGGTTGTAGACAAGGAGCACCCCCCCCCCCCAAAAAAAAACCCACTCGTTGGATTCTGGAAATAAAAGGTGACCTAGAAATGCCGTTTTGGCGTCTACGGATTCCAATGAGTTTAAAGAAATGTATTCTGAAAGATTTAAGGGGGGAGGAGGGAGGGAGGGGTGGGAGTTTATGTTCATTGGTAAGTTTTAAAAGAAATTTTTTCAATAAGACTTGTTGTAAACTTCGGGAACATGGTGCAGGATTGGGCGGCGGGGGACGGGGCGTAGGTGTCGCAGCACAATGAATTGAAAGTTGCCAGAGAGATGACATCACAAGACCTAACCCAAAAAAAAAAGGTTACACACTAGGATATCGGTGTTTGTGTTTTTTTTTTGTAGTTTGGGAGGGTTTATTCTACGCAGAAATGGTTTATGCTAAAATTCTGCCTAATGGGGGAAAGGGAAGAGAGGGGCATAAATAGTATGACTATGTTCACAGTTATTGACCTTATATGATCCACGCTTGAGTGGGTTGTGGAAAAAAAATGTATATGAAATATTTTATTTCGTTGCGAGATGGTTCCCCGATCCATGCAGATATCGACAACTTTGTGTGTTTCTTATACAGACCTAGACTATTTCATGGGTTATTGATCAAAGGGGGATTGGAATGTATTGGAATGTAGTCATTGGTTTTTGGCCTTAGTATTATCAGAGAACATTTTTAGTTTCTTAGTTCTATGCCAGTACTCAACCTACTTAGTTTTCATACCTTATCAATCAATCAATCAACCAATCAAATCTATATATCCATCTATCTATCTATCTATCTAACTCCCTATCTATCTATCCATCTATCTATCTATCTAATCTAACCATCCATCTATCTGCCTTTCTATGTACCCGTTCACATCAGTTCGTCTCTTTGTAAAAAGACATGTTAAATAAATATGTAGGCTACATTAACACGTGCAGGTAGAGTGAATTACATACCGACATACCCACACAAATTAAAAATGCAGATAGTTTAATGTTGTCGTAAGGTAACTGGTTATTGTCTGTTATGAAACATGTCTATTATTAACATGACACGAAAACGTCTAATGTTATTATTGTGCATAATCTTACAGTTTGATCTCAACCTTTGAACTCCCAGCCCCCGCCCTGCTCAGCAGCGCTTTGTCGTGTGTTTTCTTTGTTGTTTCATGATAAACAAACTATACAGATGACCTGCACTAAACTGTACTTAACACATAAAGTACATGGGAAAGATAGAAAGTGTAAAAGGTTGGTATATGAATCGTCGTGTGACACTCGACAGGTGTAAAAGAATGTAAAGCTCCCATAAGCCTTTAATTGCTCATCGTGGCTGATAGGCGTAGAATTCATCTCGACATGGAAAGGGGTTGTGTTTGGTTAGCATCATACCGCCCAGCCGCCTGAACTCCCACAACTTTAAGTCAGAGGTTCCCATTTAAAGCTGCATGGACTTGGGGACTTTCACCAGGACCTGAAAAAAATCACAAAGGTTCTCACTAAAGTTCGAGCCCACGATTCTCCCGTCGACAGTAGAGCGCTCTACACCGCTCGGCTAGTGATTGAAGCGATTTCGTTAAATAGTTTAGCGAAAATCTTTAACAACCCCTTTTTGATATTGATTATTTTAATGGGGAGGTAAGAGATTTTGGTGAAAGGGGAAAAACATATGGCTTTCCGTTTTTTTTATTTCTGAGAAAACAAAAACAACAACAACCCAAAAGACAACAGCTAATAATTGTCCCCTGTAGAATGTGCTTCAAGCCCTGTAGAATGTGCTTTAAGCCCTGCAGAATGTGCTTCAAGCCCTGCAGAATGTGCTTCAAGCCCTGTAGAATGTGCTTCAAGCCCTGTAGAATGTGATTTAAGCCCTGTAGAATGTGCTAACTTCCCTTTAGAATGTGATAAAGCAAAAACAAAAAAAATGTATTAACAGCCATTAGGAATGTGGTTACATGCCTGTACAATATTCTTTACAGCTTTATAGACTGCATATAACTGCAATAACATAAAGGCTGTCATGATAATATAATTTCTAAGTTGGAGCCTTCTCCCCCCCCCCCCCCCCCCGGGCCGCCCGTGAAATTCTAGATTTGCCAATGGTTCTATAACATACAAATTTCAACGGAAGAATTATAAAACAGCAATAGGAGTTTTAATACGCTGATATTATTGCGAACTTAAAAAAAAAGTCAGGGTTGAATACAGTTATGCAATCATTTTAACCGTCGTAACCTTATTATCCATGTCATGACATGCCGAACCGAATTATTACAATGTCATCTGTCATTCACCCGTAACAAATGATACATTTCATTCAACCGTGGCATAATTTCTAAATTCACTTGAGACATAACATGACTGTTGTCACGCCAAGTAAACACAGCTTATAATTGCCTTCACAATACACCCCCCACCCCCCCGAACATTAATATGTCATACAATCATAATATGTCGAAATATTAAATTTTTATTTTTTTCAATGCTGCCCGATTTCAATGTGTACTTATGCTTAGCTTAATTAGGTTTACATTTTAATAACATTGCTCGTATACATTAAAAGGGAAAAAAAAACACTGCACTACTTTGAAAAGACTGGTCTTTATTTAATTGAAAAAAAAAATTTATTCAAATGTAAATATACTCAAGTACAACTACCAATACGAGGACAAGGGGGAATACGATACCAAGAAGATACACCGACATATACACGTTTACTTTTTTTTTCTTTTCTTTCAGTACCGTAGTGTCACTTAACGCGATGCGACAGAAAGAGAATCGGAAGTAAGTCGACCGTCATAACCAACACATGAAGTAGGGAGTTTAGCGTCACTGTGTAAGAAAAAGTCGAAATTAAAAAAAAAATGCCGAAAATCTACGGGAACTATAAGTATGAAGTCAAAAACTAAATGACCGTCGGGAATGTAAGGTTCAAATACTGTTGAAGGTTGACGTAAATATTACTTACAGACTGTGGCGGGATCTTCAATAGATTTCAAGCTCTCCCATAAAAAAAAAGAGTTGTATTGGGGGAGGGCCTTTCTCATATTTTTTTCTCGGGGGCGGGGGGGGGGGACCCACATAACTGGGTTCAACGATTACTCATATTGGGTTCAACCATTGCTCATGTTGAGTTCAACCATTGGTCTTATTGAGTTCAACCATTGGTCATATTGGGTTCAACCATTGGTCATATTGGGTTCAACCATTGGTCTTATTGAGTTCAACCATTGGTCATATTGGGTTCACCCTTTAGTCTTATTGGGTTCAACCATTGGTCATATTGGGTTCACCCATTGGTCTTATTGGGTTCAACTATTTGTCATATTGGGTTCAACCATTGGTCATATTGGGTTTAACCATCGATCATATTGGGTTCTTAAATTCGACAGAAGAGCCTAACAAAGAGCCAATATGTGTAATGTGTAAACAATATAACTTAAATGTAACCGATATTGATGTAAAACAGCAGAGAAGAACAAGCGCGGCGGGCCGGATAAAACGGCAGGACATAACTTGCGGGCCATAGTTTGCCCACCCCCCTGTACGTAACACAGTGCTTCTTTTTAACTTTCTATTTGGTAACTGTATGAGACGTTAGGGGGTCAGGACAATGAGTTTTTTTTCCCCATTAGCTATTCACCCATAAATATATGAATGTATGTCTTAGCGTGTCTCTATGTCTTAAAATGTCTGTCTTAGTGTGTCCACACATATCTCGACACACATCGATGCATCCTCCCCCCCCCCTTATGTCTGCAGTGGTGGCATCGACATCGTACCAGTTAGGTGGGATTGCGAGTGGGACCCAAAAGGGCGAAATTGATCCCGTCTGTCGATAGCCGGCCCTGATGGTATACGTTCAAGGAATGAATCAGATATTTAGCTTGTTAGTTACGAAAAGGGCCAAAAAAAAAATCCAAAGCGTAAATATTATTTTAGACGGCTAATTGTCTTAAAGGTGATAAGAAATGTTATCGTTTAGGGGGAGGCTACTACTAACGAAACAGTAACAATTGTCATTAGTAGTAAACAAGAGTATTGGTTTGAGAACCTCAACATTAAGAAGCTAAGTTTTAGTCAGTGGCGTACCTAGGGGGGAGGGCGGGCGGTGGGTGCGGTCCGCACCGGGCGGCACTTTGTATTACTTTTTAGGGGGGTGGGGCCAAAATGTATAGATTCAAATGAAATACCTAAACGAGAGGGCGGCTAAATCGTCTTCCGCCCTGGGCGGCCGATACCCACGCTACGCCGCTGGTTCAAGTATCTTCAATTGTAACTCCCCCCCCCGCCCCCCCCTTTTTTTTATTTGTCATGTAAAAAGACCAGAGAAATACGAAGTTGGGGGCGGGGGGATGTGTTTAGATGGATTGGGAAAGGGGGTGGGGTGGGGGGCGACTTTGTTGATGTTTCTATTATGAAATATAAAAAGGAAACACGCACCGCTGACCTGCTGTAGCGAGGTAAACCTTTGCAAGGCTCACACTGGTCGACAGAAGGCGTGTGAATATAAATAAACCTTTAGCTCCTTAGCTACCTACATACCTTCATAGTTTCCTCACTTCCTCACCTAGCCTCTTGCTTACATACATACATACATGTACTAACGTACTATTTATATACTTATCTACCGACCAAACATACGTTTTATTTTCATTTTCAGTACAAATGCGTCTGATTACCTTCAATATTTACTGTATAAAGTAAAACAAAAAAATACAAATGAGACAAAAAAAACTACATCTGTCATACAGAATCGTAGCTATAGTCATTAACAGTAAAAGCTGCTAAAACTCAAACAAAGACACACAATAAAAACAACAGAAAATTTGAATAAATAAAACAAACGAAAAAAAAAAGAAAACAACCAAGAGAGCATGGCAATACTCTTTCATCCAAAATAGTTTTTAAAAAGTATAGTTTCCTTCTGAAACTGACATACGGTTCTACGCTTCTATCAAATATATACAAGGTAAAAAGCCAGAGCAGGTTCTAGTTGCTAGACCAAGTTGACAGCTCCTGAAAAGTGAGATGGCGACACGTTGGTCAAGCTGATGGTCAGCTTCACCTGCTGCGTGTCTCCCCGCTTGCTGTGGTGGTGTCCGCTACGGACGCATTTCACTTTACAGGAAGAGCTAATGGCCAGTCCGATTTGTGAGACGCATGATGTGAGACGCATGACCTGTCTCTCGCGGAGCGGACAGTCACGTGGTTAATCTCGGACTCGGAAAAAGCCTTGCACCACTGGCCAGTCGCACCGACGACCGCGCAGCTGGGTTGGTAACTCTCCCAAGTTCTTGGTGCGAATTCGAGCTCAAAGTCTTCATCGTGCATGTCGAAGACGTTGAGATCATGTTGACCGTCCTTCGCAGGCAACATCCGCGTCTTCCTTTATCTTCTCCAGACGAACGTTTCCACCTCCACGAACGTAATCGACACCTTGGACATCATCAAAATCATCATCGTCGGACTCATCTACGTCGTTTTCACCTGCCGCATCTCGCCGCTGGCAACGATGATAGTTACCGCAGATGATGGCCAGCTTGTAGAAGAGAAGTGATATGATCATGATGTTCTTGGAGGTGAAGAAGATGAGGCTGTAGTCGACGATGTTGCAGCTGAGCATGACGTAAAGGCGGACCACCAGGAAAGGGAGGTCCTGCATCGCCAGCGTCAGCAGGATGGCGGAGACCTCGTGACGGAACCTCTGCCTCTTTTTCACGTCGCTGAGGCCGGTCTTGTCGTGGGCGGCGACCACGTTGATGTTCCGCTGCCTCTTCGGCTGGTGGATGACCGTTACGGTCACCGTGAACTGCAGCACGGACAATGACCAGATGGCCAGGACCACGTAGCAGAGGTTTCTGTTCGAACGGACCGCTTGCTCGCCCAGCAGGGAGAAGTACTCCGATAAACGCGAAAAGAAGCTCCGCCAGCTGCTTTCTCCTCACCCTGCCCCTGGGCAGGATCCACCTGTTCAGGAAGAGAAAATAGGGCAGCATTTCCTCGACCAGCATGATCCAGGTGTTGGGGGTCAATGACGGAGCCTGCAGTGAAATGATAGTACTTAGAAGTAAGGGCATTATTCATATTAATATATATATATATTGTTGCGTGCTGGTAAAAAATATCGGCTGTTTCTCATTGTGTCAACTACGTGTTTGAAAAGATATACATTTACTCCCACACGCACAGTTGACTGATCACCCTTGTCCACTAGACAACTAGCCCAGGTCATGTTAAAAGTTTAACTAGCTTGTGACGTAGGCCGTCTTCAAAAAAAAAGATACATAAAAATGATGAAAAGCGAAGATCACTAGGGCAGGGAAACCACAAGCATCCATAATGAGCGTACGTTTTGTTACATATTGATTTCACTTAGCGTGACTTAACTTTGACTCTGCTCCTGGTGTCAGTCATGACTTAACTTTGACTTTGCTTCTGGTGTCATCATGACTTAACTTTGACTCTTGCTCGTGGTGTCAGTCATGACTTAACTTTGACTCTCTGCTCCAGGTGTCAGTCATGACTTAACTTTCTTTGACTCTGCTCCAGGTGTCAGTCATGCCTTAACTTTGACTCTGCTCCTGGTGTCAGTCATGACTTAACTTTGACTCTGCTCCTGGTGTCAGTCATGACTTAACTTTGACTCTGCTCCTGGTGTCAGTCATGACTTAACTTTGACTCTGCTCTCGGTGTCAACGGGCTCAACTGTCAATGTTAATTCTGCACGAAACTAAAAGTGTACAATTTTTAACATTTTCCAAAAGGAACACAACAAAGTTTTACCACGTTTTGGTAATTTTAAAATAAAAATAAATGAAATCGTGCAAATATATATATATATATATATATATATATATATATATATATATATATATATATATATATACTTTAGCTTAAATCATAACAGCTGGATTTTCAAATTGATCGTGGATTAATGAACGATGTTTGAATTACAAAAAAGAAGATTTTAGGAAAAACAATGATTTGCGAGAAAATGGGGCATACAACTGATACATTACAAGATAATATGTTTGCATTTTTAGAGCATTTTCGAAAAAAATGCTCTATTGTCCCCGTTTTGTCTGTCTGTCTGTCTGTCTGTCCGTCATCACCTCTAGATTCAACAACCATAGTCCTAGACCCATGATGTATATATCATTTTGTAGGTCTTGGCTCAGTTATGTGTGCAGCAAAAGTTCATTTTGCGATCTGAACTCTGAGGGCCGTAAAAGGGGTCTTATAAAGTACCGTTTTTTTTACTATAAAAGTTGGTATTAACAAAGGAGCGCCCTAGATCTCAGCAACCATAAGTCCTAGACACATGATGTTTATATCATTTTTTAGGTCTTGGCCTGCCAAGTGTACACCAAAAGTTCATTTCGCGATAGGACCTTCTGAGGGTCAGCTTCAGGCTCCAAGTGGCTTATATATTATATATATGGCCCCATTCTACACCTTGCACGTTCAATAACCCATTCATTTGGTGCGAAATACTGCAGCACGTAGTTTTTTCCCCACCAAGATTTATTAAGAAACTCATCAAATGAAATAGTAAGCTTGTGTTCTGAGTTTAATTGAAAGTATCAGAGCCATACAACAATTGACGGAGTTTTCGGACGATTAAATGACTACAATTTCGAATGTTTTCAATTATGAGTCCTATTTCAGTAACCACAATTCACTTGTAGTTAGATTTAAGAGAAAATATTTTTTTCAAATATAAATAAACGTCTTTATAATATTTTTTTACAGATATATGCATTACACAATTGAATTTATAAACATTTCCAAAATTTACAAATATTTACTGAAAGCTAACAAACGTACATAACACGAAAATGCACTAACACGTCCTGTGTCTAGAATGGAACAGGCTTAATTGCTTGTTTTGTATATAAGTCATTGGCGGCGGAACGAAATATTTTAAGGGGGGGAGACAAAATATGACCAAAATACAGATTTTACCCCCTTAATTCAATAATAGAATATAGTAATTCTGGTGGCAGGTATATTATCGATATTATTAAAAAAATAATATATTAAAAAATAAAAACTGATTCATTACTGAAATGAATGTTAGGTATGTTACTATTTAATTCTTTTAGCTAAAGTGACAGGATTTTTAATCATCGTAAACATTGCAGCTTTATGTGCTAACAAATAAATATACTGGTTAGTAGACCTATCTCTTGCTTTTCAGGGCATACGCATAATATCAGTTTCAAACATTCCTGTATTATTTATTTCTGATATACATAAAATGTTGACATATACCCTGCTTCTGAATCTTTTTTGTATCGTAATATCAGTTTGTTTACAAATTTAATAGTGGAAATTAGACTGTATACCACTGGGATAATTACTGCGAATGATGATGAACATGAAACTGAAACTGAAACTCAATAAACAAAAAGTAATTTATGAAAAGATAATAAATAATTGTATTTACTTTAAAAATTACATTTGCTGTCAATCGGTAGATGGCAACACTTTTTAAAAATATGCCACACAACAACTCTCAATAATGTGATTACTGTAAAATGTAAATTAATTATAATTTCTTTCAATATTAAATTTAAGAAATAAATCAAATGAATTATGAAAATGATACATATAAACTAAAATTAATTATAAAGTTTTTAAAAGTTAAACAAAGTTCAAATTTTTTTTTTGGGGGGAAGACTGAAATTCAAGGGGGGCGCCGGCCCCCTTAAAAGTTTTTGGGGGCGGGCGGCTGACCCCCCTGCTCCGGCCGCCAGTGATGTAAGTGGAGGAGAGTGCCTCCGCAATGTGAACCATAACATATTTCATTCACTTTATTTCATCAATCGTAATACCAATATTAATCATGCAATATCTGTAAAATATATCACTATCAAATATACATATAAATCAATCATATAAATAACAAGCATACATATAGATATCAATCATACATATATATATCAATCATATATCTCAATCATACACAGGGCTGATTTACCGCCGGGGATGCCGGGGATATTCCCGGCACTGAGAACTGTCATTCCCGGCTCTGCTTTAGCTAATATATCCCCGCCGGGGATGAAACCATAGACATTTATCCCCGGCTCTGTAATTTTTTTACCTCTTGGGTACTGGGTTTTTCAAACGAGCACTGATCATACATACAGATATCAATCATACATATAGATACCAATCACATATAGATGTCAATATTAAATATAGATATCAATCCTACATATAGATATCAATATAAAAATAGATATCAATCATACATATAGATATCAATATTAAATATAGATATCAATCATACATATAGATATCAATATTACATATAGATATCAATATTAAATACAAATATCAATCATACATATAGATATCAATATTAAATACAAAATATCAATCATACAAATAGATATCAATATTACATATAGATATCAATCATACATATAGATATCAATATTGAATATAGATATCAATCATACATATAGATATCAATATTAAATATAGATATCAATCATATATAGATATCAATATTACATATAGATATCAATATTAACTATAGATATCAATTATACATATAGATATCAATATTAAATACATATATCAATCATACATATGGATATCAATATTAAATACAGATATCAATCATACATATGGATATGAATATTACATATAGATATCAATCATACATAGGGATATCAATATTACATAAAGATATCAATCATACATATGGATATCAATATTACATATAGATAATCATACAGATAGATATCAATATTAAATACAAATATCAATCATACATATGGATATCAATATTAAATACAGATATCAATCATACATATGTATATCAATATTACATATAGATATCAATCATACATATGGATATCAATATTACATATAAATATCAATCATACATATGGATATCAATATTACATATAGATATCAATCATACACATGGATATCAATATTAAATATAGATATCAATCATACATACAGATATCAATCATACATATAGATATCAAGCTCACATATTATACTCCAGCGAGGGATCCTCTAATGACCAACTGGGAGCCGGCCTCACTCAATTCATTCTGTTATCATCTTTATTTCATCGTCATTCTGTTAACAACTGACATCATCTTCTGTGCTTCAATGTTAACAACTGACATTACTTTCTGTGTTTCAATGTTAACTACTGACATCATTCTCTGTGATTTAATGTTAACAACTGACATCATTTTCTATAATACAACGCTAACTACTGACATCATCTTCTGTGCTTCAATGTTAACAATTGACATGACTTTCTGTGCTTCAATGTCGACTACTGACATTATCTTCTATGATTCAATGTTAAACTATTTTAAACTTATTCTACTAACACAAGAGCCCGTTAGTGAGCTTTATGTCATCCTGTCATAAAACATGTTCTAAATGTCAAGTTCCCTGGTCACTGCGTGCATAATGTCAATATGTTCCACCAGGTTTAAACTATTTTTTTAAAAGCAAGACTTCCATTTTCCCTTTTTTATTACTTAAGTTTTTTTTTATTATTAAGTTTTTTTTTTTATTGTTCGAATGTCCGTAGGTGTTATATTCTCCTAGACACCGGCAGATATTATGACGTAAAGAAACACTATTAGACAATCACCTTTACGAACAGCCAGCGTCACGATAGACAAAGAGATATGATTGGTTGAATCCTGCCCACGCATAGGCTATAAAAGTTTAACCGGGTCATCATTTTGTCTCATACTTTGCATCCGATCGAAACTAATCTAGAAATAGGCTGACAAGAAAAGAAATAAGAAAAAAATAAGCAATTTTTGTAGACGCTGACCTAGTGACTTAGAGTTTTTCAGTAAACAGACAACACATATTATTTTTTGACTAAACTTTTTCAATAAAAGAGAAACAATCAGACATCAAGTGTACGTGTGATTAATTCTGTATGGCGTACTCTCACGTCTTTCTGCTTGTCATATTTATCGTGTACGTAGCGATGGAGATACAAGCCTTGCCGTTTCAACGTAAAGATAGGCCATCAGCTGAATGAATTGGCTTTTGACAACGCACATTTTGCCGGGTGCCTCACATCAACAGATGTCAACCAGCGTGCCGCCGGTACATTTACCCAACACGAGTCTACAACCGGAAGTAGACAGAGTACAAAGCACCAACGTTCCCCACAAACGACAGGTTCAACTTCCAAGGTGCGAGAGGCTGCTACACGTCGACGTCTTGTGCTTCCGCGGATGTTCGCGGAGGGTCAAAGGTCGACCCAGGTCGCACAGACACCAGCGTAAATGAGCTTCACAAGCAAAAACTCATTAATTATGCAACAATAGAAACATTCCATGTTCTCTTGGACTCGTGGCCTGTTTTACATTCAAAATAGTATCACTTATTCCACAGTTTAAAACTTTTATAAATAATTTTGTAATTTATTTATGTGTATGCAATGATTTCCATTTCATGTAAGTTACATAATTTTCTTTTTCTTTTTTTTTTGTTATTTTCAAGTGTGAAAAATTAAGCCATATGATATAACTAAAAAAAAAATTCTGTCCGTAAAATTTATTTATAATTCTAATTTTATTTCTTTCAATTTTCCTAACGACAGGAAAAATTATTCATTATCATTAAAGGTCATCTAATTTAAGTATACACCGTTAACGTTATGAGGGCGAAATTTATCACTACCTTTCCCTGAATTAGACTTTTCATTTTTTTTTTGTAAAACTAAAAAATCATTTGTTTAACGGGGTTATTCCCTTTATTCATAATGAACATTTAGAGCGGTGGATCTCAAACTTTTGCGACTCGAGACCAAATTAAAAAAAGTTCTTCAGTTTTCGCGACCGAATCTGTGCAGAAAAAAAAGAAGGCCAAAATTAATTTTAAATGTTTAAAAAAAAAAACTATTCAATATTTTTTAGATCCACTTCAAAACAACACGTAATCCACCACATACACTTTGAAATCGCTGATAAAGTGAGAATATGTCATTTATATTTTTATAACTCCAGACTATTTACAAACAATAATTATCGTCTATTGGTTTTATTAGTCCCTGCCCCCGCGAATCGTTGAAGTTTGAGGGTAAAATATGTGAACAATTTGAGAATTTGTATTTTAAAAAAAAAAACATCCCCACCTTATAATGTGTTCACAGTTGCAACTATTTTTTTTTGGTGATAATTAAGTTTTGTCGATGTATATATGCACTGTACACATCATCGTGTGTGTGTGCAGGTGATCAGTTTGTTACAGTCTGCACATGTGCGGAGTTGATCAATGTTGACATTTGTGTTGACAGCACGTTGATCAATATTGACATTTGTGTTGACAGCACGTTGATCAATATTGACATTTATGTTGACAGCACATTGATCAATATTGACATTTGTGTTGACAGCACATTGATCAATATTGACATTTGTGTTGACAGCACATTGATCAATGTTGACATTTGTGTTGACAGCACATTGATCAATATTGACATTTGTGTTGACTGCACATTGATCAATATTGACATTTGTGTTGACAGCACATTGATCAATGCTGACATTTGTGTTGACAGCACATTGATCAATGTTGACATTTGTGTTGACAGCACATTGATCAATGTTGACATTTGTGTTGACAGCACATTGATCGATATTGACATTTGTGTTGACAGCACATTGGTCAATGTTGACATTTGTGTTGACAGCACATTGATCAATGTTGACATCTGTGTTGACAGCACATTGATCAATATTTATATTTGTGTTGACAGCACATTGATCAATGTTGATATTTGTGTTGACAGGCACATTGATCAATGTTGACATCTGTGTTGACAGCACATTGATCAATATTGACATTTGTGTTGACAGCACATTGATCAATGTTGACATTTGTGTTGACAGCACATTGATCAATGTTGACATCTGTGTTGACAGCACATTGATCAATTTTGACATTTGTGTTGACAACATATTTTTTATATATATTATTTTATTTCACACCATTAAGCGAATTGTCTGACCAAAGAAAATGAATACATGCCAAAATCTTTTCAATAAATCCTTTATCTCTCATGTGAAATGTAAACAACAATTACCGTATTTGTTGTAATATATTGTATTATAACTCATGTCCGGCACGTAGTGATTGTTAAATCAAAAGCGGCTGTAAAGTTAGGGAGTGGGAATTGTGGCTGTTACTCCCAGACCCCGGGCTTGAGGAGAAAAGGCCCGCCCTTGGAATTGGTTGTTTTTTTTTTGCTACCTAAATGTACAAGAACTAAACACATCGCCCCATGCCCCCGGGAACCGATAAAGCCGACCTCTGATCCATGAGTTTTGCATTTCCATGTTTATTTCTATTACATAAAGATTATGACATCATTGAGTGTGTCAAATTTAATTCATTTGTTGTTGTTGTTGTTTATAATTTATTTACTGACTTCAACTCTGTAAGTAAAGAAATGATTTATTTTTATTTCCACGACAAAATGTTCAAAGTTGAGATTAACAAACGTATAGTTTCTATTTCTTTCATAATTCTACATTATGACAGCAACGTCAAGTTTGAATAAAATATTTATTAACATCTAATTTCACTTTCATTTTTTTTTGTTGGTGCAGTATTGTTCAATTTTCTTAAATTACAACCGAAAAAGGTTTTATTTTCAAATTCTTTTGATATACACGGGTGATACAGGCATGGGTGATATATACGGGGGATATACACGGGTGACACAGGCAGCTGGGTGATATATACGGGTGACACAGGCATGGGTGATATATACGGGTGATAAAGGTACGGGTGTTAAAGGCACGGGTGATATACACGGGTGACACAGGCATGGGTGATATATGTGGGTGATAAAGGTACGGGTGATAAAGGCATGGGTGATACATACGGGTGATAAAGGTACGGGTGATATAGGCACGGGTGATACATACGGGTGATAAAGGTACGGGTGATATAGGCAATGGGTGATACAGGCACGTGTGATATACACAGGTGACTAATGAATCTGTGAAATGTATTGCAAAATGTATGCGTAGATAAGGAAGTTAGTGTGTGTGTGTGTGTTGTTTTTTTGGTGTGTGGTATGCCTGTATTGGTGTGTGGGTATGCCTGTATTTGTGTGTATTTTTCGCTCTTTGATTTTAAACACCTAGGAGGTCAAACTGTCCATGACATTTCATCTTTAATCTATAGCACCTTGTCTTTCAGGTTCCAGTTCTAGACATGATTAAACCTTGGAGCATTATTTACTTCATACTTTTTTTTTTAAAGTTTTCGATCAGAACTTAATACTTAACTCTCAGTTTATGTTCTGTCCAACAGTCAATAAATAAACCCATCCTGAGCTGTTGGTGAAATAAATCACAAATGAATGTCACAATATTTGTCACAGAAACTAGTTTATTTAAATTAAAAACATTCCATCATATTTAGAAAACAAACAAAGAACAGCCCATCATAGATTGTAGACAAGCAAAGAACAGCCTATAATAGATTGTAGACAAGCAAAGAACAGCCCATTATAGATTGTGGGTAGACAAACAAAGAACAACCCATCATAGATTGTAGACAAACAAAGAACAACCCATCATAGATTGTAGACAAGCAAAGAACAACCCATAATAGATTGTAGACAAACAAAGAACAGCCCATTATAGATTGTAGACAAGCAAAGAACAGCCCATTACAGATTGTAGACAAGCAAATAACAGCCATTATAGATTGTAGACAAGCAAAGAACAGCCTATAATAGATTGTAGACAAACAAAGAACAGCCTGTAATAGATTGTAGACAAGCAAAGAACAGCCTATAATAGATTGTAGACAAGCAAAGAACAGCCCATTATAGATTGTAGACAAGCAAAGAACAACCCATAATAGATTGTAGACAAGCAAAGAACAACCCATCATATTTTGTAGACAAAGAACAACCCATCATAGATTGTAGACAAACAAAGAACAACCCATCATAGATTGTAGACAAACAAAGAACAACCCATCAAAGATTGTAGGAAAACAAAGAACAACCCATTATAGATTGTAAACAAAGAACAACATATCATAGACAAAGAAGTAGTCAAGTTTGTTGTTCTCACTATTGGCATTTCTCTCCACCTACCTACAACAG
Source organism: Bulinus truncatus (assembly GCA_021962125.1). NCBI lineage: Eukaryota > Metazoa > Mollusca > Gastropoda > Planorbidae > Bulinus > Bulinus truncatus. The sequence continues at coordinate 2,722,671 of JAGDYQ010000019.1, read as the reverse complement.
ATTTATTAAAATAAAAATTAAAAGCAATCCCAATCTATGTCCAGTTATGTCATAAGATTAAAATAAATAAATATATTTCTGTGGCATTGAGGAATGTCATGAAGAGAATAACTTCACAATTAAAATAAAAATATTAAATTTGAATAAAACAAATGTTCAACACTTAAATGTATAGCTTATATACAGCCTATGTATAGCTTATATACAGCCTATGTATAGCTTATATACAGCTTATGTATAGCTTATAAATAGCCTATGTATAGCTTATATATAGCCTATGTATAGCTTATATGTAGCCTATGTATAGTCTATATATGGTGAGCAGTGAAGGGTAAACAATGTAGTGTACCTGTGTCAGTGGTGTGCACGACATTATGAGACCTAGTTAGATCTCTTGATCTTATGTCAGTTTCAAAAAAGTTTTTGGAATACCCTATCTATGTCTAGCCACAATAACATGGGCTGCCATGAATCGATAGATGTTGTATCTGGGATCTGAATCTGTAATCTGCAACACGCGGGTCGGACACTGCCACCTAGTGATAGACACATATATTGATGTATGAGACAGATAGAGACAGACAGATAAATAGATAGACAGATGACATAGACAGATGTAGACATAGACAGACAGATAGACATAGACAGACAGATAGACCCACAGAAAAAGAGACCGAAAGATAGATAGATAGATAGATAGATAGATAGATAGATAGATAGATAGATAGATAGATAGATAGATAGATAGATAGATAGATAGATAGATAGATAGATAGATAGATAGATAGATAGATAGATAGATAGATAGATAGATAGATAGATAGATAGATAGATAGATAGATAGATAGATAGATATGCATGAAGGAGATATCATTCACCACATACTACCATCTACGTCCCTGCACTCACTTCTTATGTTGTCTAAAAGACCAGTTCGGGCAACTGCGTCAGTTTAAATTGGTCCGCCACAATCATCATGCAATGTTATGTGCAACTTGTCCTCATTGTGCTATTTATATATCTGTTCATAATTCCTACTCATCGTCAGTTAACATTCTCGGCTGTCATAGAGAATTTCACAATATTTTAATGAATTTTCGACAATTGTGGCAATAAGTAGTTCGGTCAATCTTCCTGGATTACTTTTTGTTTGTTGTTTGGGTTTGTTTTCTAAATTTGGAAAGTTTAGATAAAGAAAAAAAACCAGGATGAAGTATATTCCTAACAGATGTCAATATCTGTGGTGTAAAAGGTTCTGAAGCAGGGCCGGCGTCACAACGCTCACACAGATTCCTCCAATTATCGACCCTGTGCTAAATGGGCTCTGTGGTTGAATGTTGTCGTCTTTGAACGTATGTAATAAACACACACACACACATACACACACACACACACACACACACACATACAAATATGTTGGGGTCGTGTATTTGTGTAGCAGCACGGCTATTTTAAGGATGACTATTTTAAAATGTAATCTGTTCTTGTTTTAAAAGTATATAACATATATATATATATATATATATATATATATATATATATATATATATACTTATGATGTTTAATAGAGTACTGCTATTAGTGCACAACTTCTCGGACTAAAGAGAAACAAAGAATAAAAAAATTGATATTCTAATTGCAGCACTTACTGAAGAATTCAAATGTAAATTTAGAAGGATGTCTTGCCCAGTTTTGTCCAATATCAATGTGTCATATTGGGAGAGCTGGGCTCGCAGTGCGGGAGGGGGCCTTTTAGCACTATAGGGGCCCCAACATGGGGAATTATTGTTTCAGGAGGGTCCTCCTCAAACGTTTTGGGGGAGCGCCCCCCCCTTTCCAGCCCCGATGTTAGCGAAGTCACCGTCCAAAGTTTATTGTTAATAGATCATAGTGGCAAATAATTATTCAAACAATGATTATAGGCATATAAAACATAACTGTTATTATACTACAATAGGCTACAATGGTATAAATGTTTCCAGTTTGAATGTAATCATATTATAGTGGAATGTGTTTTATTGTTGCAATGAGTCATCTAGTTATTTACGATGTTGCTTGTTACTTAGTTTGGAAATCGGTCTGTGGGGGGAGGGGGGTGACATTGTTATGAAATTATAAGACTGGAGAGAGAAGAGGGGGAAGGTTACTGAATTTATTATAAAATGTTATTTGACAGGAGGGTACATTTTTTGACAAATTTTTAGGTCATACAATAATGAACGGCATCCAATATTAAATCTTTCATAGTTTCCATTTTTTTTGCAATTTGGTTGTGAACAAGGAGCTTTCAAACAACAGTATCCGCTAGCTCCTCTCCCCATCAAAGACAGGCCATGACTGGATGAAAATATGAACTTCCAGCTGCCTGACGTAAAGCACTTTGCCAGAAGAAGAAAAAAATATCAACGCACAAATACATCAAGTCATTGGATTCAAGGGGAAACTAGACAAAAATAACAAAAAATGTCAATGTACAAATACATCAAGTCATTGGAGTCAGGGGAACTAGACAAAAATAACAAAAAAATGGAAGACAAATATTATAATCAGTTGCAAAAAGGAAACACTTTAGTTAGAAAACAATTTCATGATCACGTAACTATTAATGAACTTGAGTGGAATACGTGAAAATAGAAATGTCTTATAAAATTATTTTAAGCCTAACAATGTTCTTTAAAAGCTTTTATTGTTTGCTTTTTGAAATGAAATGTTGGCAAGTTTAAACACAGCTCCAATAAACAGATAAATAATGAAACATTGCTCATTTAAATAACAATAAACACTTTGCCTTAAACGTTAAACTGACTAAGGTGTGTGGGGGGAGGGGTACAATGACGTAAGAAGAAAAAAATCTACATGGTCAAACTAAGATCAGTGTAAAAAATCATGCAGAAGATAATGAACTATTCCGGTGACTGGTGGCACCCTGCGGCTGATGGCACCCTGTGTCTGATGGCACCCTGTGTCTGATGGCACCCTGAGGCTGATAGCACCCTGTGTCTGAATAATATATATATTAATATGAATACTTCTAAGTACTATCATTTCACTGCAGGCTCCGTCATTGACCCCCAACACCTGGATCATGCTGGTCGAGGAAATGCTGCCCTATTTTCTCTTCCTGAACAGGTGGATCCTGCCCAGGGGCAGGGTGAGGAGAAAGCAGCTGGCGGAGCTTCTTTTCGCGTTTATCGGTATAGGCGGTGACATCATGGAGTACTTCTCCCTGCTGGGCGAGCAAGCGGTCCGTTCGAACAGAAACCTCTGCTACGTGGTCCTGGCCATCTGGTCATTGTCCGTGCTGCAGTTCACGGTGACCATAACGGTCATCCACCAGCCGAAGAGGCAGCGGAACATCAACGTGGTCGCCGCCCACGACAAGACCGGCCTCAGCGACGTGAAAAAGAGGCAGAGGTTCCGTCACGAGGTCTCCGCCATCCTGCTGACGCTGGCGATGCAGGACCTCCCTTTCCTGGTGGTCCGCCTCTATGTCATGCTCACCTGCAACATCGTCGACTACAGCCTCATCTTCTTCACCTCCAAGAACATCATGATCATCTCACTTCTCTTCTACAAGCTGGCCATCATCTGCGGTAACTATTATCGTTGCCAGCGGCGAGATGCGGCGGGTGAAAACGACGTAGATGAGTCCGACGACGATGATTTTGATGATGTCCAAGGTGACGATTTCGTTCGTGGAGATGGAAACGTTCGTCTGAAGAAGATAAAGAAGGCGCGGATGTTGCCTGCGAAGGACGGTCAACATGATCTCAACGTCTTTGACATGCACGATGAAGACTTTGAGCTCGAATTCGCACCAAGAACCTGGGAGAGTTACCAACCCAGCTGCACGGTCGTCGGTGCGACTGGCCAGTGGTGCAAGGCTTTTTCCGAGTCCGAGATTAATCACGTGACTGTCCGCTCCGCGAGAGACAGGTCGTGCGTCTCACAAATCGGACTGACCATTAGCTCTTCCTGTAAAGTGAAATGCGTCCGTAGCGGACACCATCACAGCAAGCGGGGAGACACGCAGCAGGTGAAGCTGACCATCAGCTTGACCAACGTGTCGCCATCTCACTTTTCAGGAGCTGTCAACTTGGTCTAGCAACTAGAAACTGCTATGGCTTTTTACCTTGTATATATTTGATAGAAGCGTAGAGCCGTATGTCAGTTTCAGAAGGAAACTATACTTTTTAAAAACTATTTTGGATGAATTTTTTGTTTGTTTTATTTATTCAAATTTTCTGTTGTTTTTATTGTGTGTCTTTGTTTGAGTTTTAGCAGCTTTTACTGTTAATGACTATAGCTACGATTCTGTATGACAGATGTAGTTTTTTTTTTGTCTCATTTGTATTTTTTGTTTTACTTTATGCAGTAAATTTTGAAGGTAATCAGACGCATTTGTACTGAAAATGAAAATAAAACGTATGTTGGTCGGTAGATAAGTATATAAATAGTACGTTAGTACATGTATGTATGTATGTAAGCAAGAGGCTAGGTGAGGAAGTGAGGAAAATATGAAGGTATGTAGGTAGCCAAGGAACTATGGTTTATTATATTCACACGCCTTCTGTCGACCAGTGTGAGCCTTGCCAAGGTTTACCTCGCTAAAGCAAGTCAGCGGTGCGTGCTTCCTTTTTATATTTCATAATAGAAACATCAACAAAGTCGCCCCCACCCCACCCCCTTTCCCAATCCATCTAAACACATCCGCCCCCCCCCCCCCAACTTCGTATTTCTCTGGTCTTTTTACATGACAAATAAAAAAAAGGGGGGGGGCGGGGGAGTTACAATTGAAGATACTTGAACCAGCGGCGTAGCGTGGGTATCGGCCCCCCAGGGCGGAAGACGATTTTGCCGCCCTCTCATTTAGGTATTTCATTTTAATCTATACATTTTTGCCGCCCCCCCCCCCTAAAAAGTAATACAAAGTGCCGCCCGGTGCGGACTTGAACTTAGCTTCTTAATGTTGAAGTTCTCAAACCAATACTCTTGTTTACTACTAATGACAATTGTTACTGTTTCGTTAGTAGTATCCTCCCCCTAAACGATAACATTTCTTATCACCTTTGAGACAATTAGCCGTCTAAAATAATATTTACGCTTTGGATTTATTTTGGCCATTTTCGTAACTAACAAGCTAAATATCTGATTCATTCCTTGAATGTATACCATCAGGGCCGGCTATCGACAGACGGGATCAATTTCGCCCTTTTGGGTCCCACTCGCAATCCTACCTAACTGGTACTATGTCGATGCCAGCACTGCAGACATAAGGGGGGGAGGGAGGATGCATTGATGTGTGTCGAGATATGTGTGGACACACTAAGACAGACCATTTTTAAGACATAGAGACACACTAAGACATACATTCATATATTTATAGGTGAATAGCTAAATGGGGAAAAAACTCATTGTCCCGACCACATAAAGTCTCACACAGTTACCAAATAAGAAAGTTAAAAAAGAAACACTGTGTTACGTACAGGGGGGTGGGCAAACTATGGCCCGCAAGCTATGTCCTGCTGTTTTATCCGGCCCGCCGCGCTTGTTCTTCTCTGCTGTTTTACATCAATAGCGGTTACATTTGTTATATTGTTTACACATTACACATATTGGCTCTTTGTTAGGCTCTTCTGTCGAATTTAAGAACTCAATATGATCAATGGTTAAATCCCCAATATGACCAGTCGTTGAACACAATATGACTACTGGTTGAATCCAATATGGGCAATGGTTGAACCCAATATGACCAATGGTTGAACTCAATAAGACCGATGGGTGAACCCAATATGAGCAATGGTTGAACTCAATATGACCAATGGTTGAACCCAATATGACAAATAGTTGAACCCAATACGACCAATGGTTGAACCCAATATGAGCAATCGTTGAACCCAGTTATGTGTGTTCCCCCCCCCCCCCCCCCAAGAAAAAATTATGAGAAAGGCCCTCCCCAATGCAAGTCTTTTTTTTATGGCAGAGCTTGAAATCCCGCCAATGTCTGTAAGTAATATTTACGTCAACCTTCAACAGTATTTGAATCTTACATTCCCGACGGTCATTTCGTTTTTGACTTCATATAGTTCCCGTAGATTTTCGGCATTTTTTTTTTTTAATTTCGACTTTTTTTTTCTTACACAGTGACGCTAAACTCCCTACCTCATGTGTGGGTTATGACGGTCGACTTACTTCCGATTCTCTTTCTGTCGCATCGCGTTAAGTGACACTACGGTACTGAAAGAAAAGAAAAAAAAAGTAAATGTGTATATGTCGGTGTATCTTCTTGGTATCATATTCCCCCCTGTCCTCGTATTGGTAGTTGTACTTGAGTATATTTACATTTGAATACATTTTTTTTTTAAATTAAATAAAGACCAGTCTTTTCAAAGTAGTGCAGTGTTTTTTTTTCCTTTTAATGTATACGAGCAATGTTATTAAAATGTAAACCTAATTAAGCTAAGCATAAGTACACATTGAAATCGGGCAGCATTGAAAAAAAGAAAAATTCAATATTTCGACATATTATGATTGTATGACATATTAATGTTCGGGGGTGGGGGGTGTATTGTGAAGGCAATTATAAGCTGTGTTTACTTGGCGTGACAACAGTCATGTTATGTCTCAAGTGAATTTAGAAATCATGCCACGGTTGAATGAAATGTATCATTTGTTACGGGTGAATGACAGATGTCATTGTAATAGTTCGGTTCGGCATGTCATGACATGGATAATAAGGTTACGACGGTTAAAATGATTGCATAACTGTATTCAACCCTGACCTTTTTTTTTTTAAGTTCGCAATAATATCAGCGTAATTAAACTCCTATTGCTGTTTTATAATTCTTCCGTTGAAATTTGTATGTTATAGAACCATTGGCAAATCTAGAATTTCACGGGCGGCCCGGAGGAGGGGGAGAGAAGGCTTCAACTTAGAAATTATATTATCATGACAGCCTTTATGTTATTGCAGTTATATGCAGTCTATAAAGCTGTAAAGAATATTGTACAGGCATGTAACCACATTCCTAATGACTGTTAATACATTTTTTTGTTTTTGCTTTATCACATTCTACAAGGCTTAAATCACATTCTACAGGACTTGAAGCACATTCTGCAGGGCTTGAAGCACATTTTGCAGGGCTTGAAGCACATTCTGCAGGGCTTGAAGCACATTCTGCAGGGCTTGAAGCACATTCTGCAGGGCTTGAAGCACATTCTACAGGGCTTGAAGCACATTCTGCAGGGCTTAAAGCACATTCTACAGGGCTTGAAGCACATTCTACAGGGCTTGAAGCACATTCTGCAGGGCTTAAAGCACATTCTACAGGGCTTGAAGCATATTCTACAGGGGACAATTATTAGCTGTTGTTTTTTGGGTTGTTGTTGTTTTTGTTTTCTCAGAAATAAAAAAACGGAAAGCCATAAGTTTTTCCCCTTTCACCAAAATCTCTTACCTCCCCATTAAAATAATAGATATCAAAAAGGGGTTGTTAAAGATTTTTGCTAAACTATTGAACGAAATCGCTTCAAACACTAGCCGAGCGGTGTAGAGCGCTATACTGTCGACTGGAGAATCCCGGGCTCGAACTTTAGTGTGAACCTTTGTGATTTTTTTCAGGTCCTGGTGAAAGTCCCTAAGTCCATGCAGCTTTAAATGGGTACCTGATTTAAAGTTGTGGGAGTTCAGGCGGCTGGGCGGTATGAGGCTAACCCAACAAACCCACTTTACATGTCGAGATGAATTCTACACGTGTCAGCCACGATGAGCAATTAAAGGCTTATGGGAACTTTACATTCTTTTACACATGTCGAGTGTCACACGACGATTCATATACTGTAATAATAATCAGTTTAGGCTAGAGAATTTACAGTTGGCACAGAGATGGTTTTAATTATCTGGCCACTTAGCTTAGCGGAAGTGAAAATATATTAGTTTAGAGCAGACGATAATAATTGAGACGACGACCTGAGATCTTGTTAGTGTAAGAATATATTTTATCACATCATTTGTATTGTACAATGTCAAATAAGAAGTTCCTTTATAAATAAATAAATATATGTACATATATACATAGAAGTCTACTCAGTGGTTTTTACATGTAGTTCGTCTTTTAAATATAATTTAATATACACCAAGTCAAGTTAGTTAAATCATATACTCTGAAGAGACTGAAATATATTTACACCTACCAAGAAACTGAAGTACCAGAAGCAGAAGCAAACATAAATTATACATACAACTGATATACACATAAACTAACATATGACATAGAATGGTATGCAGCGGTAAAGTTCCATAAAGAACATATTATACATAATGGTCGGCTGATGTGAAGTAATTTTATTGTAATCCAGACGAATGTTGGCACACTAGAAGATCTACATGTTCCTGATTTTTACATCTGTGTTCCATCCACCAATATACAGTACTTTACTGTAATATATACAATTGTACTTACTTCATTTGTTGGACTTCATATTTTTACTACTGTAGAACCATCGCTACAGTGGTAAATTCACAAGAATATTTACATCAGTTCTTTTTACTAAATCCTCGTGTGGGTGAAAAAGAAGGTGATCCGAAAATTAGCAGACCTTACCAAATTGTGGCAGACCAGACCGCACCAAACCGCACCAGGAGAGCCATGAAATGACTACACTCTGACCTTACCTATTTACATCTACCAGAGAAGTGAGTCTACACCTTCCGAAACTATACTTTTTACAGCACTCTACACCTGAGATCCGAAGTAACAAGAAAGGTATTTTGCAGTGATTTCATGTTATTTAATTGTAATTGTTGTTTTATTTGCAAACTATGTCAATTTTATTATATTAGTATGTAATGCTTAAAAACAATTTTTTTACATCCTTAGTATATAGTTAAATATCTTTTTGAAAAGTTCTAATTGCAAAATTAGTTAAATTAAAATAAAAATATGTTGTCTTCATCAAGATATTTTACTTAAATATTTGTTTAGAAGTATATGTCTTATTCGTATGATCGTATCTCGTTAAAATTTTTTTTTACAAGTAATCTTGTAAAGTTATATATTTGTTTTCGCTCGTCTAACTCTAAATTTAATTAAATAATATTAACTTAGTCTGTAAAATTTTTTTTACAATATTTTTAGTAATAGCATATTAATCTTAGAAATATTTTATTTATTGTGTGTTTTCATTTGTCACTTATTATTAGAACTATTTTTACATTGGTAATTTAATTTTATTTTGACATAAAATTGCATATAGACTCAAGAATATTGAATACTGAAATATACTATATATACACAATAAATATAAAAATCCAATACAGCAGAAATATAAAATTAAATCAATTATATAAATAATTTAATAAAGAAAATTAAATACATTTTACAATGGCTGAGCAACCAGGATCATTTGAATTCTATATTAATCAGGGCAAATATGCAGGTCTTACAGGTGATAAATTAGTGAAATTTGCTAATGATAAAATGGAGCGAGCAGAGCAAAATAAAATAGAAGCAGAAAAAATTAGAATAGAAGCAGAAAAAAATAAAAGAGACGCAGAAATACAAGAAGAAAAAAATAAAAGAGAGGCAGAAATACAAGCAGCTAAAATAAAACAGGAAATAGCTTTACAAAGAGAAAAACTAGAAAAAGAATTTGAATTTAAAAAATTAGAACTAGAAATGAGAGGCAGCAGTCCAATAAAACAAGAAAATGAAAAATCATATAAACATAGAATAAAAATACAACCTTTTTCTGGTAAATCTGGTGAAATAGACCAATTTTTCCATAATATGGAAATGCAATTTAAACTAAATAACATAGACAAATCAGAATGGAAAAACTATTTATACCAATCAGTCACTGAGGATGCACTAAAAGCCTTAAATAACATTAGAGACAGTGACACATCAGATTACAGTGAAATAAAGAAACAACTATTAGATCATTTCAACAAAACAGAAGACTACTATAGAAATTTATTTCATAACAGTAAATTAGGTTCTAATGAACATCCTCAGGCATATATTAATAATTTAGAGGCCAATTTGAACAATTGGATAAAGATGTCTGGTATAGACGAAAATAGTGAGATTGAAATAAAAGAGCTACTTCTCGTGGACAAAGTACTAACACTTTGTACATCAGAACTATTCACATTCATAAAACAAAGAAAGGTCCATAAGAAGATGGAGTTAATTTCTACCATGTCAGATTTTAGGGATAGTCATGTAAACACTCCAATGTTCAATTCAACACAAAATAAATTTAATCTCATGAAAAATAGTGTTACCAGGAAAAGATTTAGTAGCTTACCTCCTAGGTTTAACAATCCATGTCAAATTTGTCACAAGATAGGACACGACAAGCATACTTGTTGGTTTAGGAAACAGCATACAGACAATTATCAAAACAGAAACAGACAGTATTACAACTATGGGGATAGAAACAAATATTTTAATAAAAGACAACATAAATATAACGATAAGAGACAATCACCAAACACTAGTCCCATTAGAAAACAAGAAAATAGGGGTAGATCAAGTCAAAGGCACTCCTTTAACAACATACATAACTGTAACATGATGGAGGGAAAGGGAGAGTTAATTTTTTATCCTTGTTATGTAGATGGTAGGAAAGTAATGTGCTTGAGAGACAGTGGCTGTACATGTATCATTCTGGATTCAAAATTAGTAAAGGAAGAACAAATATTAGAGGGCATAGAGGAAATAAGAATGGGAAATGGAGAAATAGTGAAATGTAAAACAGCAAAAATTTATATTGAAACACCATGGATTAGTGGGGAAATAAAAGCACTTTTAATGGATTCACCAATAACCTCATTAATAATAGGAAATGTAGAAAAAATACTAGACAATTCCAAAGAAATGTATATGAAATGGTTAGAAATAGAGAACTAGAAACAATTATAGAGGAACCCTTAGAGACAGAAACAGATAAAAACATATGTACACTATTCAAAAGCATACAAAATTGGAATGGTACTGAGAACATTGTAAATTTTTTAGAGAGAGTAGACACAGTAGCCACACAGAACAATGTTAAAGAAGAAGATAAAATAACAGTTCTAATAGATAAATTACACAACCACCATTTGGCAAAATCACTAGCAGAAAACAACCAAGACAATTATACAGTATTAAAAACTAAACTAATAAATAAAATAAATTATGACAATAATTCAGTTGAAGTTGGAAAAGAAAATACTATAAAGAATACAAATACAGTAAATAAATCTGATCATGAATGCATTAATTGCAGTAGAAAATGCAGATCATTAAGAAGATTAAATAAACACATAAAACAAAAACATAGTTACAACCTAACTAAAAAATTAAATGCAATGACTAGAGCACAAGCTAATAAAGAAAACAGTACAAAACAACACCCTAAATCTAGTAGACAAAACAACATTTTGGATATTGATAGGGATAAACTTAAAACATTACAAGAACAGGATGAAAGTTTAAAAATTTATTTCAATAGAGAGGATAATGAAAATAAGAACATAATATATAAGGTAGAAAATGACATTTTAATAAGAAAATACACTAGGCATAACAGGTCATTTAAACAAATAATGATTCCTACAGTTTTAAGAAATAATATACTAAAAGCAGCTCATGATTGCTACTTAGCAGGTCATTTGGGTGTTAAGAAAACACTAGATAGAATAAGAAGATATTGTTACTGGCCAGGTGTCATAGGAGATGTAAAAAGATTTGTTAAGGCATGTAAGAAATGTCAACAATATAATCACTTAGGACCAAAACACAGAGCTCCCATACAAGAAAGTGACACAACAAACATTCCTTTTTATAAAATTGCCATAGACATAATTGGACCTATTTCAGTAATGTCCAATAGAAGACATAGATATATTTTAACAATGATAGACTTAGCAACACGCTGGGTTGAGGCAATTCCATTAGTAGATATAACTGCAGAAACAATTTGCAAAGCATTATTGTCTATTTTTACAACTTTTGGTTTTCCTAACACTATATTATCAGACAATGGTACTCAATTGAAATCACATCTTACTCAAGCATTTACTCATATGCTTAACATTACACAGGTATTTACAGCTAGGTACAGACCTCAATCAAATGGTTCCATAGAAAGAGCAAATCAAACCATAAAGACCATGTTAAGAAAAATAATTAGTGATCATGGACAGGATTGGGACACATTCTTACCTTTAATTTTATTCGCGTATAGAGAAATACCTCATGAAACAACAGGTTTTACACCATTTGAACTCATGTTCGGTTCAAATCCTAGAGGACCATTACAATTATTCAGTGAAAATATAATTAATACAGAAAAGGAACATATTAGTCCATTTGAATTGGTAGACAAAACCAGAAATAACATACTGTATTCAAACAAATATGCAGAAGAAAATCTCATAAAGAAAAACAAATACCATAGGGATCTTAAAAACAAAAACAGGTACTTAAGGGAATTTAAAGTTGGAGATCTAGTTTATGTATTGATACCCAAAGATAATGAAATTGGATGGAGAGGTCCATATAAAATAATAAACAAAATAGGGAATGTGGACTATTCAGTAGAAATAAATGGAGAGGGTAGAACATTTCATATTGATAGATTGAGAGATATTTTAGATCCTCCTACAGAATTAGAAACCATTGTACAACAGATTCAATCTTTAAATTGTTTAATCGGAGAAGACAACACTTATAGTTTAGAAAATAATATTAATGACACTGATCAGATTCCAGTAATAAGTTTAGATCAACAGGATGACATGAATAAGATTAATTTTGCACCAGACATACCTGAAGATATTAAGAAACAACTAACAGAAACATTAAATTCTTTTCAAAATGTAATTTCTAACAAACCAGGAAAGACAAACATAATTAAACATTCAATTAAATTAAAAACTGAAGAACCAATTAAACTTAAATACTATGACATTCCAGTTAAATACAGAAATGAAGTTCAAAAAGAAATAGAACAATTACTAAATAGTGGATTAATAAGAGAATCAGATTCCAGCTATTGTTTTCCAATAGTGGTAGTAAAGAAAAATAATGGCAAAATTCGTTTATGTTGTGATGACAGAAGCTTAAATTCAACTACAGTGATAGATAAACAACCTTTACCAAACATAGAAGACTTAGTTCAGGAAATGTCAAATGCCAATATTTTCACACACCTAGATTTAACTAGAGGCTTTTGGCAGATAGAAGTTCAGGAAGATTCTAAACAATATACAGCATTTAAAACTCATGAAGGATTTTATGAGTGGAATGTTATGCCTTTTGGTCTAGTGAACAGCACTGCAACGTTCACTAAGATGATGAATAAGTTATTAAGAAATATTGAAAACATTAGATACTATGTGGATGACATATGTGTTTATACTAAAAATTGGTCAGACCATATAAACAGTTTGAATAAATTACTAGAAATTCTTCAAATTAATAATTTAACAGTATCACCTGAGAAAATAAAAATAGGTTTTAAAAACATAGATTTTCTTGGATATCATATTGGTCAAGGATTAGTCACACCAACAAACAATATTCTTAAAAGAATTTTTGATATTCGCATTCCAGAAAAGAAAAAAGAAGTTAGATCTATTATAGGATTATGCAATTTTTATAGAAAATTTATTCCTAACTTTGCAATCTTAATCGAACCTTTAGTTAAATTAACTAAGAAAAAGATGCAACAAAAAGTTGAATGGAATTCAGAATGTGACAATGCATTAAAGAGAATAAAACAATGTTTTGAAGAAAAACCAATTTTAAGTTCAATAGATATGACTAAGAAATTTATTGTAGGCACAGACGCTAGTAAGACATCAATCGGTGGATGTCTATATCAAGAGCAGGATAATATCAATAAACCAATACTTTATTTGAGTAGAAAACTATCAGACACTGAAAGTAGATATTCAGTAATAGAACTAGAATGTTTAGCTTTGGTTTGGACAATAACTAAATTAAGCAAATACTTACTAGGCAATGAGTTCACTGTGTTAATAGATCACAAACCTTTAGCTAACATGAATACCAAAAGCATAAATAATGCCAAACTAACAAGCTGGTCTTTGTTATTACAAGACTACTCATTTAACATAAAATACATTAAAGGGTCAAGTAACCATATCCCAGATGTTTTATCGAGACTCAGTCAAAAATAAGTATATTTTTTTTGTGAGTAAACATATTGAATTATTCAAACATAGAAAATACTGTATTGGGACAACAAGAATATAATAAATTGGAATAACAAGTATAAATAAATGAATATAGGAACAATAATGAAACATAAATTTAATTGGAACAAATAGAAATGAAATATAGTAGAACAATAAGGATAATGACTAAAATAATATGGATATTGGAACGATTAATACAAATAAGAGTTGTATTTGAAAAGAAAAAATTTTTATGTATTAAAAAAATAATATGATACATAAATAATGATAATGACATTTAAGCTTGTCAAGGACACTATTGTATTGAGTATATTGACTCAATATTTTTTTAAATCATGTATATTGAACATTTCATGTTGATGATTGATGCATAATGTATTTAAAATAGAAATATGCATACTTAATTAAGATGAGAATGAGGAGAGATTGTGTTTAAAATAAAACACATACACTAAACAAGTATAATGTACATGAGAATATGTGGTAAGAATGATTAATTACTCATTCATTTCATTCACATTGATGAAAATATTATTGAAGTTTATGCAAAGATTTTATTATGCAATGATTACTAATGCATATTTTATTGAATTTGTTCATTGTTTAAAGTTTATTGTTAAAATTTTTATAAAACTTTTAAAAAAAAAGTTAAAGGATTATTGATTATGACATTGATTATTGTCAAGAAGACTTATTAGTCTCAAAAATGTAACTTGAACAATTATTGACTAAAGAAGTCAAAGGTATGAAGATTGTAATAATATATGAATTTTATTAAAATGATGTTTAAATATTTTATATGTCAGAAGACATAATGAATTGTACATGGTGATAATATTAAATATGTCAAGATAAATTGACATGAAAAAGTGCAAAGTTAATATATATTCACACTATATAAAATGATGAGAAAGACATAAGAAAAATGTCTTATATAATTGATGAGTGCAAAATGAATATTGTCAAATCACTAAGGAAAGTGTTATTGACAGAAGACAAAAGAAAAGGTCTTCATATGAGATGAGAGAAAAATGACTTGCTAGATAAAGCAAGGTAAATAATAAGTTGAACAAAATATTGTTGCAACAGAAGAAGTTTGTCAAAAGACAACATGAAAAATATATTGTACTGAAATAAAATGCTCTCATACAAAAGAAAAGAATGATAATGATGTGAAGAAAAATATGAAAGTGTTGAATATTGAAAATAAATTCAAAGAATTGAAATAACAATTAAGTCATATGGTGATAGAAAATAATCACTATAAAAAAAAAAAAAAGAGGGGAGATAACAATGATAATTAAAAATGCACTTAAAACTTATGAAGAAGTTATGGTACTTGATACCAGCTGAGAAGATAAACAATCACTTATTATTGTTTAAAAAAAAAAAATTTTTTTTATCTTAAAACTTGATTGATAATAATATTTTTGAAAATTGAATACATTTTTATGTCAATATTATGATATGCTATATGATGCATTTAAAAATTGAAATATGAGATATAGTATTGACAAGAATATTTTTATTAATAAATTTTGTTTGATATTTTGTATCATAACCATTTTGTTTGACATTTTGTATATAGAATATGTGTATGGATTATTATAGATATGATGTGATACAACAATTTTTTTATTTTTGACAAAAGTAAATTTTATTAAGTTAACGACAGAAAAACCAATAGAGACAGACTAAAAAAACTAAATGTATAACATTTGTTTTTTAAAGGAAAGGGGGATGTTGTAATAATAATCAGTTTAGGCTAGAGAATTTACAGTTGGCACAGAGATGGTTTTAATTATCTGGCCACTTAGCTTAGCGGAAGTGAAAATATATTAGTTTAGAGCAGACGATAATAATTGAGACGACGACCTGAGATCTTGTTAGTGTAAGAATATATTTTATCACATCATTTGTATTGTACAATGTCAAATAAGAAGCTCCTTTATAAATAAATAAATATATGTACATATATACATAGAAGTCTACTCAGTGCTTTTTACATGTAGTTCGTCTTTTAAATATAATTTAATATACACCAAGTCAAGTTAGTTAAATCATATACTCTGAAGAGACTGAAATATATTTACACCTACCAAGAAACTGAAGTACCAGAAGCAGAAGCAAACATAAATTATACATACAACTGATATACACATAAACTAACATATGACATATACCAACCTTTTACACTTTCTATCTTTCCCATGTACTTTATGTGTTAAGTACAGTTTAGTGCAGGTCATCTGTATAGTTTTTTTATCAAGAAACAACAAAGAAAACACACGACAAAGCGCTGCTGAGCAGGGCGGGGCTGGTTGAGATCAAACTGTAAGATTATGCACAATAATAACAACAGACGTTTTCGTGTCATGTTGAAAATATATATGTTTCATAACAGACAATAACAAGTTGCATTAAGCCAACATTAAACTATCTGCATTTTTATTTTGTATGGGTATGTCGGTATGTAATTCACTCTACCTGCACGTGTTAATGTAGCCTACATATTTATTTAACATGTCTTTTTACAAAGAGACGAACTGATGTGGACGGATACATAGAAAGGCAGATAGATGGATGGATGGATGGTTAGATTAGATAGATAGATAGATA
Organism: Bulinus truncatus; assembly: GCA_021962125.1. Lineage (NCBI taxonomy): Eukaryota > Metazoa > Mollusca > Gastropoda > Planorbidae > Bulinus > Bulinus truncatus. Next base: position 2,705,837 of record JAGDYQ010000019.1, on the reverse strand, counting down.
GATAGATAGATAGATAAATAGATAGATAGATAGATAGATAGATAGATAGATAGATAGATAGATAGATAGATAGATAGATAGATAGATAGATAGATAGATAGATAGATAGATAGATAGATAGATAGATAGATAGATAGATAGATAGATAGATAGATAGATAGATAGATAGATAGATAGATAGATAGATAGATAGATAGATAGATAGATAGATAGATAGATAGATAGATAGATAGATAGATTTGATTGATTGATAAGGTATGAAAACTAAGTAGGTTGAGTACTGGCATAGAACTAAGAAACTAAAAATTTTCTCTCATAATACTAAGGCCAAAAACCAATTACTACATTCCAATACATTCTAATCCCCTTTGATCAATAACCCATGAAATAGTCTAGGTCTGTATAAGAAACACACAAGATTGTCGATATCTGCATGGATCGGGAACCATCTCGCAACGAAATAAAATATTTCATATACATTTTTTTTCCACAACCCACTCAAGCGTGGATCACATAAGGTCAATAACTGTGAACATAGTCATACTCTGTATGCCCCTCTCTTCCCTTTCCCCCATTAGGCAGAATTTTAGCATAAACCATTTCCACACGTAGAATAAACCCTCCCAAACTACCAAAAAAAAAACACACCCGATATCTTAGTGTGTAAATTTTTTTTTTTGGGTTAGGTCCTGTGATGTCATCTCTCTGGCAACTTTCAATTCATTGTGCTGCGACACCTACGCCCCGTCCCCCGTCCCCGCCGCCCAATCCTGCACCCTGTTCCCGAAGTTTACAAGTCTTATTGAAAAAAAATTCTTTTAAAACTTACCAATGAACACAAACCCCCCCCTCCCTCCCTCCCACCCCCCCCCCCCCTTAAATCTTTCAGAATACATTTCTTTAGACTCATTGGAATCCGTTGACGCCAAAACGGCATTTCTAGGTCACCTTTTATTTCCAGAATTCAACGAGTGGGTGTTTTTTTATGGGGGGGGGGGGGGGGCTCCTTGTCCACAACCCTTCAATCCCCACCCTCCACCACCCAATTCTGCAACTCACGGCAATCAGTATATTGATCTACAAGGGAGGAAAGATCAAACATTTATGTAAATAAAGCACAAAATTACCCTAGATTTTTTTTTAATGTTACCAAACTGTTAGATTTCCACGACAGGACCTCGCCACCAGTGTGTGACGGCAGAGTTGCTGTAACGGACTTTGAGATGAAATGATAAAAAAAAAAAACTTAGTTGGTTCTAAAGTTAAGAAAGATGTCAGTTCTATTTATTTTAATTCGAGTAAACAGTCCCACGTTCATATTTATCCAAGTATTAAATTTGATTGTACTTTTGTGTGCTACAGATAGATAGATAGATAGATAGATAGATAGATAGATAGATAGATAGATAGATAGATAGATAGATAGATAGATAGATAGATAGATAGATAGATAGATAGATAGATAGATAGATAGATAGATAGATAGATAGATAAATAGATAGATAGATAGATAGATAGATAGATAGATAGATAGATAGATAGATAGATAGATAGATAGATAGATAGATAGATAGATAGATAGATAGATAGATAGATAGATAGATAGATAGATAGATAGATAGATAGATAGATAGATAGATAGATAGATAGATAGATAGATAGATAGATAGATAGATATGATAGATAGATAGATAGATAGATAGATAGATAGATAGATAGATAGATAGATAGATAGATAGATAGATAGATAGATAGATAGATAGATAGATAGATAGATAGATAGATAGATAGATAGATAAACAGTATAAATAAGCAGTGTATTTGGCATTGTGTGGGAAAAGAGAGTACTCACAAATGAAGACAAATGGGGGAGCGAGGGACGGGACGCAACCTCCAAAGGACTAAATCATGTACGTATTATCATATATAATAATATTCATTTCCAGCGTGCGTTAAATCGAAAGTAAAGAATTAATACAACAGTATTCCAGTGTAAAATACAATCATGAAAAAATCGGATCTGCCCGAAACCAAAAAATAACCTCGCCTGCCGATCAAGCCTAAGGGGATATAACTCTATGCAAATGTTTTGCAGGGTACAGCTAGTACACAATATTAAGAATTATAATGATTGCAAATTATAAATAGTATCTTTACATTGATTTATGTTGGTTTTATAATGTGTATACAAGAATTATTTTTTTACAAACTAAAGTGAGAAAAAAAGGTAACTACTATAAATGTGTTAAAATGCGCATCTATAGTAAATTTTCTTTTCTCCTTTGAAATATAACTGAAGGATATAATTGAATTCCATGCAAGAATAAACTTGATAAAACCAGGCTGCCTTCTTCATTTCGAAGGAACACAGTTTAAGGTTTATTAGCAATTTCATGGTGAAACAATAAATATAAAATGTGTTTCATTAACTACAGTTTTTCACTTTTTTTTTCATGTTTCAAAAACAATTCAAGTGCTTGTTATCAAATCATTTTGAACTTTTGTCTAAAAGCTGTGTAGAACGTCTTTCATGAACCTATTTTTCATACGCATTGTGCACAAAAACCATTGACAAAGCATTCAGTTTGGAGATTATGTAATTCTTTCATCAAAATTCCCCTGAGAATATCTTGAAGCTTTTCAAAATCTTTCTTCTCAAAAAGTAAACGGTTTCTAGATGAATGATTGTAATATATTTCTTGGTTCATTGCAGACGTTTTAGCAAAGGTTTGTTAGGTCTCTTTCTGCGTTCCATAAAATACCCACTGCATTAATAAAAATATGACTGGGAAATACGCCGATTTAAGGTGTATGTGTGTGTGTGCTATTTTACTATATGAGGTGTTCTGTGTGTCGTCTTTGCCAAAAAAAAAAAGATCTTTCTTAACAAACTTCCATTAAAACATTCTACACATTCTACTGGACAAAGTCTGTGGAATAATTCAATGAATGATCCCGGTGAACTTACTGGTTACATACACACACACCACACACACACACACATATAGATGTACGAACACAAATTCTAAACATTCAATTTTGAAGCAGTTTTATTATTGAATTCATGTTTTTTTTTTTTTGATAATGAAGAGAATTAGAAGTTCTTTTTGAACCTCTTGAATGGTTAAAAGAGCTGAAAATGTGTATCACATCTTCCGATTTAATATAGTGTACTTTATATTCCCTTAGAGACGAATCTGTGTTTACATGTACAGTTTAAGTTGACACGTTGAAGTTGTTTGTTGTACAGTAATACACAGGTGATGTGTTAGTTAATTGTAGGTTGAGACAGAGAAGCGTTCTACAAAAAACAAAAATATTCAGGCATGGTTATCACCCACAGTCAGTGCTCGAGGATGAACAAAAATTTCTGCATAGCCGGGGATAAATGTCTATGATTTCATCCCCGGCTGGGATATATTAGCTAAAGCAGAGCCAGGGATGCCAGGTCTCAGTACCGGGGATATCCCCGGCGGTAAATCGAGCCCTGCCCACAGTATAGTGTCTAAACAGTTAAAAAGTTAGATAGATAGATAGATAGATAGATAGATAGATAGATAGATAGATAGATAGATAGATAGATAGATAGATAGATAGATAGATAGATAGATAGATAGATAGATAGATAGATAGATAGATAGATAGATAGATAGATAGATAGATAGATAGATAGATAGATAGATAGATAGATAGATAGATAGATAGATAGATAGATAGATAGATAGATAGATAGATAGATAGATAGATAGATAGATAGATAGATAAGTGGAAAAATATGGATGGATATAATTTATATCCACTAAGTCATATCACGCCCAGACCCGTAGCGTGAAAATTCTACAGCAGGGGCCAGGCATTCTACAGCAGGGGCCAGGCATTCTACAGCAAGGGCCAGGCATTCTACAGCAGGGGCCAGGCATTCTACAGCAAGGGCCAGGCATTCTACAGCAGGGACCAGGCAATAGCAGGGGGGGCAGGTAATACATTTTACTAAGTAGAACAAATAAGCAGAGGGGGGTCAGACAAAACGCAGGGGGCCCGGCCCCCCGCATGCTACGGGCCTGCAAGGACCTCAGGATACCACGGAGCTGACTTCCTATAATTTCAACGCAACGAGAAATCGGTCACTGCACCAATTTGGATTCGAACCCAAACCCAAGTTAGCGAACCTTCATTTCGTTTTGTTACTAATCGCTCATTAGACCTTTGCCATTTTTATTTTCTTCTCATTTAAATAATTGAACCATAATATTAAGTATATTGGCAATGTGTATAGTGACTGGAGATCAGCCCCGTATCGTGAAAATTCTACAGCAGAGGCCAGGCATTCTACAGCAGGGGCCAGACAATAGCGGGGGGAGGGGAGGGGGGCAGGTAATACATTTTTGCTAAGTAGAGCAAATAAGCAGAGGGGACCCGGTCCCCTGCCCCCCCCCACCCGCACGCTACGGGCGTGCTGGAGATTTATCCACGGTCAAGGTCAAAGGTTCCCCCAACTCCACCCGTCCTAAAATGGATACCTGACATTAGTTGGGAAAAGTAAACGGCGTCTAGTCATTGTGTTTAATCGCTAGTCACACAATCCCCCACCACCCCCCACCCCCCAGTGTGATGTGATTAAGTATCTGATGTACTCAACACTCAGTGTTTTATCCAGACCATTTCCGGGGGTAGTTTTCTCCCCCCGGAATTTGAAATTTCACCCCCGGCTTTTTTCCCTGAACATGATTACGACCAAACAATACTGTAGTTTTCACCCCCGGAATTTGAAATTTTTTCACCCCCGGATTTTCCCTTCTCACCCCCAGAGGTGCGGGGGTGTGGATAAAACACTGCTTAACACTTCATCTGCCTCCCTTAACCATCTTAAATGGAGTACTTTACTTTTACATTGCCAATACAAGTTACTTCGTGAGGAGTACACTCCCCATAACTTATTTATATTCCTGGATTTAATTTGTTTGTAACATTGTTGTTTTTAGAGCATTTTTTTTATCCCCGTTTAGTCTGTCTGTCTGTCATCACCCTAGATCTCAACAACCATAAGTCCTAGACCCATGATGTATATATCATTTTGTAGGTCTCGGCCTGCCATGTGTGCAGCAAAAGTTCATTTTGCGATCTGACCTCTGAGGGCTGGACATCAGTTTTTTACCGTTTTTTACTATATAAGCTATATTAATAATTATGTCATTTTCATGGCCCCATTCTACACCTTATACGTTCAATAACCCATTCATTTGGTGCGAAATACTGCAGCACGTAGTTTCACCAAGATTGACGTCACACGTGTTCTGCGCAGTAGAGTATTTATTCTTCAGCCACAATAATTTTATTTTCGAAAAACATCCTTTACAATTACACAATTGAATTCATAAACATTTCCAAAATTTACAAATATTTACTGAAAGCTAAAATACGTACTGATGCATAACACAAAAATGCGCTAACACGTCCTGTGTCCAGAATGGAACAGGCTTAATTGCTTGTTTTTTTTTTTAATTTATTTATTTATCCCTCCAATCATTATTTTAATTACAGTTTTCATTGGGCCGAATAATTTATTCAGTTGACATTTTTTTTAAATGTTTATTGAAAATCTCAGCGCTAGATTGACTTAGTTTGAATTACTTTGAAGAAATAGCCCAGGCAAGGTTTTGTGTTTCGAGAGCTCTCCATATCGCTCGTTTAAAAGTTTTTACTTTCATGTCTCCTTAAGACATCAAATTATAAGAATTTTTACGTAAATCTTGTTACAGTGTTGACAGCAATGGCTTGGTTGGGGGGGGGGGTGCTGGGCTATGCTAATAAAAGTAAATAAGTATCCACTTTAAAAATAAGAAAAAATGAACTTGTTTCGTCAAGTCATGATGTAAAATTGACTTAAGAGCAAATGAAAGTCTGTCTTGTTATCGACTGGTTACCACCCGTTTCCCTTCGGTCTATCATTTGACAATTAGGCTTTCTCCTCCCCCCCCCCACACAGTATAGGTGTTGACACAATGAAAAAAGAATCCAGTTGTTGACATTGGAATAGACTAATTTGATAGTCTGTGTTTTTTCAAGGGATTGCTTTTGATAAATGTTCAAATTTTGAATCAACTCTTGATCTACATGAGCTTTTTAATTAGATAATTCTCAGCCCCCCCCCCCGCTACCCCCAGATAAAAGAGCCCACGGGTGGGGGGAACTTTTTGACCCGCGGTCCACAATGGGTATTTTTTTTTTTATTTGACAAGGACCGGACTAAGAACATGATGTTATCAATATGAGCTTGCTTTTATATTAATCAAATGTAAACGTCGTGATATGAACGAGTGAAAGGAGTGTACCGCGGGCTGTGAGTGTACCGCGGGCTGGATGAAACACCCGAACGAAAGCTTCCGCTTGTCCACGTCTAGGGTAGACCATTAGACCAAGAGGTAAATTAGTTGACCTTTTTCTTGTAAACCGCCCACTTATCATGTAAACTGTAGATATGAGATTGTATTACCCAAAAGACGTGTCGGGGGGGGGGGGGTAAGTGACGTTTACACACACACACACACACACATAGTGTCCTAGTCACTTGGTTTTGTTTGACTCACACCCATGGATCAATAAGAGCAGCTGTCTGGACAAGCAGAGGCGCGGTGAGATGATGTTCTAGATCTCAGTGCAAAAGTGTCTTGTGTTCTTTACAAAATTACTTTAAATAGTGACGTGTGCGTGGACTTACAATTATATTAATACATTTCGATAGGTTTTTATAGGGTTTTTTTTTCTTTTTAAATTTAAAAATGTAGCTATAATAATTTTTTAACATTTTTTTAACAGTATCAGGGGTGGATCTAGACAACTTTGACGGGGGGGGGGGCAAAACTGTTTTTATTGGCCATGTCCATGCCCCCCGCCCCCCCCCCACCCTAAATCCGCCCCTGAACGGTAGCATTAGATGTGGCGCTCATTGCCCCACAAAATAACAGATTTCATTGTCTGATAGACAAATATATTTTCCTATCATTTATAACTTTAATAACACGATCTCTTTTGACTATCTCTTCACGCTGGGCTTATATAGGCCTCTGTATATATAAAATGTACAAACATAAACATTATGAAAAGTTCGACCTTAAAATTTCTAATTAAAAAACTTGTTTTTGGCTCTGCTCTAAATTGCATAGCATAATATCTTTAGTTGGCTGTCTCTTCGCGCGGGGCTTCGAGGGGCCTCTGTGATATCATTGGATATGGATTTCCCCATCTCCCCGGGCTTGAATGCAAGACAAAAGTAATCAGGGAGAAAAAAAAATATCTTAAGGGCACAAAGAAAAGAAAGGCGTTTTCCTTTTACCTTGTCATAGTTAGTTTTTGTGTGTAGATTAGTTGTGTGTATAATATAATATTTTCGTGGTACTTCTGTTTCTTGGTAGGTGTATATATTTCAGCCTCTTCGGAGTATATGATTCAACTAACTTGACTTGGTGTATATTATTATATTATTAAGTATCCACATGTATGAGACGAATCACAAGTATAAATTACTGAGTAGACTTCTAAGTATTAAACATATATATATATTTATTTATTCAATCTATGGAAGTACATACATGGTATAAAAATTGAGATGAATAATCAAGTCCGTCTACTTGTTTCTACCAAAATCTATCGTCTACTTGTCTCTACCAAAATCTATCGTCTGCCTAAAACTAACAATTTCACTTCCGCTAAGCTAAGTGGCCAGATAATTAAAACCATCTCTGTGCCAACTGTAAATTCTCTACCGTAAACTGATTATTACATACCTTAATGTCACAAAAGAAAAGAAAGGCGTTTTCCTTTTACTTTAATGTCACAAAAGAAAAGAAAGACGTGTTCCCTTTACATTAATGTCACAAAAGAAAAGAAAGGCGTGTTCCCTTTACATTAATGTCACAAAAGAAAAGAAAGACGTCTTCCCTTTACATTAATGTCACAAAAGAAAAGAAAGACGTGTTCCCTCTACATTAATGTCACAAAAGAAAAGAAAGACGTGATCCCTCTACCTTAATGTCACAAAAGAAAAGAAAGACGTGATCCCTTTACTTTAATGTCACAAAAGAAAAGAAAGACGTGATCCCTTTACATTAATGTCACAAAAGAAAAGAAAGACGTGATCCCTCTACCTTAATGTCACAAAAGAAAAGAAAGACGTGTTCCCTTTACTTTAATATCACAAAAGAAAAGAAAGACGTGATCCCTTTACATTAATATCACAAAAGAAAAGAAAGATGTGATCCCTTTACATTAATGTCACAAAAGAAAAGAAAGATGTGATCCCTTTACATTAATGTCACAAAAGAAAAGAAAGTCGTGATCCCTTTACATTAATGTCACAAAAGAAAAGAAAGACGTGTTCCCTTTACTTTAATATCACAAAAGAAAAGAAAGGCGTGTTCCCTTTCCATTAATGTCACAAAAGAAAAGAAAGACGTAAGCCCTTTACTTTAATGTCACAAAAGAAAAGAAAGACGTGTTCCCTTTACTTTAATGTCAGAAAAGAAAAGAAAGGCGTGTTCCCCACATACAGGCGGCCCTTGACTTTCGCACATTATTGGTTCCTGAAAGTGTGTGCAGAATGTTGAATGTTCGTAAGTAGAGGGAAATACTATTAACATAAACAGTACATAACCAACTAAATCACTTTCAAAATGACGATCATGACATTACAAAAACGATTGCTTCGGGAACAACAAGGGCGGAGAAAGACTAGGCATAGACCGGAAATTCCGTAGACCGGGTATACAGTCGGAAATTACTGAAAGTGCTTCACTAGCGCTTTTATGGATGATTCTACAAACACATTTAAAAAAAAAGTTTTTTTTTTTAAATGTTCGAAATAGCGAATTGTGCGAAAGTAGAATGTGCGAAAGTCGAGGGCCGCCCGTATTATACATTATACAGATAGTGCATCGCTATATAAATTGTCCTCGGTTTTGTGTTAAAAACTCTCGCGCCATTGTTGTTATTCGCTTTTGTTTCCAATGTGACGCTTTCCATTCATAAAAACACATAGACCTATTTACTTGTTGATTATTTCACGACATAAAATATGAAGAAAAAGCTTTTCAATTTGCTTTGTAAATATAAAAAAAAGCTATAATATATTATTTAATTCATGAGTTCATGTGTTTTATAAGAGCTTTATATATGTTTATTATAATAATAAACATTTCTATTCAATGAATGGACTGATGAGTGTAAATATCATTAATGCGATCTTTTTTTTTAATCAAACTGGGCATAAATTCAAGAAAAATTGTGTTGTTGTTTTTTTTGGAAGGGGGAGGGGGCGGGGGGACCTGAGGGGAAGGAGTGTCCTCATAAGTTGAAACCCCGTCCGCCCGCCTTTAGATCCGCCTTTGTTGGGACTCAATGTAAACTGATCATTATTTTTAGTGCTTGTTCTAACGATCCCCGCCTCTTAAAAAATAAAGATCGAAGGGGGGGGGGGTATAAACGATATATGACGGCTCTGGCCAGTGGTCACATCCTTGCCTGTGTGAGTTTAGCTGTCATGGCGATCCATTAGGTCAGTACAACTACCGAACCTAATGATACCTTTTCTTGTTAAAACATTACCATGTATAGAACAAATCAAACACACACACACCCACACACACACACACACACACAAACTCGGTCCTAAACGCCCACTCGACCCTACTCCACCCTCATTCTTAATAAGCAAGCCACTGCCCACCCCACCCTGCCCCACCCTGGGGTACTCCGCCAACGTTTCCGTTTTTTTTTTTTATGTTATGTCTTTCAAGTTACGATTTTATTTCGTTTCAAGCTTCAGCTCCAATATATCGTTGTTGTGCTTCCACTTCTCTCGTATATTGCACCTCGCCTCACAACCAACTCCCCCCCTCCCGTCCCCCGTCTGTCGGAGAGCGAGACGACGGTGAGAGACACTTGACTAAATCGTAAAGAGGGAAGGGGACGAGTTTACAAAAGAAAACCAAATGTTCCACTCAATGACTCGATGATTTTTTTTCGTAACATTTTCATTTCTTTACGTGTGTACACATTTCTTGCCCCCCATATAATCGTGAACAGAGGTGTACATTCTATCCAGGTGTTCAGGTGTGAGACAGGGACTGTACAATTTACCTCCTAAGGATATAAGAGATCAAAGTAAGTAGGGATTAGTAATAATTACACATGTGTAGTAAAATTTGTAGCTTGTTACAATGACGAATGATAATACTAACAAGGGCATCCTTGAGATGTTTTTGTCCGTATGAGTAGCCTCCCATGATTTAATTAAACAGGGTAACTAAAAATTTGAGCAACACTAAATACCGTATACATTTTTAAAATACAAAGAAATAATATGATTTTATTTTTTTGTAAATGTATTATAATGTTTTTATTTGATATTTAATCATTTTAATTTATTTTTTTTAATTCATATTTTTAGAAAATATTAAAAATAATATGAACCATTTTTTACATACAAATTTATTATTTATTATTATTTATTATTAAATAATTAAATCGTTTGCTTTGGTGACGTGGAAACTGACGAAATACTTCATCTATTTATAGCTAATATAATTGAGCTATAGAATTTTAATAAAATATGATCTCTGATAAGTTTTTCACTAAGTTAAAATATAATATTTAAGGACAAATAAATATTATCTATCCTAAAAAAACTTCACACATTTTAAAGACATCTATATATATATACAAGACTGAAGTACCCGGCTTTGCCCGGGTTTAAAATAAGGTTTTCTGTTTACCTTCTGTTTTCTTCCTACCCCCTCTCTCCCTTCCTCTCTCTCTCCCTCCCTCCCTCCCCCTCTCTCCCTTTCCCTCCCTTTCTCCCTCCCTCCCTCCCTCCCTCTCTCAAATCTCTCTCCGCCCCTCTCCCATCTCCCTCTCTCCCCTCTAACCCTCCTTCTCTCCCCCCGTCCATGCTCCTCCCTCCTCCTTCCCTCTCTCTCCCTCCCTGCCCCCTCTTTCTCTTTATCTCTTCCTCCCATTTCTCCCATCCTCTCCCTCTCTCCTTCCCTCCCCTTTCTCTCCCTCCCTAACCCCTCTCTCCCTCCTTTCTCCCTCCCTCCCCTTTCAACCTCTCTCCCTCCCCCTCTCTCCCCTTCCTCCCTCCCTCATTCCCTCTCTCTCCCTCCCTGCCCCCCTCACTTTTTATCTCTCTCCCTCCCTCTCTCTCTCCCTCCCTTCTCTCTCCCTCCCCTACCCCCTCTCTCCCTCCCTTCCTTTCTCTCTCCCTCTCCCCCTGCTCCCTCTCCCCCCCTACTCCCTCTCCCATCTCCCTCTCTCCCCCTCCTTTTCTCCCTCCTGTCCACCCCCTCCCTCCTCTCTCCCCCTCCCCGCCCTCCCTCCTACCCTCCTTTCCTCTCTCTCCCCCCCTGCCCCCTCTCTCTCTCTTTATCTCTCTCTTTATCTCTCTCTCCCTCCCTCTCTCTCTCTCTCTCTCTCTCTATGTGTATATATATATATATATATATATATATATACTTATTATTATGGTTTCACACTTCTTCTAAAATCCTTCTTCATTCCTTTACCTTCCTCAAACAGTACACATCAGAGAGCATGAAAAAACATCAACAATTCTTTGCATCACAAAGGCACAATACAGCACCAGCGCGCAAGTTCTATTCGATCATAGGAAATGACGTCACAGAGGAATTTTATTTATGGCGCCGTCGAGATTACTTTAATATAGTAAAATAATAAAATAAAAAAAATTAATTACAATTTAACTACCCATCGATATGAAACGAAACCTGTCCTATAACCTTCCCCATGAAATTATGTGTATGTGTAACAAATTTCACGTTATTTGTTTGTCTGGATCTTGAGTTATAAGGGAACAGACAGACAGACAGACAGACAGACAACAAATGCGTCTTATAAGTATATATATATATATATATATATATATATATATATATATATATATATATATATATGTATATATAAATTCACAAATTTCAAGGCGCGCGACTATTTATAGATTGTGGAATTCCCGAATACGTCACAGCAAGCGCGTTGTTTTCTGATTTCTTTCACAAAACCAGATTATTTTAATTTCTTATTTGACGTTTTGCCCTTTTATTTGGTAAAATATATTAAGCAATACGAGCACAATAGTGGTTGTACAATACTATTTTATGTCTAGACAGCTCCAGTAATTTTTAAAACAGTATTGTTTGGTCGTAATCATACAAAATACGAAACTATTTCATTTATCCCCCGTCGCGGTAAATTCTGTATCCGTTTCAACCGCGGAAATGAGGGAATGCTGTGTCATTGTGTCCGTATCAAAGATTGTGTCAGTATCAAAGATTGTGTCAGTATCAAAGATTGTGTCAGTATCAAAGATTGTGTCAGTATCTTTCCCACTTTCTTCGCGGCGTATGATACGCCGGGGGGGACGACTAGTTTTTATTACATGTCAAGCTTATCATTTGGTGCATCACTGAGAAAAAGGGGCACTATGCAGAATTGAAAAAAAAAAAGTAACCCAGGCCTGAAAGGTTTGTTTCGTTGCCGATTACAGGTTTTGATAATAGTGCGTCTCCAGTTGAACTTGTCGATATTTTTTTTCGTTATATTTAATTCAATATTTAATTGAATAGACCGTTGTGTGGCTATTGGTATTTGAGAAACTGGAATGTGGCTCTCATGTGTCGCAACCTATGTTATATATATATATATATATATATATATATATATATATATATATATATATATATATATATATATATGTGGGCCAAAAAAAAAGTGAGAACAGCATACAACATACGAATTATTTAAAAATATAATTTAATTTAATGTATTGTTTCATGTAATTTTGTTTGCAAAGTATTTAGCCAATCAGAAATCCTGTTCAATGTGTCCTCCCTGCTTATCAACAATTTTTCTAAGCTTACAGCTAAACAAATTTTGATATAATTATATTACGTCTACGCAATGTTTTCATTTTTTTGGCCCACTCATATATATATATGAGTTGTTTAGATATGATTATTCTATCATTATTGTTCGTTACAGTATGATACTATTCAAACGGACCATCATACTATTTAACGTTTTTGATGCACCAAATAAGCATGTCTGGCTATAGACTTAATAGCATGGTGTGTAAAACTCTTTTGTTTCTTCTCGTACGGCAGGTCAAGGGAGTTAATCCACGTCGGAATTTTCTTCACATTAATTATCGTCTCTTTGTTTACGTCCGTGTCCGTGACATCTACCATCAAGGTATAGAGCGCGTTATTAGCTGGTTTTATTTCTTGCTGTTCGCAGGGGTACGTCATCAAATCTTGGGCCCCCTGAGATTAATCTGACAAGTGGAGCCCGCCCCCCCCCCCGACATTTATCTAACAAGTCATTTTAATTAAGCAGAATAAGGCTAGTATTCCCGTTGCCTCCTTTCCCTCCGGCGGCGGTCCTGCAGTGTGCATATATCGTAAATTAAATTCAACGATTAATTTTTCACTTTGATAACTTCATTTTAATGGCTACATACCGATGGAGTACCTGAACAGCCATTAATTTTGTAACCGTCAAATACTTTTTATACGCTAAAATTTCTTTGCCTTGTTCAGGCGGTGGTTTCTAAACTCTGTGTGTGTGTGTGTGTGTGTGCGCGCGCGCGTGCGTGCGTGCGTGCGTGTGTGTGTGTGTGTGTGTGTTTTTTAATTTCAAAAAAAAAAATTACCAAAGCCCAATTGATTTGAAATTTTGAACTAGTGTATATTCTCGGTTCATGAAATGATTATATAATCCGAGTCTAATTACTTTTTGATTGGATTTATATATGAAGAGGAAAATTGTAGAACGAGAATTATGGCTTCTCAAGTTAAGCACTGGTTTTAAAGTTATGTTTTGTTTTTTTTTTAGGTCTTTGCGATATTTTCAATGCCGGCACCTTTTTCAATGTGAGGAAAAGATTATTACTTTTCTTGCATTTTAAGAGGATTTAAGTTGGTTAATTATAAAATAAAATTGTTTTAGACGTTTAGTATCTTTGCAGCTGTGATTTAGCTTGCATCGAGGTGCGAACTGGTAGATTAAAAGTTAGGCAATATCCATCACTGAGTACCGGCACATATTTTTTTTTTACAAAAAAAAAAAAGCAATGGATATTTTCAATACTGTATGTAAACTTTGTACCAACTAAAGCAAAAAGTGAAATTAACTGCCAAGAAAACACGAAACAACAGATTTTATTTTTAAATATATATTTTGTCGTAATTCTATGTAGACCACTAATTAGTTTACATTGACTATACAAGCAAAAACAAGGTAAAAAGTTTAGACAATAAATAGTTTCTATAAAAAACAAAAAAAAAAAACTTTTTTTTTTTTAAACTGGATCAAGGTGAATAAACATAAAAATATTTATGTAAACAGTGGCGTCGTCGCTAGCAAAGGAAGAGTTGGAGTAGGAGGTGGGGGGTGGTGGGGGGGGGGTTCTAAAACAATTATTCCCTTTTCTTGTCACTCATCCCCAGACTTATTCCCCCTTATGCCTCTATATTTATGTAGACAGTGGCGTCGCTAGCAAACAGTTTTTTTTTTCCAATTTTTTGGTTCCCCCCAGAACTGATGCTCCCTCTATAACAACGTCTGAGTATGTAAAGTGTAAAGTAAATTAGATATCTGGGGGGGGGGTATGGGAGGGGGAGGGGATGGGTAACACAGAGCAAGAGTTATTCATTTAAACCTTATATATATACATATACATGAGCTCGACCAATTAAAACTATTTAAATTAAATTTAAAAAGAACATTCATTAACAAAGTGAAGAAATTCCAGTGTTTTTAATTAATAATTTTGTAGTTCCTAAATCAATCATTTCTTTTTACAAACAAAAAACAAAAATGCCATAACAGTAGACTGGCCCAAGAAAAGCCAAGACATTGCATGTTATTGCTTTGCCTGGAACTGTGACGGTTAAAACCACATTCAAATTGACATTGACCGAGTCACGTGCCCATAAATAAAACTTTGTTTGTTTTTCATTACTTCCCTTATGTCATCCTGGATGCCAGAAATTAATTTAAAATTTGTCTCGCATGCAGTAAAGTTTTTTTCGATATTCACATATATCACGAGTTGTGGCCCCCTAACCCTTTCTGAGAATTTGTCCTCGTATGCGGTACATGTCAAAACAGGAACCATAACTCAAGCAGTGACTGTTCATTTCAAGATTATTTTTCTCCCTTACCTCCTAAGACTATGTCCTCGTATTTGTATATAATGTCAGTAGTTCTCAAAGATTGGTAAATAAAAATTAATTGATTGTGTTGTACAATTACAACTCACTTCGATGGTTCAAAATTATCTCCCTTTTTTTTAGTGGTGTGTGGAAGGGTCACTTTTTATCGCGAGTCTACAAGATTGAGAATTTCGAGTGTGTGCACATAATTTACTTTGCAATAACAGGAACATTAACCCAAGTAGCTATTGTAAAATCATCTTGCGTTTGTATCCCATATTCCTCTATTATATGCATCTACTGTGTTATTTACTATGTAATAACAAGAACAATAACCCAAAAGTAGTTCATCAAGCAATCATCTAGTCGAGTGCACCATTAGCAGTATGAGTGACTCCTCTTTGAATACTTGCGATGACGTACTTGAATGACAATCTCTCTGACCTTTGCACTAGAGAAAAAAAAACCTGACCTTTTTAACCCGAGCGATGGGAAATATGTAATCGTTGGCCGAGCTTTGTAAAGGCGAGGAAATAAATATGTCCTCAAAAAACGCGGGTGGTTCACAAACTTTTGCGATTCGTTACCCCATAACATAATTGGTTTTCGCGGGTGGGGGTGGGGTGGGAGGGGGGGGGGAGAGAAAATAAAAGAAAGAAAATTAAAGTTGTTTATACTCTCTATCAAGTAGATATTAACATTTTCGGCAGCCAACTTTAAATAAGATCGTGAAACCGCCATTGCGGATCCACACATCTTTGAGAACCACTGTATTCATGTAATGAAACTGAAAAGAAAAAAACTGTTCAGTCTATAGTGTGTTTAAACTATCAGCCAAGACTTTGACTCAACATACAGGAAGGTATTGATGGAAAGGGTTCGACCGGGTTGTGGGGGGGGGGGGGGGGCGGCACATTTCTATTGGTTTATAGTTTATGTCATCATTTCGGTGATAGTCGTAGGTTAACCCCAATACAGATTGTGACCTGCGGCTCATAATGATGTAAAGACGACCCAGTCTGGATCCAGTATCCCATAATTTGCAGGGTAGTTTTGAAGTATGTGTGTGGGGGGGGGGGGGAGGGGCGCCAGGCAGAGACTTCGAGATATGTAGTGTGGACCTAATCATAAATAGCTTCCGGAGCATACGCATCGATAGAAAACAATACAGTACTTTATGCACTGGGGGCCGCTCTTTATGAAATTGGGGCCCCTTTTAATGCTATGGGGCCCCTCTTTATGAATTTGGTGTCCCTCTTTATTCTCATGGGGCCCTTTCTTTATGACGTCGGGGCCCCTCTTTATGAAGTTTAGGGTTCCTCTTTATGAAGTTTGGGATCCCTCTTTATGAAGTTAGGGCCCCTCTCTATGAAATGGTGGATTAATGGCAGTAGTCTAGGATTTCATCCAAAAGGATTGGTCTGCTCTATTGTTAGACACGCTCACATGTGTGTGTGTGTGAGTTCTGCACCCCGTTTACATGATTTCTATCCTTAGCCCCTGAGAATGTTTATGGAGGGGCGATGCCTCTGGGTGACTTTATAGAAATAACATCAATTGAGGGACTGTTTGATGGGCGAAGAGGGGTTGGGGGGGGGGGTCTGTATGATTCAATTTCCGTTACAAGAGGTCAGGAACGGTCCAATGACAGGTCAGCTAATCGTCTTCACCGCTACTTAGTGACGCAAGTTCTCGTGGTAAAAATTTCCCACGGAGCGAGCTGTGTCGAGTGTGAGCACTGCGGCCATTGATGTGAGGCACTGAGTAGTTGATTGGTCGATTTATTAGTTCACATGTTCATTATATTATTGGCATTGATTCCCTTCTCCGTGATCCCGCGAATGAAATGAAGGCAGATATTAAATAAAAGATTTACACTTACTTTTTTAAAGAAAGAGAGAGTAGAGAGAGAATTGAGAAAAAAAAATATCGTATCGTAATTTTCAATGCTGCTTTATATAAATAATCACAGAATACTGCTTAATTTGAATTAGTTGCTCAATCTAAATTATTGTTTTAAGTGTTTATTACTTACTCTATAAGTCAAACCAACACACAAAGTTACTTAAATTAGCATTGATTTCTTATAAAAACTGAAAAAAAAAAATTGCTTGTGCTGGAAAATTCTCTAAGGTTTTCTTTCTCCAATTGCTAAGTGTAAATTTCTAAAAAAAAAAACATAAAAGTGGCAAACAGGAAAAAAAAACAGATAGGCGCTGGGTTGTTAATTATTTTTTTGTATTTTGTTTATGTATACCAGACCTGGATCTAGTAGTATATTAGCTGAGCTCGTTCAAGTAAACGGGTATGTGTCGGTAAGTGCCCGGTTTGGCCAGGCCAGACGTCTGCCTTTATGGTCTGCACCTCATGGTAACGTCTTCAACCTTCTTCCCTACTCCCATCAGAGGAAGATGGATGGTCTCTCTCTCTCTCTCTCTCTCTCTCTCTCTCTCTCTCTCTCTCTCTCTCTCTCTCTCTCTCTCTCTCTCTCTCTCTCTCTCTCTCTCTCTCTCTCTACAACTCCATAAATCAAATGGTTTTAAAAAAATTCTACGGGGGAAGGGGGGTGACGGGGGGCGCAAGTGCGTCACCTGTATTTGTGTGTGTGCGAGTGCAAAGCCTGCTCATTTCTCTCAACCTTGTGAGGAACTAAAGTTTCAGTTAAACATACATTACATACGGGTGTGTATTCATATAGAGAGAGTGTGTGTATGTCTGTCACAGATACAGCCTGCTGGCGACGCTCTTCTTAACGTCAGAGTGGCACTGGAATTGGTATCATCGTACTGTGACCTACTTATATCTCTCTCTCTCTCTCTCTCTCTCTCTCTCTCTCTCTCTCTCTCTCTCTCACGACTTGTCATTTGGAACTGGTTGATTGGGACTAGTCGGTGTGAATTTTATTAATTAAAATTGTTTGGTAAGTACGGTACCTACATGTATCTTGTCATCAGTAGTCATTATTCTCTTTTTATTATCAACTAGTAAACATAGGCCCGGTACCCGAACCGGATCGTAGGAGTTGAAAATGGTGATTTATATTTGAGCGCGTTAACAATCCGCCTATATACAAAAAATATCATATCTATGTACTCGAAGTGGTCCCAAAAGGACATGAACAGATTGTTGTAGCCAGAATACATTTAAGTATAGGGAAAATTAATTAATAATACATCAAATAAAGTTCAAATGTTGTATAGTTCATCCCAAAGAAAATAATCCACATAATGGGTACAGATACTTAACAAAAAAACAAACCATCGACGATTAAACTCTGAACCTAACATCCAAGTATAGCCTACATGATTTGTGCGCATAACACCATATCATTGATAAATCTTAATTTATTCATAATATTTTAAAGGACTGTTTTCCAAACCTTTCTGCATTTTATGTTTTATGATGTTCAACAGAGACCTGAGTGAGTGTCTGCAAGTTATTAAGCGATACGCTACATGTTAGCAGGTGGGTTTATTTTATAGTGTAGTATAGTACAATATATCGTACTGAGAATTAACTAAGAAGATATTACCAACCCGGCAGTGCCGAACCTAGGAATTTTGGGGCCCCCCCTAGGGGGGGAACTTTCGAATTTCAAAACCCCTCCCCCCCCCACCCTAGGTACGCCTCGGCAACCCGTAGCTCTTTTGATTACAAAAAATATTATTGAAAATGTAACATTCCTTTTAACGTTATTATACTTAACAGACCAATATATATATATATATATATATATATACAGTCTATTCACATCGGGACCGAGGCTTTTTGTCCTAATTAAGCGGCTGTCCCAATTAAAAATACAAATTTACTATTGGCTTCTTGGTTTGGTTTCTTTGAGATTTGTCCCGAATAAGCGGCTGTCCCAACTAAGCGGTGTCCCTATTAAGCGGAATCCACTGTATACATATATATATATATATATATATATATATATATATATATATATATATATATGGGGGGGGTAGTTTGCAATTTCTACATTGTGCACGCGCTACTCAGATTCCATCCTTTTATAATTCATTCATTCATTCATCAGTAATATTTAAGGTAATTTGAGGTTAGCGGTAAAGGGAGATAATTGAATATTAGATATTGTCATATTATAGAAATAACAAACTGAACACCATAATACTTACATTATCTTGAGATATACTTATGAAATTTGTACCTACGAGTCTATGTAGCTCTCACCATAACCGTCAGTTACTAACCGATATCGCTAGATTTAGTGAGTAGGTATACAAGTTCGACTGTCTACCATTTAAGCATCCTGGGTTCGATTCATGTTGAGAACCATAGATTTTTTAATCAGATATTAGAGACATTCTTGGAATAATGACCCGCAAGTCCACACAGCGTTGAATGGGTACCTGACTTAAGTTGGGGGAGTAAAGGAGGTTGGACGTTGTGCTAACGACACTATCCCGTTATATGATGAGGTCATAGATTCAGATGACTGCTACACTTCATCATCCCCGATGGCCCTATATGGCTTTTATATCGCTAGTATCCAAATGCAATTCAACGTCGAAATGGTGTTATACAAAGATTTAACTTGCACTTGTCGCCACAATTTTCATGTATTGTTTTTACGGTCATGGTTTCCCTCATTTCATTGTTTCTACGGTCATGGTTTCCCTCATTTCATTGTTTCTACGGTCATGGTTTCCATCATTTCATTGTTTCTACTGTCATGGTTTCCCTCATTTCATTGTTTCTACGGTCATGGTTACCATCATTTCATTGTTTCTACGGTCATGGTTTCCATCATTTCATTGTTTCTACGGTCATGGTTTCCATCATTTCATTGTTTCTACGGTCATGGTTTCCATCATTTCATTGTTTCTACGGTCATGGTTTCCATCATTTCATTGTTTTTACGGTCATGGTTTCCCCTCATTTCATTGTTTCTACGGTCATGGTTTCCATCATTTCATTGTTTCTACGGTCATGGTTTCCCTCATTTCATTGTTTTTACGGTCATGGTTTCCCTCATTTAATTGTTTTTACGGTCATGGTTTCCCTCGTTTTATTGTTTTCTCTTTAGCCATGCCTGTTTACCATATGTTCTCAGACTTGTGTACCCCAACCAAACTCTTCGCATACCCCCTGGGGTAAAGTACCACACTTTGGGAAAACACTGATCTAAAAGGTCAATCAAATCACTTTCCTCCAAATCCTCAAAAACCAAGATGGTTTGCGAAGTTCAATATGTTTAGTCACACATTTCAGATAAGAGAATCAACTTCAGGTTTGTTAGCTTTTTTTATGCGTTCTGGCCATCTTTTTTCCAAATTTGGTTCATTGTGGGTGACTATAGGCCGTGTAACGAAACATTTAGGACCGTAACTGGCAGGCCGTTATAGCGAAATACCGTATAAAGAGAGGCCGTTGGGTGTACTTGTTACCGTTAATGTATATAATGCAGTTATGTCATAGAATACCTAGCTATTCCATGAAATAACTAATCGTGTCCGTTAAAGTGTGTAATATGTTATTAATTTGACACTTTAACTAACTATTCTATGAAATAACTAGGTATATTATAAATTAAATAATGAGATACAGTTAAAGTGTAAAATAAACAATTTGTCTAAAATGAAATAGCTAGGTATTTTATAAATAAACTTATGATAGGCAACTTAAATGAAAAAGAAGCAATTTACCTAATTTATGCGAGGTATAAATAGTATTTATGGAAAAGTACCATAAAATTATTTATTACAAGGATTACTAAAATGACACTTGGAGTTATAAAGAACATTTTTGCAAAAAAAAAACATTTTTTGTTGACACACTGGGTTTTACAAGAACATTTTTTTTTAATCCCTGATAAATGCAGTAGGGGTGAAAGGTAAATTTTATTTGTCGTGCGAAATATATGATATAGATTATTTCACACTTTAACACGCTGCAGATCGTCATTCTATGAAATAACTAGTTAAACCATGAAATACAAGAGAGTTCTACACTTTAACGGACACGATCAGTTATTTCATGGAATAACTAGGTATTGTATAGAATAACGGATCTCATACTTTAACGGTAACACAAACTAACAAGCTGCAGCGACCTCCATTTTTGTTATTATGCTTGTATCGATTACAACATCAAGGCGCCGGTGTGGACGAAAGGCCCGCTCGGCGCCGATCCTGACAAAGTAAGGCAACGTGGACCACACTTAACCAAATATCCTGCATATCATGTTGCAAATTATATAACTGAAAATAAATTTGCTAAGCAACGCAACCCCCCCCCCGGGGGGGGGGGTCCCCTTTCCAAAGGCTTCATGCCTCTAAACAAGTGTTCTGGTTACCTCCCTTCCTAGGCGACCCCCCTTTTCTGGGCTTCAACAAATGTTCTCCAAATAATATGTTTTCTTAGTCGTTCATTGATACGTTTTCGCTTTGACCTCTACTAATATATTACTCTATGTCCGTTATTTTTTGTATTTTTTTACTGAAACCAATTTTTCGTCTTTGTCTTTGTGTAAGCTTTTAATTAATTTCACATTCTGTAGCTGGGTTTTTGGGGGCTGTGTGTTTGTCACATTTTTGTAATTCAATTTGGCACATGTTCTAATTTATCTTGAAGGATCTAATTTGGTACAAGTTTAGGCTCTACATGACACAATACACGATATTTTTTTTTATAATTTCGAGTCCATACGTCAACATTTTGTTGCATTACGCAGCTAATTACTTTTTTTTTTTTTTGGTAATGTTTATAATGGGCGGCGAGAGGGGCGGCGAGAGGTGCGGGGCGGGGCTTCGCCTTGAGCTTATCATATCAAAAACAAAAAGATGCATTATTTACTAAACATTTAGGCCTACGGCACGGGACTCGCGAAGGGCTGAATGGAGCACCCAATATGGGAAAAACTGTTATTACAAATTTTGTTTTATATGGGCCTACCTCGACTGTATGTGTGTGTGTGAGGGCTCCCAAGCATTGGGCAATGTCGATTCGTTGAACATGCGTAAAAAGATTTGGCTCATTTTACTTCCGGTTTTACCACATGTGCTGCAGCGAGGCTGTGAACCTGATCGGTAAGGTGATGGTGAAGGGTCCAATGCCCCCGGAGACGTTATTCTCCCATGCGACTTTTAACTGAGGCAGGGGACTGAATTGTCCCCAACAGAGGACTCGTGTTTGGAGCAAGCTATAACATCTTATCAGTATGGGTGCCTTAGTTATACTTTTGTTAGTGCTAATGCATTTACCACATTCATATAAAGAATATATATATATATATATATATACAATATATATTCTTTATATAGGTATATATATATATATATATATATATATATATATATATATATAAACCTACGTGCCTTTAACCCCGTTGTTTACAATTCCCACTGGATCGTGACCCATATGACAGGGTAGCCAGAGGTGGAGAAAAATTGTCAATTTTTTTTTTTGTTTACCAATAATAGTATAATTAAAATAACGCCTGTTTTCTTTAGGATTGCCTTCACAAGTTTTCATACTTTGTATACAAACGTTCTTTGTTGTGTTCGTATTTCATACAATTTATTTATTTATATATTGCAGATCTGTTTTTTTCTAATTGGAACAGGAAAAGACCAGTTCTTTCATGGTCAGCCTCAAAGAGAAACTAAAACAAGTTTTTCAAGTAAACCTCACCATTTGATCTCAAGTGTACAGGGGTTTTTTTTTAGTGTGTACGAAGTACATTACGTGCTTGCTGTGCTGTACAATTTAAAAAAAGATTATAAACTGTTATATCGTGTTCTAAAGTACATCAATACTGGATGCTGACCGACGAAAAAAAAGGGACAGATTACAAACTTAACAGAAGTTTGTTTACTCTGCAAAGATGTTGGAACTGTTCGATATCCTGAAGGCCATCATCGTCCGGTGTATACTGGTCATCCACGCCATAGTGGCCGTGTGGAGGGTGACGGAGAGTTACCACAATGACATGTACTGGCTATTGGCCTGTATCCTCGTCCTCCTATTCGCCGAGTCCTGCTACACGGTCATCAAGAGGAGGGGAAGGGAATACCAAAGGTAGGTGTGTTTGTCTGTCAAATAAAGTTGTGTGTCACTTTATTTTATTTTTACTTTATTTTATTTTTTTTGTTATTAATACAATATAGTGGTGGATATGGTCGAGTGTGTAGAGCGTTCGGCCGTCAACCTGAGAGGCCTGGGTTCGATCCCTCGGTTAGAACCAGGGGAATTTTTCTACGTCGAGCATTTGACTGTCAACCTTCGAGCCCAGGGTTTGACCCTTGGTGAGAACCAGGGGAATCAAAGTACCTCAACTCTTCCACCCCACCCCCAGCTTTTAATGGGTACTTGGCCCCTGTATGGATGGATGTTTGTATTTAGTTTCTCCAACTGTTTGAAGCAATTTTTTTTTCGGAGCGCAAGTACTGGCATTGCATTTCTACATACTGACGCTCTGACATCTGTTAAGTCTC
The DNA here is from genome assembly GCA_021962125.1 of Bulinus truncatus. Taxonomy (NCBI): domain Eukaryota; kingdom Metazoa; phylum Mollusca; class Gastropoda; family Planorbidae; genus Bulinus; species Bulinus truncatus. The sequence goes on along the minus strand of JAGDYQ010000019.1, from coordinate 2,682,154 downwards.
AAAACCACCTGTCCACATAAGATATCCCATAATTTCCCTTCTTAATTCGCCCTACATATATTTTGCAAGTTTAAAACTTTCCGTGTGTTTAAGAAAAATAAAGTTTTAAGACACAGGACAGTTTCAGTTTCCCCCCCCTCTCCCCCCCCTCCCTGTTCATTCTGTGCTGATCTATGATTACATTAGATTATCCAGATAGATTATATTGACGTTAAATGTGCATGCACTAGTAGTTTCTTTTCAAAATATATTTCTTTACCTGCTGGAACATTCAAACTTCTAGTTGTTTTCTGCTTTTTATTATTTCTCGATAATGTTGTTTTTTTTTTTATGAATTCTGAAAAAATAAAATGTGTGTTCTTTATTTTTAAAAAAGCCTGCATTTAACAAGAACCAATTTTTTTTTTCTAATGGTGATATGAACTTTGGGCCATGTAGAACATTTTAATTAAGCCAGTCTGATTTTTTTATCAAGAGATTTAGGCTAGGCATGCACATCTATGTCATGAGTTAGGCAAGGCCTGCTCCTATATTTCATGAGTTAGGCTAGGCCTGCACCTATATTTCATTAGGCTAGGCCTGCTCATCTATTTCATGAGTTAGGCTATGCCTGTTCCTATATTTCATGAGTTAGGCTAGGCCTGCTCCTATATTTCATGAGTTAGGCTACGCACGTACATATATTTCGTGAGTTAGGCATGGCCTGCACCAATATTTCATAAGGCTAGGCCTGCTCCTCTATTTCATCAGTTAGGCTAGGCCTGCACTTATATTTCATCGGTTAGCTTAAGGCTGCACCTCTATGAGTTAGGCTTAGCCTGTTCGTGTCTCCGTTAATCGCTCACTTTACAAGGCCGCCATCGGGGCAAAGGGAAAAAAGTAGGCCAATAGGAGATGTGACTATAATTCTTGTAATGCGTTACTTCCCTTGCAGGGAAACCCTTTTTCTTCCAACACTTTACTCTAAGCGAAGTTTCCCATCCCTCGCTTATGTGGTGTATTTGCGAACTGCGATAAAATAAACCATCCTTGTTTATCAGGTGTTTGCCAGACTCTCCACAGCTTCTTATGCAAATGAACACAGCCTTCTGCTGGGCTCTCACCTCGTTTGACATCCAGCTTACATCCGGTAGACACATTAACACACAGAAATACACACACACACGCACACGCACGAGCTAATGCGGTCATACGTTCACATACATATTTGCTCATGCACATGCATGTATACATACACACGCACGCCAGTGTGTTGCTATTGACACAATCCTCTCCTTCATTCAGACATAGACACACCACCACTTCATCTAAGATTATTTCAAGCTGGATGAGTGAAGATGGGACAGAAAAAAAACAAAAACTATTTTTATGTTATATAGTCAAGTGGCTTTCATCGACACCTTTTTTATCTTATAAATGAATTGCAACACTCGACCACTTCAACAGCAACAACAACAACAGAAAAAATCTGCTCACTAACTATATTTTTACTCCGTTTTATTTTTCGTTTTTTTTTTAACTCACGTTAAATGCGATGTATGCCGCGTGCATGTACCTCACATTACATTTCTCACTTGGACCTCTCTCTCTCTCACATTCACGATTCTCACTTGTATCTCTCTTACATCTACCTTTCTTGCATTACAATTCTCACGTCTACCTCTCTCACAAGTGTCTCTTGTACCTCTTTCAAATTTCTCTTACATTACAAGCCTCAATTGTATCTCTCTCTCTCTCTCTCTCTCTCTCTCTCTCTCTCTCTCTCTCTCTCTCTCTCTCTCTCTCTCTCTCTCTCATTACGTCTCACCTGGACTTCTCTCACATATACCTCTCTAGCATGTGCTTTACTTACATTGCATAATAATGTGGGTTGAAACTTTTTTATACGCGATTTTTATGTTTTTGTTGTTTTTTTTTTTACATAAAACATATTTTTGACATGAAACTATAATTTCTAGATTCAGCACTTGAACAAGCTGCTCTTAACATTAAAAGTTTAAAACCAAACTTAAATCTAATTTTATTTCATTATAGGCTACACAGTTTTACCCTCATGTGTGGTCTTAAAGTTATTTATGTCAGTGACACAAGGTGCATGTATACCTTTATGAATAGAAAGAATAGCCGTTCAAGTTAAAACTTGTTTTAGCAATATGACCTAACCAGATTTTTTTTTGTAAAGGGTTAAAATAGCTTGCAGATAAATTATGTATGCCAGTGTTCTTAATTGGCACCAAAATACAATATGGCGGTGGCACCACGCATAAAGCCCGTACAGGATGTACATGATCCACTTCATTGACAGACAGGATCGATCTTTCTGTGGTCAAGCCAAACACCGATAGTTGGGGGTTTACGTTACAGCAGACCCTTGTAAAAATGGGTTTACCTTGTGTCTTGTCATTTACCATATGTCAACATTCTTCAGCTGCCTGCTGTGTGCAATCGCTTTCCGTTAACCTACAACATAAAAATGGCATGATGACATTCAGACTAGCACTGACAAATTAGCAGACGGATAAATTTTTGCTGTCAGCTACAAGCCCCTCAACGGATTATATAATACCAAGGGCGCGGTACTCTTGTAATATCTATTACCCAGACGGTTTTTTTTGTGTGGTAAATACTGGTACATGAACTTAGGTCCAATAGAACACAAAGATGGAAAAATGAATGCTCATTCCAGAGGCGTGGATGATTTTAGAATCAATTGAAAGGAAGTAACATAATAATCTTCAAGGTTTATGTATTAATGTGTATGGTCTAATGGAGATGATCTTGGCCTGGGTTAACTTAATGTTTGGTAATTCTATTTTAATCTATAAGTAGGAAATGTTCACATACTACGTTACTGTAACGTTACGCATGAAGGGTGGAGGTTGGGGAGGGGGGGTTGTAGATGCTCGACTATCGATCTGAGAGTCCTGGGTTCTACATGCGGTAAGAACAAAGGAAATTTTTCCAGGTCTTAGTGAAAATTGGTTAAAGTCTCACAAGTCCAATCAGCTTCAAGTGAGTACCTGACTTCGCTTGGAAAAGTAAAGGCGGCAGGGCGTTGTGCTAACCACACAATCCCTATAGATAGTGTATGTGACGAGGCTAGAGAAACAGATGAATTCGACACTTCATCTGCCCCAATGGCCTTTTACGGCTAAGGGAACTTTGATACTTTTACTATTATATAGTTAGGGGAAGGGGCGCATTAGTTCTGTTAACCTGCAACCTTTAACCTATTTTATTTTAGTAAGTAAAATTTTTATGAAAGAAGGGTTAGGAATAGGGTCGTTGCCGTGTTAATGGATTAGATGGAGGGGCTAGAATTTTGTTACATACTTTTACAATGGAGATAGGAGGTGTGTATGTTCGTTTTTTGCGTCACGTAGTAAAGACATTTGACTGCTAATGTTTCACTAACAACACCCCACCCCCCACCCCCACTCGGTATAGTCTCAGTTGGTTGTCAGTCTGTTTACTTGTCTGTTTTATTCCCATATAATTTATACATTTTTTTATCATAGGAAAAAAAAACAAATGGATAAAAAGAAAGTTGTTCCAAATTTCGTAAAATATCTGCTAACTTTTGTGTGATGTAGGCCAGTTCTTTATGTAGCGGAAGTCAAGATGGTTGAGATTAAACATCACGTTCACGTCTGCTACATTTCTGGTCTGATGGTCTTCCTGTTTTCTTGTGACTCTTTCACGTTCTGGTCTGACCTGATCCATAGACAAGACCTGCCCTCCCTCCACCTCCACCCCCCTCCCCCAGGGTCAGTGTAAATGGTTAAAGAGCCAGGCCGTAACCTGGTCAAATCCAGGTCATCGCTAATGAATGTTAACAGACGTGTAACGTGTTGTTGTTTTTTTTTGGCTGCTACATTCTGTAGATTAGCGGCAGCACCTTACAAATGTATTAACTTAAAATATCGTCAGACGGGAGGGAGGGAGTGTAGTGAAGGTGGGGTCAGGGGTCGAGAGGGGGTGATAAGAAGGGGGGGGGTCATAGGTGAGAGGTGAATGTCAGCCAGAGTGTCTGGAAACGTGGCAGGATGTTTGTTCTTGAACTATTGACCCAGTGGGTGCTAAGCTGGCCAAACGTAAAGCAAATAGAAGAGTTTTAAAAAAACTCGTCCATATAAATCTGTTGATCTATTTGTTTAGGCCAGTCTGTTTGTCTTATGTCTCGTTAAACATAGACATCGGATAGACAGACTGACAAAAAATAAAGACAAAGGATGGATGGACGGACGGGCTGACAGATGGACGGACGGAGGACAGATGGACGGACGGACGGGCGGATGGATGGATGGATGGATGGATAGATGGGTGGATGGATGGATGGATGGATGGATAGATAGATAGATAGATAGATAGATAGATAGATAGATAGATAGATAGATAGATAGATAGATAGATAGATAGATAGATAGATAGATAGATAGATAGATAGATAGATAGATAGATAGATAGATAGATAGATAGATAGATAGATAGATAATGTCTTATTTTACCTATGTCAAACTCATTCCATTCCACATGAAATAGCCGGATGTAGTTGACACGGTACTATTTACCATGAATCATTAAAACACAAGGGAAATACTTGACAGTTGTAAACTTGAGTGTCCTGTGGTCCACTTGTCTTCTGACAAGAGACACTAACTCGACTAATGATGCCAGTGGGTGATAGCCCCCAATTAGATGACTAAATGGATGAATACTGAGTTTGGACTGCTGATGTTTAGCTAACGACCCCCTTATAGTCTCAATTATATATGTATTTTGGGACCCGGGGGCTTGGCCTCTTTGGGGACCCCTGCATGAGATAATGTACTTAATATTTAATGTAAAAAAAAATTTGGGGGCTCCCCTCAAGCTGGGGCCCGGGGGAGGGACTTTCGAATTTGGACACCCCTCTCCCCCACACCATAGGTACGCAACTGCCTTCCATATGGCGTGGTCACTGAAATAGATGAATTCTACACTCCATCTGCCCCCCCCCCCCCGATGAGATCTTAGGGGCTTAAAGGGAACTTTACTTTAATAGACATGGTGCAATATAAATTTTTAGAAAATAAATAACATTGTTACAATATAAGATGTATGACATATGATATACTTCCATATTAATTAGTGGCATTGAATTCATGGTGAAATTGATACACACCCATATGCCTAGAGATGGGAATTCTTAATACATTTCTTGACGCTAATGAACAAATAACTTTTTTTTCCTAAAGTAAATGTTTACTTGGTACTAACAATCCTGATCAGTGATGCCTGTTTGGATTGTTTCTTGCTATTTCCCCATCCAAAGAAGTCAATCAATGAGATGTAGATCTGTTCATCTCAAGTTCTAACCTAGTCGTCTGTCTTTATCTGAAGTAAATATTTGATGTGCTAATTATTTTTCATTACCCTCATCAGCTTTTATTTCTACTGGTCAATGTTAACACTTGATGTTGGGCACACACAGGACATGAACGTAATTTGCATCTGTGACTGACATGTTGACATCTGTTGGTATGAGCATGACAGTCACTTTAACACGGTGTGTAGTGTGTCGCATTCTGGGATTCTGGGATATTATTTGGTTTTATTGTGAGTGACTGATGCCCAGGATGCCAATGTACCGAGGTTGTCCTCGATAGATAGATAGGTAGGTAGGTAGGTAGGTAGGTAGGTAGACAGACAGACAGACGGTTGGGCAGGTAGACAAGTTGACAGGCAGATATGAAAAAAGCATACAGGAAGAAAGACAGATATAAACAAAAACACAGACGGATCGATAAGAGCATAGTAAGACAGACCAACTGACATGCAAAAAGATAGAAAGATTTATAGAAGATGGATGGATGGAAAGATAGATACACATAAAAGTGTGATTAGTTGATTGATTGATTGATAAAGACGTGGAGAAATAGTATAGCCAGAGTTTGATGACGCAATTATCCATTAGTCTAGTTCTGGGCAACGTGGTATACGGATGTATGTTGCAGTTTGTATCTAGACAGTAGTTATTGTACTCCTCCTGAGTTCACCATTAAATGTCAGTTCATGTTCATGTAATTATATTGAAGAATGTGATTGTTGTTCCTTTTAACTGGAGTCGACGTCGTATATTAGTGTCGTTCATGGTTGTTGTTACGTTTGTTACATGTTAATAAAATGACCTCGCAACACAAGCATTTCTATTTAAAAATATCAAATTAATGAAGGATATCATTTCAAAGAGTCACTGTAACGACGTCTTGTCTAAACAAACTGTGGTGTCAGCCTGTGTGCATTAGTGTGACATAAAACAAGAAGTCCATAATATAATACAACTTAAACAAAGGTCAATGTATTCGAAACAATGGCTTGTAGATCTGTACTAAGTCAAATCTGTGTAACGTGAATAAAACGTTTTGTAAGTGACTTCCCTTGTTGCTGCCACTTCTGTCCTAAGTCACATACAAAAAAAATTTACGCCTTTCTCAAAACCTAATTATAATAATATTTCAGCGTTGCTGCTGAATAGTTGCGAATATTATAATGAGACATTATTATCAAACTTATATCTGCTTCGGATTAGGGTTAGCCTATATTATATTGAAGTATTGATCCAAGAAGATAACTTAGTGGGTTTTAAGCATGGATATCCAGATACCAGGATAGACAACCAAACAAAATTTCATTCTAGCTGTGTACGGTTTAGGCCAGGCATGGCCAACATAGGCCCGCGGGCCACATCCGGCCCGCGTAACGAATTTATGCGGCCCGCGAGTAATTTTTCAATATTTACGTTTGCCTGACACTTACATAGTAATATTCAAGTAAATTCAAGATATTTCTGGTTTTTCATATGAATTAAACTTTGCGTGCTTATTTGTTATCTATAATCACACTATAACTCTATAATCTATGTATTTGAAGTGGAACAGTACGCCAGTTCATTCAATGCTTTCCGTAAGTAGCAAACTTGTTAGTAATAACTTGGTCGCTTGGAAGTTAATTTGCAATATCAATTCGTTTATTGGATGTTTATTATCATCGACTTAAAAAAAGCAATCGCTTTCTTAATTTAAAAATGGAATTAATTTTGTTACTTGCTGCTAATATCACTTCGGTCGCCATTTTTATTTCAATTTGAAAAGTGTTTTTTAAAGTACCATATTGACTAGACAAAATTGGTCAGTGTTACAACAGACGGAGCACCAAACATAACAGGAAAAAATATTGGAGTAATTAAACGCATTGAAGATAAAATTTTCGAAATCGATCCCAATCATAAAATTATACCAATACACTGCATTATTCATCAACATGTCCTATGTAAAAATGTTTTAAAAATCGATCATGTTACCAAAATAATTGTAAAATTAGTAAATTTCTTAAGAGCCAAAGGATTAAATCATAGGCAATTCATTGATTTCCTTGCAGAACTTCATACCACATATTCCGATGGAATATACTACAATAAAAATCCGTTGGTTGAGCTTGGGAAAGGTATTAAAGCGTGTTGGGAGCTTCAAGAGGAAATACGAATTTTTTTAGTGCTCAAAGAAAATGAGGAGTTTCCTGAATTAACGGATCTAAATTGGCTTTGTGATTTGGCTTTCTCTCTAGACATCCTCACATATTTAAACGAATTCAACACAAGTTTACAAGGGAAAAAAATTATTTACTTATGATTTAATGCAGAAATTAAAAGCCTTTAAAATGTAACTTTTCCCCACAAATCTTACTGAATGCAAATTTGATCATTTCCCCAGTGCTCGATTTACCGCCGGGGATATCCCCGGCACTGAGGACTGTCATCCCCGGCTCTGCTTTAATTAATTTCATCCCTGCCGGGGATGACATTTATCCCCGGCTCTGCAGAAAATTTGTTTCATCGCCGGCACTGATTTTTTCTTAAGATTAGCATAATGTATGGAACTGATTTTTTAGTATTACCACAAATATTAGATGAAAAACAGACAAAATCAGCTGATTTGAACTACGCAACACTATTTCTGCTAAAAACTCTGTAAATAACACTCGTCCGGTTGTTTGCAGATAGTTTTATGTAAGACAAACTGGCCGAAAAAAATCTGAAGAACTTATGTTGTATGGAGATCGTGAAATTATAGAACTTCGCAAATTTTAAAAAATTGAAGCATGTCATACTTCAGCCATAGTACACCGATTTCGCATGACAAAGGATGGCCATGACGCTGAGACAGAACTTAATGATTTTTATAATCCATTAGATGTTCTGCCAATATCTAGCGCAGAGTGCGAGAGAGGATTCAGTGCAATGAATTTAACACACATCTCTTCGCAATTCACTAGATGTCGAAACCATCAAACACTTGCTGTTTATTAAAATTAATGGTCCACCACTTCAATATTTTGATGCAAAGTTGTATGCCACAATGTGGTTAAAAGACTGAGGGCATTCTGCCTGCGACGTACCTTCTGGCAAACCAACAAAAGAATTAGTTATGGAACAGCGTCATAATTTGTTTAAATAACTGAGACAAATATGAATAATGGAATATTTGATTTCAACAAACAGAGAATAAATACAAAAATTGCATTTTTTGTTAAAAATAAGTTCATTACTTGTCCTATTAATGTGCCGCTTCAAATTTGTTTGAACCAACGTAAACTATGTTAATTAAGATTCACCAAATTTTCTATTATTTTTGTTGGTTTTGTCTAAGATGCAAATCGAAGATGCTATGAAAATAAATTAGTTACTTGTCCATGGTTTGTAAATTGAATATCCTAAAAAAAAATTGTTGGCATCTCGCCGCCGCTGGGGATGCTGTGGATATCCCCGGCACTGAGAATTGTCTTCCCCGGCTCTGATTTAGATTTTTTCATCCCCGCCGGGGATGACATTTATCCCTGGCTCTGCAGAAATTTTTTTCATCCCCGGCACTGGTTTTTCCTTAAATCGAGTACTTCATTTCCCATCCTTAAAGACCATTTCCGCAATAATTTTAAAAGAAAAAGCTCAAATGTATACTGAAAATATTCTGGCATTACGACTTGATTTTGAGAACAGATTCGAATTTTTTAAAAGAATAGATAAAATATTGTCGATTGATAGAAATCCATTTACTGCAAATATTGAAGAAGCTTCTCCAGACATCCAATTAGAATTAATTGAATTACAGTGTGATCAATTATTGCATGATAAATATCGAGAAGAGGAAGATAATTTGTGTAATTTTTATAAGCAATTGGATAGTAAAAAATATGTAAATCTAAAAAATCTTGCCAAAAAATATTTAGTAATATTTAGTTCAACTTATATTTGTGAACAGACATTTTCTTAAATGAATCACAATAAAAGTCCTACGAGGTCGAGATTAAATGATTTACATTTGGAGGCTGTATTAAGATTAGCCACCACAGAAATTGAACCTGACATTAAAAAGATTATAAACGAGGTAAACCGCCTCAATATTTCTCATTAATTATTATATATTTGTTATTATTAAAATGTTTATTTTGTATTATTCTGTATAGATATTTGCTGTAAGTTACCTATTATTTATAATTATTCATATATATATATATATATATATATATATATACTATGTATTTGTTATATCATTTATAGTCTCATAATAAAAATTTGTTCATTTTTTTTTTATTTTTGTATTTATTATTATAATGTTAAATTTATAATTATTATATATTATATATAGGTATTTGTTACATTATTTATATTTTCATAATAAAATTTTGTTCATTTTTTGTTTAAAATTTTGGTATTTTTTACGCCTGACCCGCGAAAAAAATTTTTTTTTCAATCCGGCCCGTGACTAAAAACTTGACCATGCCTGGTTTAGGCTGACGCAAGGATTTTTTTCTTCTTTGTGTTTGTGGATTGTTTAATTAATTTTTTTTTTCTGAATATAATGTCTTCAAAAATATCCTACACACAGAGAATTGAATGTAGTTTAATAAAAAGTAACTTTTATTGAAATGAATCATACTGATTTTTTTTTCTTCTTTTTGTTTGTGAATTGTTTAATTTATTTATTTTTGTTTATTTTTTTCATCTAAACTTTTTAAAAATAATAAAATACTTGCATAATAATATCACTTTGAAACATATATTGTTAAAAAGCCCTTTCAATTTACTACATTTTCATATATATACTATAATAACATAATTTTTAAAATAAAAGCTTTAGAGAAATATTAGTCGATAAAAATTTAAAAGACATTGACGAATTAAGATTGAAAAAGCTGGATGTTTTTTTTTAACAGTGTTAACAGAGGAGGGATATTGAAGCCATCTGAGTACACCTTCTCTACTTGCCTACTAAATTGGAAAGTATTCAATTCATTGAAAAGATCAGCAAGTAGTCTAAAACTATTTCTAGGACAAACAAATAAAAAAAATGTTGAAATTGTTGATAGAGTAACAATTGATGAGTCATTGCTGATTGAAGAAATTATTTTTTTATTTCAATCATAATTTAAAAGAACTTATTTATGTTAATTTTTTTTTTAATTGTTCGTCTAAAAATTATGTTAAGCAATTGAATGAGACCGTTCATGAAAAACCAATGAAAAAACGAAAAATAATTAAATTGACAAAATAAAGATTTTAAATTTAAAAATTTGTTATTAAAAGTTTTCAAACTTTAATTGCGTTTGTGTTTATTTCATAAAAAGATAAGTACCAAATATACAAAACTGCTATTAAACATGAAGACTAACGCTAAACACTTGATTGTGTGTCAGCCTATAACGTATTTTTTAAAATATTGGTTGTCCTTCCTGATGCTATATCTAGATTTCCATGGTTTTAAGTTTTAGACCTTTCTGGACCTATTGTTAACTGTTGGTGAATATAGTGACGTCATTATAAAACCTTTGACGTCATGAGTGTAAATTTATTTGTGTAGATTTCTTTAAGAGGGTGTGTGGTTCAAGGGTAAGTAGGTTACGGTTCCAGACAACGATAGAGAGGAGAGGGGAAACAGAAGGGAAGGAGTTCCTCTGTGGGTGTAGTTCTTGGACTCTGGACCATGTGGTGGAAAGAACGTTATTACCGGCTAACACTTTCGGTAGATATCAACACCGTTACCAAAATTAACATTATCAGTAAACAACCACCAACAACATGCATCGATATCATTACTGCCATCGACGGACGGAGATATCATTACTACCATCAGTGGACAATACCATCATTTCCACCACCAGTTGACATCACCATCATTGCTGCCATCAACGGACATTACAATCATTGCTACTACCATCAACAGGGGACGGTCAAGCGCTCGACTGTCGACCTGAAGGTGCCTGGTTCGATCTTCGGTGAGGACCAAGGAAATTTTTCAGGTGTTGGCACAAGTGCCCGATATGTCTCCCGTGGTGCCTCTATGGCCATTGCACTATCGACTATGGTGGGGATGAAAGAAGGGCACCATAAAAACCGTCCCATAAGTGGTTTATAGGATCTAAGAGATTTCATCTCATCCTTACAGGGACTTCACACACACTACCACCAACAAACATTATCATTATAACCAGACAACGTTGGCACTACCATCGTCGCTATTATTGCAACCACGAGCTTACGTTACCACCGTGACCACCATCTGAAGACTTGGCAACTTTTACTGTCTTTAATTGGCATTTCCATTGGTTATTGACATCAACTGACAACTTGATGTCATCGTCTTGTCTAGAACTCATTTTATTCTGCTCCAATCAAATTTTGGCGAATTTATATTCTTCTTGCAAGTGAGCCTGAATATTGCAATATATTCAAGTCTGTGATATATAAATCTGGTTTAGCTGCATTGCGAAACCTTTGAACTTTAATATGACATTTAATACCGGCTCTTGGAAAGCTGTAAAACACAAATAACACTGACATTTGAAGTTAGGTGCGAATGCGCTGTGATAATTCGCCATTAAGACCACACAATAATGATTCCAATGCCAATATTATATATTATAACGCAGTGGCTACGGTTCGGTCCGACCGAACCCGTATTTTTTTTACTTCGGGTACCAGCCATAGCTAATATTGCTCCACACCCTAACCCTATCCCTATCACTAACCCTAACCCTAATCCTGAAAAAAAAATTCTGAAAAAGAAAATGTATATATGCCATGTTCCTTATATAATGGTTTGGGTTGGTGCCGGAGCCACTGCGATATTATAAAATACACATTTAAATAGATCGATATATAGATTGAGATAGATTTTGTGATAGATGGACAGACAGACAGGTATGCAGGTCGCTGGTTGGGTGGGAGGGTAGATAAGTTGGTAGATGTGTTAAATGAGTCTATAGCTGGTTGTGGCATTTTTTTTTGTCAATACATTGAGACGTATGCTATAACTTGACATGATATACATTAATATACTTGACCACTATAGTATTCACCTATGTGTACACCATACAGTTTTATTTCAGTACCAGATATATCTGTCTTCGCAAACAACCCCCTAGTCATGTGTCCTCTTCTATTTACCTTGTAACTCTTTGTCTCTTCTATAAAAAAAACACTCTTCGACTAATACCTTAAAAAATCAGTTAAAATCCTATTGATTCTTTGTATTGTCAACAAACATTAAACCACACGGACTAAGACTGCGTGGATTTATTGAATAGCAAAATTCAATTTACTTCTTTTTAATTTATTCATTTGCCCTTCTGACCCGGCCCTTTTGTCCCATATACTTACCTACCTACCCACCCCCCTTAAACACACTACTTTACCCTTTGAAATACATTTTTTTATAAGTAAACTTTGCATATTCGAAAAAATCTGAGTGCTCGTTAGCTGCCTTGCCGGATGAAGAAATCAGAGACTTGTGGGGAGCTCAATTAGAAATCTCAAGTGATACAAGAAAAAAAAATGTATCTTAAAAAACAAAAATGTGTCGGTGTTGGAGGAGGGGGAGGGGTGTGTGGGTTGGGTTTATATGTGTGTGTGTGGGGGGGGAGTGTAAAGTGTTTAAATATTGACACTTCGTAGTGTGACGAAGTGCTGGGGCAATACGGGATGGTAAACATGGAGTTGAATATTTTTTTTTAAAAAGAAAAGAAAGATTAATGAGTTGGCAAGTGTTTTTAGCCTGTCTCTGGCTTATAGCCGTATCACTCGTATCAGTCTGTTTGTTAGTCAGGAACTTTGCATCTTATTTAATGATACACGTGTACTTTCAAACGTTCGTTTGGGGAGGGGAGGCAAAAAAAAAAGTTAATTGGGATAATGTACTTAATATTTAATGTAAACACATTTTTTTGGAACCCCCCCCCCTCAAACTGGGTCCCTGGGGACTTTCAAATTTGGACCCACCCCCCTCACCCCACCCTAGATACGCCTCTGCAATCCGTTGCTCTTTTGATTGCAAAAACAAATATTGTTGAAAATTTAACATTCCTTTTAACTTTATTATACTTTATAGACCAATCTTTTTGAATAAATAGAAGAAAGCAATACTTGTTTGATGTAATTTGTTAAAGTATAATGTATCAAAGTACATAATAGAAATTGATAGAATCGTTGTATAGCTTTTATCTGACCTTCAATTTAAAAAAAAAAAATAATAATACAGTCGATTCCGCTTAATTGGGACACATTGGGACCGAGGCTTTTTGTCCCAATTAAGCGGCTGTCCCAATTAAACGTACAAATTTACTATTGGCTTCTTGGTTTGGTTTCTTTGAGATTTGTCCCAAATAAGCGGCTGTCCCAATTAAGCGGTGTCCCAATTAAGCGGAATCCACTGTATTTCATTAATCTAGATATATTAGTTGAGACATCGGACCCAGAAGAAAATGTCGGGCCTCTTAAAAAAGAAAGCAATATCAAAGCTTTACACATTTACACATTATAGGTCTGTGAATCCCCCCCCCATTATAATTGGTTAGTTTGCAATGTGTACATTGTGAACAGCGCTACTCAGACTCAACCCTTAAACAATTCATTCATGTGACATATTATTAAAAATGAAAAAAAAATGTAACGTAATTTGAGGTCATGTGTAAAGGGAGATAATTGTACATTTGACATATTATAGAAATAATAACAAACTGAACGCTATAAATATTACATTATCTTGAGATATCTATATTGCGAAATTCGTTTGCTTTAAGACTTAAATTGTGGAAAATAATACATAGTATTAATTTAACGATTTCTGCATATATTTCTCCTAAGATTGCTTCTCATTTAATGGCAAACTGAACACCATAAATATTAAATTATCTTGAGATATAGATACGAAATTCGTTTATACAAATAGTGCTGTCGGTATATCCTACAAAGTTGAGAGTATTGCTGGTCTGGCCGGTTTGGGCAAGGATTAAAACCCATCTTTCTGCCATCCCTGCAGATGATAGCGGGCACACTCACCCCGCCGCTCTGTAGGCATGGCAGACGTGCAACAGCGCCGCCAACTATGTTGGTGTGGTAGGCACACTACACCCTCCCCTCTGTCCGAGTGGCAGGAAAAACCCCTTTCCTTGCTATTCTGGCCGATCGGCAGCACACACACCCTGCTCGTCTGGCCAGTTTGGGTAAGGATTAAAACCCATCTTTCTGCCGTCCCTGCAGATGATAGCGGGCACACTCACCCCGCCGCTCTGTAGGGACGGCAGACGTGCATCAGCGCCACCAACAATGCTGGTGTGGTAGGCACACTACACCCTACCATGCTGGCAATGGTGGCGTTAAAAAAAATGAGAGTATCATATATTTATATGAACTCTCCTTCCTGGACTGAGAGACATACCATGATCCACGGGGGATGGTTCATAGGGGTTTCCTAGTCAGGAAAAAAACATTACTTGCGAGGGTGGAGGTACAGTGGTCAATGAGGACTATCCGAGACCGCAGTATTCACAGCTGGCGGTGGTGACGGATGTGGTCAGCACACTCAAGCAAACCTGCGCAGCCTGCCATTTCGGGCTGAGGGTACAGGCATACTACACCCTCCCCTCTGTCCGAGTGGCAGGAACAACCCCTTTCCTTGCCATTCTGACCGATCGGCAGTACACACACCCTGCTGGTCTGGCGAGTTCAAGTAAGGATTAAAACCCATCTTTCTGCCATCCCTACAGAGATAGCGGGCACACTCACCCCGCCGCTCTGTAAGGATGGCAGACGTGCATCAGCGCCGCCAACAGTGCTGGTGTGGTAGGGACACTACACCCTACTATGCTGGCAATGGCGGCGTTACTAAAAAAATAGGAGAGTATCATAAAATATTTTGATATTTGTATGAACTCTTTCCTGGTCTGAGAGTCACACCATGATCCACGGGGGGGGGGGGGGGGATCATAGGGTTCTTTAGTCAGGAAAAAAAAAACATTACTTGCGAGGGTGGTGGTACTGTGGTCAATGAGGACTATCCGAGACTTTAGTATTCACAGCTGCAGGCGGTGGTGGCGGATGTGGTCGGCACAGTCCAGGCTTGCGGAGCCGCCAAATTTTTTTCCGGCTCCCACAAATTTGACGTCTCCGGCTCCCTATTAAGATCACACAAGACAAAAATTTTTGTAATTGCGCCACGCAAACATGCCGCTAATAAAAGTTATGCAAATTTTGTCGCGTTCACCTCCATAGCAGGCCCGTAGCGTGCGGAGGTGGGCCAGGGAGGCCAGGCCCCACTGCGTTTTGTCTGGCCCCCTCTGCTTATTTGTTCTACTTAGTTAAATGTATTACCTGCCCCCCCTGCTATTGCCTGGCCCCTGCTGTAGAATGCCTAGTCCCTGCTGTAGAATTTTCACGCTACGGGGCTGCCCCATAGTCAGGAACTTGAAAAATATACGCATTGTCGGTTTTACTAAAAACAAACCATTTCAGTGCATTCAGAATCATATCATTATTTTCGACCGAGGTTTCACTAGTCGCCATTTTCATAAGTAATAAAAAGTTATTTCAATGATCAAATTAGCAAATAGTAAAATGATACATTATTTAAAATATTTTAAAGACTTCAGTATTTATATTTACTATTTATAAATTCGAAGTGACTATTCGGACCCGGGTACCAATAAACTCCGATTTTTATTCATATCCCGTGCCAATAAAGTCTGATTGTTATTTGGACCCGTGGCAAATATGCACTTAGCTTAGCTATACATAAACTTTATTATTGTTTTTTTTTTATAATTGTTTGAATTGTATGATTTAATCGTTACTCAAGGTCTAGAGTTCCACTATGCGGACTCTGTATTATTATTTTTTTGGGTTCCGTCTAATAAAGTTTAAATATACTAAGCTTAGTGCATATTTGCCACGGGTCCGAATAACAATCGGATTTTATTGGGACCCGGGTCCGTATAGCCACAGCCTTATAAATTTATCTACTCTATTTCAGATATTCTGTTTATAATAAAATTGTTAAATACAGAAAGCGACCATTTTGTTTTTAGTCTATTACAAATTCGCGGCAGCCCCGTAGCGTGAAAATTCTACAGTAGGGGCCAGGCATTCTACAACAGGGGCCAGGCAATAGCGGGGGGAGAGGTAATACATTTTACTAAGAAGAGCAAATAAGCAGAGGGGGCCAGACAAACTGCAAGGGCCCCCACACACGTTACGGGCCTGATTCGCGGTCAAATAATAATACGAAATGACGTGTTCTATTTGTCGTCTTAGTAAAAATTTATTTTAAATGATTGATACAATTATTCTATGAAATAAAACTGTTTTAACTTTATATATAACAAAATAACATGCCATTAAAAAAATTTCGGAGGATAAACAAGATTTAAAACGAACACAAAACGATTTCCCATTAAAGATTTCTTGTGGTGATGTGCGTGCACGCTATCATTTTAACGCTGTTACTTTTGTGGCGTTCGTAAAAATAACATTTCAAATTGTAGGAGGCAAACAATCAAACAAATTTGGAATTTTAAAGCTAAAAAAAAAAAATTCTGCTGTAAAAAAAAAACATTTGGGAGCCGTGGAGCCGCCAGATTTTTTCGGTTCCGGCTCCGGCTCCAGCAAAAAGTAGCGGCTCCCGGCTTCTCGGCTCCGGCTCCGCAAGCCTGCGGCACACAACACCCTTCCACTCCGTCCCACTCAAGCACACCTGCGCAGCCCGCCATTTCGGGCTGAGGATACAGGCACACTACACCCTCCCCTCTGTCCGAGTGGCAAGACAAACCCCTTTCTTTGCCATTCTGGCCGATCGGCAGTACACACACCCTTCTGGTCTGGCCAGTTTGGGAAAGGATTAAAACCCATCTTTCTGCTGTCCCTGCAGATGATAGCGGGCACACTCACCCCGCCGCTCTGTAGGGATGGCAGACGTGCATCAGCGCCGCCAACAATGCTGGTGTGGTAGGCGTTAAAAAAATTAATTTATTAAAAAAAAACATAAAGCTATTTCTATTGTGAATATTTCTAAGAACAAAATGAATTTTAATACTTCTTGGAATTTATCGTGGCGTACGACAACCTGATGTTGGGTTGGCCGTAAGGCTTTCACATCCTTGCCTGCAGCATGTTAAGTGTAGGATGCTTGCTCACCTCGCCACTCTACATTTGGCAGGACCAATATCATTACTGGCAGCTAAAAGTAAGGGATATCTTGCTTGGCTGTCCAGTTGGGAGACGTAGCATGCAGTAAATAATGCCGCCTTCTTATGTGACAGACACGATCTCATGTACAGATGCGATCTTGTGTGACAGACACGATCTCATGTACAGATGCGATCTTGTGTGACAGACACGATCTCATGTACAGGTGCGATCTTGTGTGACAGACACGATCTCATGTACAGGTGCGATCTTGTGTGACAGACACGATCTCATGTACAGATGCGATCTTGTGTGACAAACACGATCTCATGTACAGATGCGATCTTGTGTGACAGACACGATCTCATATACAGATGCGATCTTGTGTGACAGACACGGGATTGACGACAGAAAAGTAATTGATTTGTTTGTATTATGGATTTTATTTCAGATTTATGCCGGCGTTCTTCTGCTACCTGTGCACGATACTCACCTGTATCTGGCTTCTGGAGCTGGACAAGTCGGATAAGTACATTGAAGGTCAAGCCCAATTACTGGACGAGCAGGTCAACTCCAGTATCTCATCCCAGATTCCGGTAAATAAAAGGAACCAAATTATCATTCATTTTTTTAAAATTGATTTTGTCGTAACTCTTCTCACTATGAGTGTAATTCTAAATCAGCGTCGATTGTTAATTTAAACTCCATTGCATGTAATCAATTAAGAAATAGGACCTTTAAACTGTAAATATTAATGTTTTAAAATAGCTGATTTTCATGGGTGGATTAATATATTCAACAACCTGTCAAGCAATCAGTCAATATGCCTCATACTAAATCAATGTAATCAATCAAGTAGTCTGACAATTAACCAATTGAGGGGGTGAGTTCCAAAACCTGCTAAGTACAATATTTTCAAAAATTGAGTTATCATACTCATTAGCTTATTTCCCTATATTGGCATATATTCAGGGAGTGGTTAATAATTAATAGCGCTGATTTAAACGGTATTTAACAGTTTTTGGAATTAACCACTCCCAGAATATATGCCAATATAGGGAAATAAGCTAATGAGTATGATAACTCAATTTTTGAAAATTTTTTACTTAGCAGGTTTTGGAGCTCACCCCCCCCCCTCAATTAGTCCTTCCTTCAATCAACGAGTCACAATCAATCTCCTGGTAAATCAATCAGTCATTTCATCTAAAAAAAAAAAAGAAGAAATCCCCCATCGTATTTTATATATCACTGAAGTCAACTCAAACTGTCGCTTTGAAATACAAATATATTGGTTTACATTGGTATATTAAATTGGTAATATTTTATGGATTCTTCCTGCCTCCCCCCCTACCCCCTACCCCAAGTCGGTCATGCAGGTGTGGTCATGACAGCCCTGCCCACACAGATGATTATACATTTATCAAATTATGTTATCTTGAAATATAGCAATTCGAATTATTCTATTTAATTCATATGATTATTTTTATCGTTTCATCATAGGCCCAATTGACCCCAAACACCTGGATCATGCTGGTCGAGGAGATGCTGCCCTACTTCCTTTTCATCTCCAGGTGGCTCCTGCCCAGGGGCAAAGTCAAGAGGGAGCAGCTGGTCGAGCTCCTGTTCGCCTTCATCGGCATCGGCGGTGACATCATGGAGTACTTCTCCCTGCTGGGCGAGGAGGCAGTCCGCACGAACAAGACCCTCTGCTACGTGGTCCTGGCCATCTGGTCATTCTCCGTGCTGCAGTTCACCATGACCGTCACGGTCATCCATCAGCCCAAGAGGCAGCGGAACATCAACGTGGTGGAGGAGACCGGGGACCCCAGCACGGAGAAGAAGCGCCAGAAGTTTCGGCACGAGGTCTCGGCCATCTTCCTGACCATGATCATGCAGGACCTCCCGTTCATGATCGTCCGCCTGTACGTCATGATCGGGTTCAACATCGTCGACTACAGCATCATCTTCTTCACCTCCAAGAACATCATGATCATCTCGCTTCTCTTCTACAAGCTGGCCATCATCTGCAGCAGTTACTTCAGCCCTAAGAAGGACGGCGAGGAAGATGATGATGACGATGAAGATGACGAGGATGACGAAGAAGGAGGGACGAAGAAAAAACGAGGCAAAGTCCCTAATCATTCCCAGGTCTATTCCGATCCAAAAATGCCAGCAAACCACATCTACGAGAAAGAGATGATCCCGGAAAATCCGGACGGCGCGTGGAAGAAAACGAATGGTAAACTGACGAAGAAATCGCGCAAATCCGCAGCGAGCCAACAAAACCCTTTCCCCGACGGCAAGCTGTATATCACACAAAACGGCCTAGCGGTCAACCCGTACTTAATTGAGAACCCATCTTTCCAATACCCGCCTGTGGGAGACGCCCTTAGGGGTAAGCTGGTCACCAGATCAACAAACACTTCCCCGTCCCTGTTCAGGGCAGCCCACAACGGGTTCATTAAGATCGAGCACACGACCCCAAGGGGAGATGAGTCCCAGGACACGGGGTTCAGCTCGGACAACCTGGACAAAAGCCCGTCAAATTCTGGCTCTCAGAGGTCGTCAGCAGGCTCACAGTTTAACTTCAAGGCCGACATGTCGTCTGCCCCAGTCTCGCAGCAAAACAGTAATTTGTAATAATCAAAGGAAACAAAAATACAAACTCGCAATGTCTTCCATTTAAAATTCGAGCTTGAACAATAAGAAGAATGCAAAATCCAATCCCGCTTGTGAAAGAATTAGCAACTGAATCAATGTTTCAGCCCGGTGTGGACTAAAAACGATCGGGAACCCCCAATGCATATTTGCTTTAACTTGTGTCAACGCCTTTAGGTACACCGGGCGGACCCCCATGGGTTCCCGTGGGTCACGCCGCTGCAGTGCCTTAAATTTTTATTCTTTATGAAATGTTTTGTATATTGGCCTAATTATATTGTTAATTGAACCTAACATTATGCTGCATAGACTATGTTGAAGAATCCAATGTGTGACGAAATGTCACACCCAGGCAGACGAACACAATAGTTATCTTGTTTTTAATATAAAATGTTTATTAAACACCTGTCTGACAAAACATCGGTCTTGTAGCTCAGCTGTCCCTCTACCCCCTACATACATACATAATACATGTATTCTAATACATAATTGTAAGTGAATAGCTGATTTGTTGTATCGATTGTACAGTCACAATGGGTAAGACAGAATACTGTTTCAATGGGGATCTTAAGACATTGAAATGATTGTTTGATTGGGGACAGACTTGAGGAGGAAATAACGGTTTATTTTATTTAAATGGTCGATATTTATGTTACCCATGAACAGAGGCGGATCTAGACAACTTTAATGGGGGGGGGGGCAAAACTTTGACCCCGGGTGGGGGGGGGCCAAAATTGTTTTCCTTGTTGAAAATTGGTCTTAGAACAAAAAATATTTCCATAATTTAATGTCTTACCTAAACTTGCGGTAACGGGGGGGGGGGGGGGGGGGGCTAAATTTCCCCCCTGCCCATGAACAAAGACTTCACTTTTTTTTATTAATGTCGATTTTTTTTTAGGATAATAATTTTTATTCAATTCATGTATGATATTGTTTAATTAATAGCTATGTTACAAGTGCATCGATTATACAAGAAAGATGGATTTGTTTCCCCTATTGCTAAACTATTTTTTTTTATGTTGGTAATACTGATTTTTTAAGTAAAACATGAAAATTAATGGTGGGTTTTGGTTGTACACTTACTAAGCTATAGGTTGGTTAGACAAGGAATTGTGTCATTGTTTTGTCATACAGCTGAGATTTAGACATTTTTTAGTATTGTTTTAGTAAATATTGGGATTATTCACTTATTCAAACATTATTTTGACGAATCTCCATGTAATATATACATGAATACAATCAGTTGAAAGTATAAATCATGTCATTTTTAAAAAATTCATTCCACATCTACAATCAAAATGTTGATAATATATTTCGTGAATGTATTTCCCTTATTACTCCGCGGCTTGTTTCAAACTATATAATGTAAAGAATAATTGCATTTTTTTAAATCTTGTAAATACCATGTTATCGTAGCATTATGTGATATTCTACAACGCAGTATGTTGTTTCCGGTTACGTTTTTAAATTAAATTATGTGTGTAATATCATATGCATATCTACATTTTACGATCTTCTCCAGTGTTGGCGAACTTTTTTGGGGCCAATAAAAAAACCGCTTATATATATAGCAAAATGATGAGGCTCTGCATGCCGACTGTGGCACGCGTGCTATAGGTTCGCCACCCACTGATCTGCTCTATATCATATCAGACAGATCGGTTTTTTATGAATGGATAAAATAGGCAACGTATAGGACCCATCTCTGCCTCAGCGCCCCCCCTTCCACCATTAATTTCTACCCGACAGGCTTTGTCGCCTGATGCCCCCGAAAAACTCTAGGCGTATCTGAAACAAAGCTACACGTTTAACAGCTGCCCGCCTTGTATATAAAAGTATGCTAATAGTCTGTCACAACAGTGATTCCCGAATTGGACTCCACGTGTACTTCATTGCTTCAAGACTTTTTGAGGCAAAAGAAAAAAAAAATAATACAAAATAACACATATTTCCTTGACACTATTAATTTATAAAAACACAATTTAGTCAGTCCTACGGAAATGAGATTCTTTTAAAAAAAGAGAAAAAAAAGGCTTTGTAGCTTAAAATGTTTGAATACCCAGGGGTGGGCAAATTTTTAGAATCGCGGGCCGCATTAGGTTTTTTTTTTTTTTTTAATTTGGCTGAAGGGCCGAACCAAGAGCAGACTGGGATGTTATTTGTTTGTTTGTGTTTTTTTTTTAATAATATAAATTAAATGTAAACATCAATGATGTGAACGAGCGGGGGCGGGTGCAGATCAAACGGCCTGATGGACCGGACATGGCTTGCGGGCCGTACTTTCATCCTCATGTCTGGTGGTGTAGCCTGTCATTTTCACAGCCATAAATTTACGTGTGTGACAGCGCCTATTTTGTAAATGCTCTAAAGGGAGTTACCTATGTTTATTAAATGGCTAGTTTCATCACGAGTACTGGCACTTGGTATATTCTGTGCCATGTTAGTCCCTTGCGCTTACTATTGACGAGGCTTACGTAGGACAATTTAATATACAAGTTGAATTTGATTTGCCTCTCCGAGTATTTTCTTACGATGTCTTCCATGAGACTATGTTCCTGTGGTTAATGTCTTCAATTAAGACAGTGTTCAGTGGCTTCCATAAAATTGTCTGCCTCTGTTTAATGTCTTCGTTAAAAGAGTATGCAGTGTCTTCCATAAATTCATCTTCCTCTGTTTAATATCTTCATTTAGACGGAATTCAATGTCTTTTATAAAAGTGTCCGCCTATGTTTGATTTGTTTTCCTTGTGATTGTCTGTGTGTATTTATTGTCTTCAGACAGCGGTTAATGTCTTGCAAAAAATTGTCTGGGGTCAATCTAACGTCTTAATTGAATAACGGCTCCGTGGAATAAACAAGTTAAAATGAAAATTATACAACAGTATTAATTTTACGTAAATTTATGAATTACATTTTTAGACGAAAAAAGGGGCAAAAATAATTTTCAAACGCACACTTTAACTGAGTTTCCTTTCCTAAACCATAAATTTGGTTTTTTTAGAGCATTTTCGAAAAAAAAATGCTCTATTGTCCCCGTTTTGTCTGTCTGTCTGTCTGTCATCACCGTAGATCTCAACAACCATAAGTCCTAGACCCATGATGTATATATCATTTTGTAGGTCTTGGCCTGCCATGTGTACATCAAACGTTCATTTCGCGATAGGACATCTGAGGGCCGGGCTTCAGGGCTACTAAGGGGCTTATATATTATATATACACCTTGTACGTTCAATAACCCATTCATTTGGTGCGAAATACTGCAGCACGTAGTTTCACCAAGATTTATTAAGAAACTCATCAAATGAAATAATAAGCTTGTGTTCTGAGTTTAATTGAAAGTATCAGAGCTATGCAACAATTGACGGAGTTTTCGGATGATTAAATGACTATAATTTCGAATGTTTTCAATTATGAGTCCTATTTCAGTAACCACAAACCACTTGAAGTTAGATTTAAGAGACAATAATTTTTTTTCAAATATAAAGAAACGTCTTTATCATTTTTTTTAACAGATATATGCATTACACAATTGAATTTATAAACATTTCCAAAATTTACAAATATTTACTGAAAGCTAACAAACGTACTGATACATAACACGAAAATGCGCTAACACGTCCTGTGTCCAGAATGGAACAGGCTTAATTGCTTGTTTTTTTAATGTGACATATTTTCTTGCTGAACTACTCAATGTACATTTAACTATACACTGTATTCATGAGTGAATATTTGGCATGAATTGATGAAAAAAACTATACATGTTTCTCTTAATTTATTTTTTTTTCTGTTATACATTTCTACACATTAAAAATTCCATGGAAACAACACTCATTTTTTTAATGTATAAAATATCTTGTTATAGTTTGTGTACAAAAAATATCCATTAAAACATACCAGTGTGTTGTGCTTGTGTACACAAAACAAAGTGATATTAAGTGTCACAACAGAGAAAAACAAAAGACGATGTACATTGTGATGGTGAGAGGCTGCAGACGACGGGGTGGGGTGACAGGTAAATAGGGCGGGGTGATGGTGGGCTTTATAAGTGCTGTGACGTCAGGCCCATTTTTCTGAAATAGGCCCCCAGTCTGCGGTGGGTGTCATATTCGGACCCCTTAGTGGACCCCCCCTCCTCCCCCAAGAACAAACTCTAAAATAAAAGCATCTTTAATGAAAAGACATATTATAGAAACATTGGCAAGTGTGTAGATTCAGCCATAGGCAAACTAGGGCCCGCGGGCCGAATTCTGCCTGCCAGACTGTTTAATGCGGCCCGCCACTCGTTTCAGAGTGTAGCACATCACTAGCTGTCACATGCACAGTATCTAGGGCTAATAGAAATAACACAGCAACACCCTAAGTGACAAACACACAAACACTCACTCTAACTTTGAGATGCAATACGGAATCTTTAATCGACCCCCCCCCCCCCCCATGAATACCATGTACCAATGACACTATATTCGCACAACCTTGCATACCAGGTGTATCACACGATTTCTCGCTCCAACAAACAATTGGACATCAACTAATTGTCCACACAGTCCAGCTACACACACAGACACGCGGCGCACCACTCACTTTCCGGTTACTCGCTGATGCTCTCCCCTGCATACACACGCACGCACAGTCAATCTGTGACACTCACTCTACCTTCAAAAAAAAACAATTTCTAACTTTTTTATGTGACGTTAATTTACCTTTAATTTGTCTTAGATCGTGTCAACACTACATCCATCTGCTCCTGGTTCGGCCCTTCGAACTAATTTATAATCCAAATGAGGCCGATAAACTTTGTCCACCCATGGTATAAATTGTCCCTCCTTCACAAACTCCTCCCCCCCTCCCCTCCGCCTTTCCTCTGCGGCTGTCCTGTTCCTATATAAATAATATAATATAATATAATAATATAATACTCTCTTTTCAAACAGAAGAGTAAACAATAAGAAGCAATAGTTGTAGAACAGGGGTGTACAATCTCCACCCTTCCCTCCACCACTCCCTCCCCCCCCCTCCCAAACGGCCCTATTAAACGTCCCATTCTATCTGCCAGTGTAATTTATATCAATATGTCAGTGAAGAAATATTGAATATACAATATTTTTAAAGGCTACCATTCACCTTTCATACGGTCATTAAGCTGTGCACAACTGCTGTAGAGAATCATGAAATACTACATTCTCAAACTAATTATTTAACTGGCGAAGTCACCGTATAACTAACTCATGACATTTTACAGTACGCCCACTCATCATCCACAGACAGACGAACATTTAAATGACAATATTAACTAGAGACTTTAATTTTACCTTATCAGAATGAAACAGTATAATGTTACACTTGCAATTACTTTATTAAAACTAAACCAAGAAATTTTACATAAAATCAACTTGTCGCCCAATGTCTGATTTTCGAGCTTACTAGAGGAACTAGACGACATACTTACTTCACTAGACGACAAACATTCTTCACTAGACGACAAATATTCTTCACTAGACGACAAACATTCTTCACTAGACGACAAACATTCTTCTCTAGACGACAAACATTCTTTACTAGACGACAAATTTTATTTATTTATTTATTTATTTATTATAAATTATACTCTGGAGAAAAAAAGGACAATTTAAGATTTAAGGAAACTCGGATAAAGGTTTTTAGATTTGATTGGCGTCTGCTCTCAAATACATTTCCAATTAACGTACTAAGTTATGAATTCTCCTTTACTGGGGTTATTGTAGATGGGACAATTGTAGATCATAGAAACACGGAATATAAAGTTAATGTGGCTGTTGTGACAGTAATAACATTTTCTGTTTAACCCCTATGTGTAAAGTCCCTGTAAGGATGAGATGAAATCCCTTAGATCCTATAAACCACTAATGGGACGGTTTTATGGTGCCCTTCTTTCATCCCCACCATAGCCGATAGTGCAATGGCCATGGAGGCACCACGGGAGATATATCGGGAACTTGAGCCAAGACCTGAAAAATTTCCTTGGTCCTCACCGGAGATCGAACCAGGTACCTTCAGATCGACAGTCGAGCGCGTTACCGCACGACCATCCGTCCCCTTGTTTAACCCCTATAGCGCCAAGCATTTTCTTTGAAAATGCAGCTAGAAGGCTGCATAAAATGGCCCAGAATAAGCATTGGCTACCCACAACTATGCTTTGCGGTTGCAAAACAACTCTCAAATATGTGATGTCGCCGTTGTCCTATTGATGCTAAATTATTGAAGCTCATGGCGACCTTAAGACGGAAATGTGTTTCTATTACATAATGAGTTTAAGTAGCGTAGTCTCCTAGTTAGCTGAAAAAAAAATGTTTGCACTATTTCTTCTCTGTTTGATGTACACTTTTTTTTTAGAGCATTTTCGAAAAAAAATGCTCTATTGTCCCCGTTTTGTCTGTCTGTCTGTCTGTCTGTCATCACCCTAGATCTCAACAACCATAAGTCCTAGACCCATGATGTATATATCATTTTGTAGGTCTTGGCCTGCCAAGAAATGACTTTTTCCATTTCGCGATCTGACCTCTGAGGGCCGTAAAAGGGGCCTTATAAAGTACCGTTTTTTACTATGTAAGCTATATTAATAATGGAGCGTCCTATATCTCAGCAACTATAAGTCCTAGACCCATGATGTATATATCATTTTGTAGGTCTTGGCCTGCCATGTGTACATCAAAAGTTCATTTCGCGATAGGACCTCTGAGGGCCGGGCTTCAGGGCTCTTAAGGGGCTTATATATTATATATATGACCCCATTCTACACCTTTTACGTTCAATAACCCATTCATTTGGTGCGAAATACTGCAGCACGTATTTTCACCAAGATTTATTAAGAAATTCATCAAATGAAATAATAAGCTTGTGTTCTGAGTTTAATTGAAAGTATCAGAGCTATGCAACAATTGACGGAGTTTTCGGACGATTAAATGACTACAATTTCGAATGTTTTCAATTATGAGTCCTATTTCAGTAACCACAAACCACTTGTAGTTAGATTTAAGAGAAAATATATTTTTTTCAAATATAAAGAAACGTCTTTATAATATTTTTTTTTACAGATATATGCATTACACAATTGAATTTATAAACATTTCCAAAATTTACAAATATTTACTGAAAGCTAACAAACGTACTGATACATAACATGAAAATGCGCTAACACGTCCTGTGTCCAGAATGGAACAGGCTTAATTGCTTGTTTAATAAATTACTTACTTCCCTTGATAGTAAATTTGAGACTAGTAAAAATGCGATACTCCAAATTTACGTACCGTGCCAAGAAAATGTTCGCCTATTATAATTAATAATTTAGTAAGAGTATTAGAGTTAGAGACACGTATGTTTGTATTGACATCAGAACTTATGCTGCTTAGGTTGTTTTTTTCTTTGTTGTAAAAATGAATTTCATTCGATTGTTTGCTGATCTCACTCATCTTTTAGCCGTCCTTTTCTTAATAATAAAAATATGGAAAACAGGATCCTGTACTGGTAATTTGTAACTTACTAGAATTAGTAGCATGACATGCTATATAATGCTGCTTGTTTTATTTTTTTTTATGTACCTGTAAATAGTAAAAACTACTAAAAACCACTTACTAGTTAACTTAAGTTTTTATTTATGCATATTTTTTGTGGTACTTTTATTAATACCCCATTCTATATAATTTAGCTGCATAATATTAATAATAGCATTGGTCATCCAGTCATTGGACTTGTATCATATTTTTTTAATTAATAATATTAATTCAATGTCATGAGTACTCATGATTGCATCATTCATCATGAAACAGTGAGTACATAGTCTCTGACACTGAGTACAGTTGTCCGAATACAAACAAAATGTCACAGGTCCTAGACTCCTGGTATAAAAAGCACCATTCTTACATTTTTCGGGGCCCCAGGATTAGCTACATTTGGCCATTTTGGGGTCCTAGACAAAGGTATATTTGGGGCTCTATGATATATTGTGGGGGGGGGGGGGTATCAGGCAAAGTTTCATTTTGGAGCCATAACGAAAAAATTCTGTAAAGCCTGCAACTTGCAAATATTGGGCACCTAATAACCTTTGAAAACTGGCCCCCCCTCCCAGGCTCGTAGCCAGGTCAAAGTAAGCAGGGAGGCACCAATACCCAGCAAGGGGGCACCTTCTCATTTTAGTTACTTTTTCTTTATTTTTTCCTGTTTTTCTCCTTTTTTAAGGGGGGGGCATTCCACGCCTAGCGGGAGGCACGCCCCCCCCCAGTGCCCCCCCTTGGCTACGGGGCTGCCCCTCTCCTCCTTCTGACAGCTCCCCCCCTTAAACTGTTATACCATTTTTAAACCGAGGCTCAGTAACCAGATAGTCTTTTCTTGAGGCTGGAAAAATAAAAGACCTAATGAGGAAACCCTTTACCAAAAGTGGCCATAGCCAACGGCCTAGTTTGCCTATCACTAAGAGTGGTTCTCAATGATTGGAGCAAGAAATTAATACATTTTTTAAAATCCAGTCTGGCTTTTTTTAATTTTTTTTTTTAACCTGCTTACTCTTCTGCAGCATGAGGCTAATATCTCAAAATCTGCTGTATATATTTTAAGTTTTAAAAATGTCTTAGCTTTACCTAAAAATGGTATTCTTCTATGTTTCAGGTGTCTCTGGGAAAAGCCAAATTTTATTTGCTCTGGTGTTTGTAACACGCTATTTAGATCTTTTCCTATATTACGTTTCACTTTACAACACAGTGATGAAAGTAACTTTTATTCTAACATCTTTACTGACGTTATACCTGATTTACTTCAAGTTCAGAAAAACTTTGGACTCTGATAGTGACACTTTTTATATCGTATTCCTTTTGATTCCTGTTGGAGGTTTGGCACTTGGAGTCAATCATGTGTTTACCCCATTGGAGGTAAGAGTGAATTTTTAATTAAAGGCTAAGTTGTTATTGAGAAATATTAGCAATTAATTCTCACCTTATTTTTATTTTTTTAGCTAGAAACTCTTTGGATGTCTATCTTTGTAATTTTTAATAGTGAATAAAATTAGTTATAAATTCTCACAAATTTAAAAGGTTTCCAGTTTGGGGCCCTTCAATTATCATATAGGTATTGGGGGGTGGTAGATGTCAAGGCAGGGTGTGACAGACTTAGGTGTAAAAGTACACAGGTGTACACAGATGTCTGCTTATTAAAATTGGCAAAATAACTTACACTTGATAAACACTTTAAAAAATGCAATCTGGCAAAGAATAATGTTTCATATTTTTATGCCATAGAGTACAAAAGTTGTACGTCATTTCCGGTTAGTTTCCAAAAAGCGGCTCCACACAGTCTGGTCGTCTTGTAAGTGTAACACGCTGCATCAGACACAACTTGATAATTTTGCAAAAAAAAAGATATATTATAAAAACAAAATGGTACAGTGTTTTGCTCCTGGTTGCAATCATTGGTCGGAACGTGAAACATGTTCTTTTTTTAGGTTTCCTAGCAAAAAAAGACAAAAAACGGAACGCACGAAGTGGATCGCCTTAATCAGGTTTGTAAAAATATGTTTTCTTTATTAATTGCTGGCAGTTTTTAAAAGAAATTTGACAAATCGCCCTCCTTTCATTTTTAAGACTGAAATGTATTTAGATTTGAAAAAATTACAATAAGAAAATAGACTTGTTAAAATTGATAAAAGATTTTTTAAAGTAGTTTTATTCCATTTGGATTAAAATCCGTATGATAACAGATAAGTAGAAATATTAAGGTTTGGTTTATTTTTCATGCAATTTCATAATTATTTTTCTAATCGGCCCGATTTAGTATTTCGTAGGCCCTATGAGTTAATTAATTAATTATAACTAATCTAATATTATATAATTGTAGATTAAAAAAAAAATATTTTTCACTTTTGTAGGCCGATTTAATTTTTGTTTGTAGTGCCTAGGCCTTAATCGTGCATTGGTTGTATCATTCAAGAAAATTTGATGTACTGTGGCATACTGCACTGTATACTTTTTTTTTAAACCAGTAAGACTAATATCTCTTTCTATTTATTTTTGTTGACAGAAGACAGGACAAAGAACCTCTGAAGCACTCCAGGATTTGCTCTTGTCATTTTAGGGATGGCAAAAGGGAAAATGGACCCGAAATTTACAATAGAAATAAAGATAAATTGTTCGAGCCAGAGACACCCAGATGCAAGCGCTCAAAAAGGACAGCCTTACCTGAATATGAGCATATTAATGGTTCAGCAACCAATGTGGATAATGTGATAGACTCAAATGAACAATCTATTCTTACTAGGACAGATATTATTCTGTTAACACACAACGTTGATTGTTTAAATGCTAAGACAGTCACTTTGCAAAATGAGTTAAATTTTTACACTACACGATATTCTGTCGATAGGCTAAGTGACTCTGTTCTCCGGATGGAAACTGGTTTGCCAACCAAAAGCGTATTTAATGTACTGTTTAACTATGTTAATAGATTTAACACAAGAATAGTCTACCGCAATGGATGGAGTGTTGAAGCTTCAAATATTTCTCTCCAGGATCAACTATTTATCACTTTGATGAAAGTGAGACAAAATTACCCTTATTTGCACATTGCGCAGTTGTTTGGTTGTAGCAGTACAACTATTTCTAATATTGTAATGACTTTTGTAAGTCTGTTACACATTTTACTATTTGAAGAATTGTTAAAAAAATATTGCCCATCTAAATACAAGAACCGTTTAGTAGCCCCCCCATCTTTTATACATTTTCCCAATTGTAAAATGATTATTGATTGTACTGATTTCAAGATAGCAATTCCTAAAGCCATGGACAAACAGAAGGCCACTTATTCATCTTACAGGGCTATCAATAGCTTTAAAGCTATTGTTGGGGTAACCCCAAATGGGGTAATAAATTTTGTTTCGAAATTATATCCTGGGTCTGTCTCTGACAAGGCCATTTTTCAAATAATGTATGTATCATAATACATGTATCATTGTTTTCACCTGGCGACTTAATTTTGGCAGACAAAGGCTTTTTAATTCATGACCTTCTGCAATCTGGTGTGACAGTAAATATCCCACCTTTTTTAAAAATCCTAAATTTACAGCTGCAGAAGCTAAATTGACAAAAGAAATAGCTTCATGTCGAATTCAAGTCGAACGAGCCAACCAGAGATTAAAAGATTTTAAAATTCTTTCATTTATTCCTTCTAAATTGAGAAGCAAGGCTGATATTTTGTTTCAGTTGGTAGCATATTTGGTGAACTTGCAGTCTCCCCTATTAAAAAATAATTCAGAAACAATCTCAGATGATTAGTGTGTTAAAATATTTATTTTAGAAATGCTTTTTTTTTGGTTTTTTTTTCAAATGCTTGCTAACCTTTTATTTAAATGTATGTCCATTATAGAATTGTTGCATATTTTAATTTACTATTGGGAAAAAAAATGTACTAATAAACACAAATAGTCATTTTTCATGCTTTCAATTCTTTTATTTAAATGTAAATTAAAATACTATCATAAATGTAAAGTTCAAGACAACAATGGCAAAACTGTTGAGAAATAAAATTCCTCGATAATATTTAGATTAGATGCCCAACTGTCATCTTTTAAAACCTCCATCACAAGAAGTTCTCTAAGTGTCCACACAACAAACAAACAAATGTTCCTTCCGGCCAGATGTAGATGCCCCTGAATTTGATGCCAGTAGTTATGGTTTTTCTTTAGGCAGTATCTGTCATTTTCATCCTTGTACAAAAAAAATTTAGGACATACAGAGGATTCCATAATTGTTTTATCCCTATATGAATAAGGACATTTTACCTCAAGAATGGCATCATCGTTGATGAGGCCATCTGGGGAAGCACCAAGACAGCCATGACTATCTAACCAAAGTCCAGTTTTCTTGACTTCAAAAGAAGTTGATAACTTGAAGCCATCCGGTGACCCAAGGCAGCATTCCTAGTTTTACTTCTTAAAACTGTCCCAAATTTGCTGGCTGTTATCCTGCCATTCCTGGTTAGATGCCAGTAATCATTTGTATGTTGACCTGCTGTGATGTCAGCAATTTTGCTTATGGCCTCTGGGGATAAAGCAAAATGGTGCTTAAAGTAATGCCTTTTGTCCAGTGCATCCTTAAATCCAGAGCTGCTGACTAGGTTGTCTGGTAGGTCTGGCATGGATGTGCTGGGCTCTGGACTCATAAGCCAACACATGCCAGTAAATGATGCTTGTGTTTGTAGATCATTAAACAGCCACGAAGGTCTTCATCAGTGACAGTGCCTTGCAGGGCTCTGAAATTGTCCCCGTGGAACAATTCATCTGTTGGCTTGATGCACAGCCTGCTGTCATTCGTGCCTTTTTACAGTTGCAATCCATGTCGGTTTTGCTGACATTGTTTTTACAAAAAAAAAACAGTGCAGCAGCATGTGAATATCTGTAGTCTCCTCTAGGACACTCATACTGGGTGGATTCAATGTCCAAATTTTCATTGAAATAAATCTGGGGGAAAAAAATATTTATATTAATTTTTTTAAATTCATAACTCTAATATAATAAAAGTGGTCTCACCTTTGCGTTAAATTGAAAGTAAAGAATTAAGAATATAACAGTATTCCAGTTTAAAATATTAATCATGACTCCTTTCCGGTCATGATTGGATATTTCTTTTTTAAAAAAATGTACAGCTTTAAATAAGTTCTGTGGTTTTTATTAGGAAACATCTCAAGAATTAAAAAGTAATATTAACATATTATCAATCAAATTATTGTTGTTTTTATCAAAACATAGGGCATTTTTACAATTGTCCAATGTAAACAATAGTAATAATCGAAAATTCTCCAACCCATGAGAAAAGCTGTTTTTATTGTAACTTATTTTGACAACATTATTAAGCTTTTGTTTTAATTGAAATAATTTATCTTTTAGGTTGCTGCAAGAAAAAAAAAAAGAAACGACAACTAATAAAATTTTAATTTCTCCTAAAGGTTGAAAAAAAATATTTTGAAAATATGTATATGTTGATGGAAAAATTTTTTTTGTTCATCTGTCATGACAAATTGCCAAAGCCGACATTTAAGATATTATACCTTATAACTTAAAAACTATCCAAGCTAGAAGAACTACATTTTGTAGGAATACTATAGGATGCATATGCTCAATGTAAAGTTCTTAAAATATAACTTTCTTGCTTTAATTATATCTAATAGTTTCTATGTTCATTTTTAAATTGACCAATGATTGGCTTAATTATTGAAATTAATAAATACCATTATCTAATAATTAAAGTATTTATAGTATTTCCAGTTTAACATCGTAATAGTCTGCAATCAATTAGTCATTCGAAAATAAAATTTAATAGCACACATTTAATACTTAATAACCATAGAAAACGACCATTGCAATTGGCAACGCTAACTTACCGTCACTTTGTATTCCTTTTTTTTTCATGCTAGCTGCTACTTTTCCTGTAGCGGAACGATGGGCATATTTAAAATTAGTCACATGTCCAGATTCATAGTGATTCTCGCCTCTGGAGATAGATTTAGAATCGTTTTGAAAATATTCCAGTAATGAACTTATTGAAAATGCCATGTTCAACGTCTAGCATGTAGTCGTGTGTGGAGCCGCTTTATTTTGTTGCTACCGGAAATGCGTCACGGCTTTTGTACTCTATTAGAATTTCAAAGTTAAATTTTTTCGTAATGATAATAGTGAAATAAATTGAGTTTTTAAATTGTACAGATACTTTGGACATTCAGCATCTACCTTGAAGCTGTCGCAATTGTGCCCCAACTATTTATGACCATCAAAACTGGGAAAGCTGAGACCATAACATTGTATTATCTTTTTGCCTTAGGTAAATCACTCTTTTTAATTTCAAAAAAGTTTTTTTAAATATGTCATTCAAAATTTAATCTTTTACAAAAAATGGTAAACAGAAAAAAAGAATTAATCAAATATATACAAAAAACATTTCATCAAAATTAAAAATGTATTTTTTTAACCCCATTAAATTTTTTGCTGTATTTTATTTTTAACACATGTCCGGTTACTATGCAATTCTTATTTTTCAGGATCATACAGGGCACTTTATGTAGTCAACTGGATTTATCGTTATTACACTGAAAACTATTGGGACTGGATTGCTTTTGTTGCCGGATGTGTTCAGACTATTCTTTTTTGTCAATTTTTCTTGGTGTATCATAAAAAAAGGTTACATTTTTTTACCTAATAATCATCTATTGACCTGTTAGTATAAAAAGTGAACATGTGAATTTTTTTTATTATAATTTTAAGTCAGTTTTATATAAATTATGGGAGTCCAACTTTTATGCATAGACTTTTTAAAATTTATTCTTTAAACGTTGTGTCGATAATTATGTAGGCAAATAAGCTCGATGTGTATATCTTAGATAAAGGTCCATATGATACGTTGGAATTAAGTGATTTTTTAGATGAATAAATATGGCCAATAAGCTTTATTTTCATATGAATACTTGGATATCTATGAAATTGTATAGTTTTTTTTATTTGATTTATTGTAATTTGAAATACTGCATGTGAAACCTGGTTTCTTGTATGACCTTTGGGTTATTTTGTGTAACGATAAGTCCTTACAAAGTAAATCCAACTAATTCTTGCGATATTGTCCATATAATTTCCCTAGCACATCTGATCATAAGTCTTCTTAGATTCCTTAGCTCACTTTTGGTGCAGCTGGGACATATGACCAGAAGCCTGGGAAACTGAGCTGATCAATTTACATATAACCTAATTATTTACTTGAGCTGTACACTTTATTGTCTTTTTTTTCCTCAGATATGGTCCCAACTATAAACTGGAAAATTATCTTAGTGACCTGAGTTTAAGGGAACTGACCTCTGTTACCAAATGGCGTGATCCTGCATTTACAACCAAGACAGTGTTTCCTCAAGAAAAAATACCATTGACATATGAGCTAGAGAATGACGAAAGTCAAACTGAAAAGCGTGAAATTGTGAGTTATTTTAACGCAGTGGCTACGGGACCATAAATAGATATTCTCCACACCCTAACCCTATTCCTAACCCTAATATAATTGCTGGTACCCGAAAAAAAAAATACGGGCACCAGCAAAATTCCTAACCCTAATATAATGGTGCTTGATGGTCCCATAGCCACTGAGTTATTTTAATTATAGTTGGAAATTTAAAGCATACATTGTACAAGTAATGACTCTCTATCAATTTTTTTTTTAGAAAGCTAAATGCTAATCATTTTGTTGCTTGGAGCATTTTTTCTTCAGAGAACCATTGATGTGAATAGACAAAAAGCAGTCCAAATTAATATTAATCATCAAAAAAACTATATTTAAAAAGTGGACTTTGACAGAGAAACATGAACAACATTGAATTTTACTTGGCAACTCTATAATATATCATTTTTTGCAAAGAAAAGAATAGCTTATTCACATAGCTTATTTGCGTCTACCTATTATATCCTTATCAGTTGAAGTGCTAGTCTTACATACTCTTAGCCATTTATTTATTTTTTATTATAAAATTTAACCACTATTTCATATTTTATTTAATTTATTATTATGATGTTTAGTTAGACCATTGTTTTTTTTATTATTATTATTATATAGCTAGAGATATAAACTATTCTGTTGTTCTTTTTAATTGGGACTAGTCTAATGCCTACAATGAATACGCCAAAAGAAAGAAATTAGAAATGCTTTTTCTCATATTTTAGCTTTGTTTTAGTGTTGATGGATGCTTACCTATAGTGCATGTGCAACTTATAATTTATAAGAAAAAATTACTTATTTTAGTCCATACTGTTTAAAAAAATAAGAGGTATGGGTATTTCATGTATATATATCACCTGGTAATGTTATTCTTTTTTTTTTTTACAAGTAATGAATTTTTCTTTTCATTAGGACGCAGCCGATATTAGTGATCCGGTTTACCCTAAAAGTTTCCAAAGTAACATCAGCAGTTATGTCTAATAGATATTGTTGCCTTAAAAAGAAAACCTCAATGCTTCCCGGTGAATTGGAAAAAACAAAGCATGTCATGGGTATCATCTGTCATCCCAACTTTTCATGTATATTACATAAGTGAAAGCTATTGTGCTGATGTTGATTGCATTTTGAGACAGCTTAATGTAATCTGTGATATTTTTTTTTTTAGTTTTTGAAAGCGTATATGTTACAAAAAGATCACAGTCTTGAGATTTTTACACTGATGCTGTATATTTTATTAAATTATTCTGTACATA
Organism: Bulinus truncatus; assembly: GCA_021962125.1. Taxonomy (NCBI): domain Eukaryota; kingdom Metazoa; phylum Mollusca; class Gastropoda; family Planorbidae; genus Bulinus; species Bulinus truncatus. Next base: position 2,645,769 of record JAGDYQ010000019.1, on the reverse strand, counting down.
CCTACATATATTTTATGACAATATTTGTTTTATACAATTAAAAAATAATATTTGGTTTAAAGAAACTTTTTAAGGCCAGTAACTTACTTAAAACAAAACTTATTGTCTGTTTTTAAGGCCTGTAACTTACTTAAAACAAAACTTATTGTCTGTTTTTAAGGCCTGTAACTTACTTAAAACAAAACTTATTGTCTGTTTTTGCATTTTATTCTTGACTATAAAAGGAAAAAAATATCCATTGTAAAGAGTTCATATTTTGCAAAATTCTATTTTTTTTCCTCACTTTTCAATAATTTGAAATAAAGACAATGATGATAGTATCACCAATACATGTATTAGATTTAATAAATTGTTTTTTTTTTCTCTTTGTTGACTTTTTTTTTTTTGGGAAAGATATATTATACGTGTACATGTACTTTTTTTAACAAAGTTTTTGTTCATTACTTTACATTTTGAAATAACTTCCATTTACAATTTGAAATAACTTCCATTTACAAAGTTTGTTACAATTCATAATTCAGAAGTATAATCATATCATACATTTTCAAATGATCTGGCTATAGTTTGGTACATTGACCAGCTTTAAAATAAATCTTCCCAATTTACAGAACATTTTATGTTGTTGAATCTCTTGAAAAAAAAAACAATTTAAAGCACCACTTAAGTTTGTTGTTATTTTTAACCTTAAAAAATTTTTTCAGAAGTTGCTTTTGAAATGTTCTTTTTATTTTTTTTAGAAGATCTTTGCTGGTTCTATTTCAACTTCTTCCTGCCACTTTTTTTGGCTTCAAACTAATTCTTCTTAAAACCTTCATTTCTGAAACCATTTTTTTTTTTCAATTATTTAAATAGATCTCCCAAAATTACAAATTAAAAGAATATATTAACTTTCAATTTTGGTAATTAACTTTCAATTTCGGTAATTAAAATAAACCTAGGCTAGAGCACAATCTTCAAAAAAAATGTGCACTGTTTTATCTTCAATGATATCTAGCATAGTGTTGTTGCATGAACTGAGTGTAGCTAAAGGGAGATAACCATCTTGGGTGGTTAGACCAGTATGGCTTAAAATGTTTTTTGCATAAATATCTATAAATATATGAAGCATTGTGCCCTTATTGAGCATGCCTACCGATACATTTCAACATGCCAGATCAGCCCATGGGCTAAGGAAACTTATTTTACAATATGAAGTGTTCAGAGCTGTATATGTAGCAGGGTAACTGAAATGCGGGTCAAGCTAGTCTGGCTTCATCTATGATGTATGTATATATCATAATCCCTGCATGATTTCGATTTTACAAAAATGTATTCAATTATGCATTTTTTTTTTTACTTTGATATGGTTATAAAAACCTGTGAGTTGAACGAAACATTTTTGGAAAAAAAAAAGATTCAGTTAATTAATTTTTTTTATTTATGCAGTTTTTATCACCCACCTTATTTTTGGGATCCAACTAATGCCATGTTGTTTATTGTTGTATTGCTTCCTAATTTTTTATAAAAAAGTTTCTTAAAATTTGAATAAAAGGATAAGATTGATAAGTCATGTACTTAAACATATAATAGGCAATATTCCTAAAGGAGAATAAACATTTGGAATCAGAAATACATAAGCCACATTAAAAACGTGACTTTTTTTTTTTTTACAATTTTTAAATACGATTTTGAATGACAACATGTTTCCATTGTCCTATATCCACATGAAGTATATAGCATTGATCCAAAACATTAGTACTGTTGGCTTAGACAGTCATTTGTAACTTTGCTTTAATATATTTTGAAATGTTTTAAGTATTTCTCAACTCTTTTAAATTCATTTTTGACATTATTCTATTTATATTGATTAAATGTGACACACTTTTGGGTGAAAAATGTTTGTTTAGTTTACTGCTAAATTCTCCTTAAGTGAAAAGACCAGAGGGCAAGCAAACTGTGCTTCTTAATCAGATATTGATGGCTTTAATTTTGTAAGTGCCATAATATGACTGAATAAACAAATTCGCTATTTATTTTGTTTTGTTTTTTAAATAAAACTTTTTTTATTAAATTAGTGTTTCAGTGTCTGCAGATTTATTTCTACCCCAATCAATAAGTACTTGGGAGACCTAACGTCCAATTCGGGCAACACCTTTCCCAGCATGACAGAAAGGTCATGAAATGTCCTGGCCATGCCTCTCAATCTCAGGCTAAGTAACTACTTGTACTTCATGGCTTTGTAGTATAAGTATCACTTTGATTCTGTGTTAATCAGATGGATACTATATTGCCCTCTTTCATCACCACCATAGAGTGCATTTGCTGTGTATGCATTATGAAAGACATATGTAGGTGACTAAACAAGCTGGCATACAGGTTGGGAAAACTTGTTAAATCATGGGCTACAATGGGTTCCTTCATTTGAAATATGGGTCGGAGGGATATGGTCTTCAAACGTGATAACAGTAATGCAAATTAAATACGACATTGTAATTGAAAAAGTTTTTGAGGAGACCATGTTCTGACAATCAAACTTTGCGTGACCCATGTCTTTGTTCTAAATGTGATGATCTATTTCTGCTATAAAAGTATGTTTTTTTTGTTTAAATGAAAAAAATGTATACAATTTTATCCTTTCATTCTATTTCCCCCTCCTATCATGATTATGGACATTAGTAAAACTGAAAAATTCCAATGTATTTAAATGTGGGGTATAAACTATAAAATCCTTAACAATCGAAGTGCTAGTCTTACACAGTCGTAGCTATTTATTTATTTTAATTATAAAATTTAACCACTATTTAATATTTTAGGTAATACATGTATATTATTATGATGTTACCCACGTGCGCTCTCACCCAATCACACACTCACCCAATCACACACTCACCTACTAACTCACCCTCAAGCAAGCTCAATCATTCATCCACTTGCTTGCTCACTCAAACGTACTTATTCACCTGCTCACTGGTTCTCTCTCACATAATAACTTGATTCCTTACTTGCTCACTCACTCACCCACATGCCTGCTAACCAGGCAAGAGTGTTGCCAGTCATAACTCTTAAAGAAAAACGTTTTGATGTTTTATGCTATATACAAAGCACAAATTTATATATTTATATAAATTATTAGACTAACAACATATATGGTTTATATATAACTGAATGTTATATATATATATATATATATATATATATATATATATATATATATATATACATTTAAACTTGTATTCATTTTATTATGAATGATTATGCTAACTATATTCAATAAACACAGTACAATTATATAGCATTTTCTATAAATATGACTATGACTGGCAACACTCAACACTCTTCCCTGCTGCTCTTTTTTTTATTATAATACTAGTCACTAGACTTGAATACAGATATTACAGAATATCATGCAGAAGACGAGACTGTTGAGATAATAGTAAATATCAGTAGCAGACTGCCAGGGCTACAACTTTTTCAAGAAAAATTATCCAGAACAGACATTATCTATAATATAAAAAACAATCCACGTTTTTATCTAGATGAAAAAACGTATATGAATAATAAAACCCTATTGTATTGAATTAATGCTGAACCGTATGTTTTATGAATTTTTACTTTGATGTGAGGACCTAGTCCAGACATGGGCAAACTATGGCCAGTGGGGCAGGTCGGTTTGATCAGGACTGTGTTCTGCTCTTCTCCACTTGTTCACATCAATAACATTGATATCACTGGTAAACAGTGATTTCGTTGCCAGTGATATTTGAATCATTTTATACAAAGTCAACCATGCTGATTTAGAATATGTAAGTGCTTTTGCTAGATTGGCTCTATTTTACGAGATAATTAAAATTAATTAAATAATGTATGCACCGTGTTTGGAATTTGTCAAGAATTGCGTGAAGTATAATAGTATACTAACAAAAAGTAGTGAAACTGTTAATAGTCATGCAGAAATTTGTTCAAAAATATGTGTAATAGTGTTATAGAAGAAAACATTTTCATTTGAAAAACTAATTATGTCTAATTAATTAATTAATTAATATGTTAATTGTCTATAGTAATGCATTAGCAAATCGCTATTTGCTCGACTTCCTTTTGTATGTGTCGTTGGTGCAATTGCGCTGGAGGCTCCAACAGTAGTCAGCCATCATATGTATGTCCCATCTTCCTTGATATCTCTCCTCCATCACCATCATATCCTGATGGAACCTCTCGCCTTGTTCCTCACTGAAGTCCCCAAGGTTACCTGGAAATTCGTCTAAATGACTGTGCAGGTAATGTACCTTGATGCTCATATTTGCTTCAATGTTTCTGAAGTTAGCGAGCATATCTTGCACCAGTTCTTCGTAATTCTATGCTCTGTTATTACCTAAGAAGTTCATGACAACTGAAACAAAACTGTTCCATGAAGAAGCTTCAAGGTGATCCATGAAATTAGTATAATGTCGATCGTTGATGAGTTTCAGAATCTGAGGACCGTCAAAAATCCCAGCTTTCAGCTTCTCCATGCTCAATCCGGGGAATGATCTGCAAATATACTTGAAGCATTTGCCAGATTTGTCCAAAGCCTTAACAAATTGTTTCATTAAACCTAATTTGATATAAAGCGGTGGGAGAATGATCTTATTTTTGTCTACAGTCATGGTTTCCCTTGCAGGCCATGTTACTCTTGTCCAATGATCTTGCTTTGCCCTGCTATCCCAAAGGCACATGAAGCATGGGTATTTTGTGTATCCTGACTGTTGCCCAAGCAAGAAGTTTACCATTTTTAGATCAACACAAATTGACCACTGATGCTCATAATAACGGACTTTCTGCAATACTGTTTTGATATTCTCATACTCTTCTTTAAGTGTTGTTGAGTGAGCAATGGGAAGAGATGCATATCGGTTACCATTGTGTAACAAAACACATTTCAAGCTTGTGATGGAACTGTCTATAAAAAGACGCCAGTCTTCGGAATGGTAGTCTTGTAGTCCCATTTGGAGCGGGATGTCATTACAGTAAACTTAAATATTGAAGAAGAAAATCTTCTCTTTTCCGATAAAATGTTATTTTAACTTCTGGTTTGAGAAAATTTCTTTCATTGAGCCTGGACACTAAAAGCTCAGATGCTTGCTTGGACAGATTTAGGTCTCGTATTAGTTTATTGAGTTCTTCTTGGCTGAATGGTTGAGGTGTTGAAGAACTTCCTTCATAATCGCTTCCACTGTTTTCACCGGCCAAGCACTCCAGATCTTGCCCCTCGTCGGAGTCTGATGGTGAAAGCTCTAATAATCCAGTAAACACTGGTATAGGAACTTCACTGCTATGTGGAATTGGTCTCATTGCAGATTCAAGATCAGGATAACCCCACTTAGATTTCTTGTGGCGATTGAAGCCTTTAACATTCACAATACAAAAATAACAATCACCAAAATGGTCTTTCGGCTCTCGCCATATCATTTGTACACCGAAACTTTGACTTTTCTTCTCACTATTTGTCCACTGCCGTAGGCTCTCCACGCAGTTTTTGCAGACCTTATGGGGAACCCAAGACTTGTCTTGGTCTTCCAGCTTCACACCGAAATAAGCCAAATATGCTGCTACACCACGTCAGTTATATTTCTTCTTTGCTTTTCAATCATGTATTCTCCACAGATGTAACAGAATACATTCGGATTATTTTTGCAGCATCTTCATGATGAACTCATGATGTCTTTAGAAAGCAGCTATAAAAGAGAAAAAAATAAACCAAGTTATAACTTGGTATAGTTATATAAAACAACAGACACCAAACGTATTGCATTTGTTTTACATAAAGGGTACAATCATATTTTCAAGATTGTCCAATATCTCAGAAACTAGAGCCAATTCAGCAAAAGCAGTGGCAGTTTTGAAATCAGCACCCATGAATTGCTATAAATTCATTCAAATATTCTTGGCAATTCGAAAAAATTTTTTTTTTGTTGAGCTGTGCATTTAATCTGTAATATTTCTTAAAACCATTCATCTGCTCATAGTCCAGCCCCTTAAGTCAAATTTAAAAACCCAATGTTGCCTGCCCACCCCAGGCTGTTTTCTACTTTACCTATTACATGTATTGAGAATGACCATCTGTGCTCCATTACAATGACGAGGTCAGTTACTTGTCTCTCCTTTAAATTTCTTCTGATAACAGATAAGTACAAATTTTGTGTGTGTGTGTGATGCTTTCATTACTTGTATTTAAAACTTTCAGTTTAATAGTTTTTCTTCACTTGCAGTTTGTTACTGCCAGATAAAGTCATTTTAAAGTATTATTTATTTCCCCTATTTGTTCTGGGAACACTGTTAATTTTTAATTTCAATTTAGTACTATGTTGCAAATAAATAAATAAATAATCATTTAAAATATTTATATTTCTAACTAAATGAAAACAAAAACACACAGAGTGCTATGTTATAATTTTTTGTACCTCACAGTGTATCATTCACTCTAACTGCACTTTAAAAAAAACATCTATCATCTTTTATTATTTTTCTGTGGCCTGAAATTCGGCTTCTTCACTTTATTATGAAACACTTTAGACTTTTTCTTCCTTTCACTTCCATCTCTCTTCTTTTGTTTTTCACCAGCATTTTTTTTAAATTTCATTGAAAATTTACTTTTATTATTCCCAAAATCTACCACTGAGCTATTCTGTTGTTTCTGATTACTCTTGAATTTTGAGAACTTGGATTGTTTGGGACTTTTACCATCGTCCACGCCTTTACGTCGAGGCTGCTTCATCTTTGGACCATCAGAATTTTTAATCTTCAGTTTTCTTTTTCGACCTTGTGTGAACATTTCTTTGAAAGAGAAAAAAAAATTGACTTAAAATATTTGCATACACTCAGCACAATATTTTGAAAATTGGGGTGAAAAAAAAGAATTACCATATGATTATTAAAAATTTCTCATGTAAAGAGTCACTATATGATTATAAAAAATTTCTCATGTAAATAGTTACTATACAATTATTAAAAATTTCTCATGTAAACAATCATCAAAATTGAAAAAAAAAATCAGAAATTTATTTTTTAATACATGTATTTATCATAAACTTTTTAAATAGAGGGGGAAAAAAGTTACAGTATTTGACAGGCTATAGGAAGCACCTGACTGAGTACAAGAACCACCTGACTGAGTATAAGAAGCACCTGATTGAGTATAAGAGGCACCTGACTGTGTATAAGAAGCACCTGACTGAGTATAAGAGGCACCTGACTGAGTATAAGAGGCACCTGACTGAGTATAAGAAGCACCTGACTGAGTATAAGAAGCTCTCAGTATTAAAGCAGGAAAACAACAAAAAAAAAAAAAACTACTCTACAGCCGTGCTACCAGCCAATGGACTATCTCGGACCCTTATTTTTCCGCCATTTGGGGAGGATGGGGGGGAGGGGTGTCTAATGGTAAAAAAAAAAAATATGGTACTTAATAAATCCATTAGCCACAATATTACAGAGACCAGCAAACAAATTAAACGTTGAACAGGCCAGGCTTTAAATGAGTCATCAAAACTTTAAGGGCTTACCTGGGTCTGGGTCCTCACCAACCTCTTGCTTGTAATATTCTTTATCATCATCTGCAAAGATGATATAAAAAGTGTTATGCTAAAATACATGTTTTGCCCAACTGCTGCTTTGTTTTCTAATAGTCTTAAAGCTATTCAGTTAAACAATAAAAATAATTACATTAACATTTCATCTAGGTCAGGGCTTCTTAAACTATGGGTCGCGACCCCATTTGGGGTCACAAGAGATAAAAATACAATTTAACAGAAAATGTTTTTTAACTTGTAAAATATTAATTTATTTTTCTTTTATATTTTTATGGGGTCGTCAAGAAACTCGCAATCATAAATGTGGTCGTGAATTACAAAAGTTTAAGAAGCCCTGATCTAGGTTACTCAAAAGTGCCACTAATAGTACAGACGCTCCTTCATGATTTCCAATAGTACTTCGTTTAAAAAAAAGAAATTGGGATAATGTAAATAGGTAGAAGACGAAAACTGACCTGAGTCAACTAAGTTATCATTTTCACTGATTTCAACTTTTTCAGTCTTTACATCGTTTTCTTCTGATTTCTTCTTTTTCATTCCCTCTAGTGTTTTCTTTATGTGTTCCTGCTTTGCTGCTTGTTTTCTTTGTACATTGGCTTCTTGTTTCTGTTTCCTGGCTAACTTTTCCTTCCTAGACAAAAAAAAAAACAAACAGAATGGTTACTCTGTGTTGACTGAAATTACTCTTTTTTCCAGTGCAATAAGTAATACATAAAAAACAACCATGTTTACACTATATAAAAACCTAAATTTGTAGTGAATCAAAAACCATATTAAATGGTTTGATTAAAGTGGTTTTGGGCATTTGTATTGGTAAAAAATGTATTGCTTTTATTTCATTGTCAGTAGTACATGTATCATGCAAAATTATACATTTGAACATTTAAAGACAATGAGCGGATATTTGTTTGGAAAATGAATACAAGGAGCCCCAAGAAAAAAAATCAGGTTATGAAAAAGAAAGAAACTATTACAACCTGTTAATTTGTCTATGGCTGACATAGATCATCTAAACTAAACATTAATATGTTCTTTTGCTTATCGTATTATACGATTTGATTAACAGCAACTGAGCTTCAATCTTTCAACAGCAAATATTTACACAACACTACTCAACTGTTTGTTTTGCCGCATGAGTCTTAATGCTTCAACCTCTTCTGGAGTCTTCTTTATCAAAGAATGATAGAGCACATTCCCGGCCTCAAAACCTTCTTCTATCTTGATCAGTTGTAGGCTCAACCTGGGGCCAATCTCTTTCAGCCTTAGCGTGAGAGGACAAAGTAAATATTAGCAAAACAGCTGTCTCAGACACAAAAATCATTTATATTACAGGTTAACGCTCCCAAATGGCGTAAAATATTGGATACACAATTTATTATAGTAAAAGTTTTGCAGTTCTGAATATTTTACCCAATTGCTGTGGTCTTAAGACAGCGAGATATGTCCATGGAGATACTTGAATGATACAAATTTTCTATATTTGCACAAACCAACTGGATAAAAAAAATTTTCCCACAAAGTTTTAGCAAAAGACACCAACTATGACTATTTACCTAACGGCATTAGCTGCATGTGTAGCAACTCCTCTGTCCTTGACTTTCTGTGTTACTGTGACCTGATTATTAGGACCATCTTGCTCACCTTCACTGTCTGATAAACCCCTGAAATTCAATTTTTAAAAATGACATGAACAGGAGTCAAATTAATATAAATATGTTTTTATGTTATAAAGCCTTTTTTGTTGAATAATAAAATGGATTTTTAGATAATTTAAACTGAAAAAAAGGTAGTGGTTGTGTGGTGTCACAAGTTCGAAATTCTGTGAGATCCTCTGGATTTTTTCTGATCCTGGTGAAAGTTCTAAAGTTCACCCAGCTTTAAATGGGTACCCAACGTAAATTGGGGAAGTAAAGGCAGCTAGGTTTAAAATGCTATAGCTTATGAAACAGATGAATTCTAAACTTCATTGCCTTGAAAAACCCTTTAGGGCTTTAAAGGAACTTTTCTTACTTAATACAACTGTAAGACAGACCACAGAAGAAAAACTAATGCTCACTTATCCAGAAAGAGGTCAGCGATGTCCTCATGGTGACCTAGATTAGGTACTTTGGTCCTCATCAGTTTCTTCACGGCTTTGCTCACACCAGTGGGGACAACTTTCATTGTGCTTGAAAATTTAAAGTTCAAACAGTATAGCAAAAAATGTTCCATTATAATGTAAATTTACATTATTTGGATTTAAAATAAAAAGCGTAATACCAAGTTAATTCGAGTAAATAAATACTTAATTAAAGACAAAGCCAGTGTTGTAATATGATGATACACAAAATAATTATACATGAAAATTTTAGAACCAAAAAGATTAATGATTATACTCTACACCTAGAATTGTAAACATAACAAAAAAAATTGAATACTAAAATTTTGGACTTAATTTTGACAGATGGATGAGTGGTGTAGATACTCGCCTGTTGACCTGAAGAGTCCTGGGTTCGATCCTGTTTGAGAACCATAATTATTTTTCCCGGTAAAATTTGTTTCAAAGTCATCCCACAAATCCACCCAGCTTTAAATAGGTACCTGACTTAAGTTAGGGAAGTAAAGGCGGCTGGGCGTTGGGCTAACAACACAATCCCTTCATATGCTGAAGTTACAGAAACAGATGAATTCTACACTTTATCTGCCCTGATGGCCCGCTATGGTTCAGGAAACTTTACTATTTTAATTTAAGTCTAATTACAGAATAGAAATTTAACTGTCGAATGAACAAAAGGGTCAAAATTATTGCTGAAACCATCAAGTAGATAAAAATTAACACCATGAAAATTGCAGCCACATATCTTAAAGGCACATTTCCCATAAATACTTACTAGTGTCTAATGTCTACAGTCTTGCTCTCTGGGTCAAAATTTACCAAAACGGTTCGCCTCATGTTATTGAGTTTTACCTATAATTAAAAAATAATATAATAGTTTTTTGTTTTTTTCAAAAAAGTAACGACAGTTTTTGGATGATAATGATAAGATTCATTTGTGAATAATGTGTTTCTTGGAGCATATGCAGTTACCGTATTTGGATTGATAGAAGGGAACATGTTTTTGAAAGTCACATTCATGAGTTTATTCTCCATGGTGTCTGATGGAATATTTGTCACCATGACAGCATGGTTGACAAACAGTGTGGACTCCACATCTGGGTGCTTCTGAGATGACAGGACATCTTTTGACAAACTGAACTCATTCACTTTAAAAGTAAGCGTCGGACCACGTGGTATACATATAAGCTTCATGTAAGTTGCCAGATCTGTTTTGGTAAACACAATGAAATGTGTGACATGCAGAGGGCCTGCTATGGTCAAAAAATCTTTCATCACATTTTTCTTTCGAATCTGTAAATTTAAAAAAAAAAAAAAGAGAGAAATAAGAACATTGATCATTTGATTATTTGCATTAATAGAACAAAAAATTTTGCACGCATGTAATTTTATTTGAGAATATCAATTCAATTTCATTTGATTATAGGAATGATATTCTATGTATAAAGAGAGATTATGAGTACAACAATTTCAATAAAGGTATACACAGAAACTGTTAAAAAGAAATAATAAAGAGATGATATTAATGTAACATAATCATTAGACATTTTACAGCTAAAAAATAGTTAATATAATTATCAAAAAAATACACCCACAAATGATTTCAAACGCTGTGGTAATAAATAGATTTTTTTTTAATTTGTGCAATTTATTATGAAAAGAAGTTCATTTTAAATGCAAAAAAAAAAAAAAAATTAACCACATGGTAGAGAATACAGATGACATACTAAAGTAGTGGGGTCCAAATCACACTCTGTGTGCTGACACGTTTTGAATTATGGTGGAGACCCAGATACAAATTTTTTTTTACTCTACAAGTCATTTTTTTAATGCAGATGAAGCAACAACATAGCTAGATTTTTTACAAAGAACATAATCCACAATGTTGAACTAAGTCACAATTCAATAAGAATTCTGTAAGCCCCATCAACAAGGTGTAGAATCATTAGTCACATACCCAGCAATTTAGTTCTTTAAAGTTAATTTTGTGGGAGATTTGAAGCATAAATGATTTTTTTTGGGCCGAATTGGAGATATCAGCACTATAATATATCGTCGGCATCCGTCCGTCTCGAGAGACGGTGTAGCTAAGTTGAGTCTACAAAACACCGCCGGGAATGGCTGTGCAGTCCGACTTGGGAGTGGCAATCCCTGCCGCACTTGTCACACTTGAAGATGGTTGTTGTAGTTGTTGTTGTAGCTGTTCTTTTTTCCGTTTCCGTCTTGTTCTTTTCAGGGCAGCATTATCCTGTTGCTCAGCCTCTGCGCGCAATGAACCCTGCCGGACAGCGAGCCTCCATGACTGGCGGTCGGCTGCTTGGCTCTCCCAGGAGTTGGGGTTGATGGAGCACTCTTTCATATCCTTTTTGCAGGTGTCTTTGTAGCGCATTTTAGGTCGCCCTGTTTTCCTCTGGCCGGTAACTAACTCGCCATAGAGTAGGTCCTTCGGGATGCGGCCGGCGTCCATTCTTTTGACATGACCGAGCCATCTGAGGCATCTCTCGCTGAGAACTGCAAACAAGCTGCTCATGTTGGCCCTCTCCAGCACCCCAGTGTTGGGGATCTTGTCTTGCCAATTAATCTGCAGTATACGTCGCAGGCACCTCATGTGGAAATTGTTTAGCTTTCTTTCATGCCTCGCGTAAGTGGTCCACGTCTCGAATCCATAGAGGAGGGTACTAAGTATGCAGGCCTGGTAGACGCGCAATCTGGTATTTTTGGTGAGGCTGGGGTTTTCCCACACACGTTGCTTTAGTCTCGCCATGACTGTGGCTGCCCTAGCGATTCTGCAATCGATCTCCGGGTCTATGGATAGCGAGCTGGAGATGGTGGACCCGAGGTAAGTGAAGTTCTCGACGACCTCTAGGGTGTGCCCATCAATGTCAATTCTTGGGGGTGTATCTGTACCCTGTGCCATGACATTCGTCTTTTTCAGGCTGATAGTCAGTCCAAACTCCTTGCATGCATGGGAGAGGCGGGTGACAAGCTGCTGCAGTCCGTCTTCAGTGTGTGATGTCAAGGCTGCGTCATCAGCAAAGAGCAGCTCGCGAATTAGGACCTTTGTGACTTTGGTCTTTGCACGGAGGCGGGCTATGTTATAGAGCTTGCCATCGGACCTTGTATGGATGTATACATCCTCGCTGCAATCCTTGAAGGCGTATTGGAGGAGCATGGAAAAGAAAATGCCGAAGAGTGTAGGTGCAAGGATGCAGCCCTGTTTTACTCCGCTGCTGACTGGGAAGACCTCGGAGATTGCGCTGTTGTAGCAAACCATGCTATGCATGTTGTCGTGGAAGGACATGACCACTGCAAGCAGGTGTGGGGGGCAGCCAATCTTTTGCAGCAAGCTGAAGAGTCCACTTCGACTTACTAGATCAAACGCCTTTGTGAGGTCGACGAAAGCGATGTAGAGTGGCACCTGCTGTTCTTGACACTTCTCTTGAAGTTGACGTAGTGAGAAGATCATGTCCACTGTTGATCGGCCAGCCCTGAAGCCACACTGTGACTCTGGTTAGCTCGGGAGGCGAGGGCCTGCAGGCGGTTTAGAGCGACGCGGGCGAAAGCTTTGTCGACGATGCTGAGGAGAGAGATGCCCCGGTAGTTATTACAACAGTGCTCCAGTCCCCTTTGTTCCTGTATAGTGTGATAATTTTGGCATCCCTCATGTCTTGGGGGATATAGCCCTGTTCCCAGCATCGACTTAGGAGGTCGTGCAATGGCTTTAGCAGTGTTGGTTTTCCGCTCTTCAGAACTTCTGGTGGGATTCCATCGCTACCGGGTGCCTTTCCGTTTGCAAGGCAGTCGATGGCTTTGCTTAGTTCATCCACGGTGGGTGTGGTGTCTAGCTCCTCCATGACAGGCAGATCTGGGATAGCGCCAAGAGTGGCATCAGTCACAGTGTTCTGGGTTGCGTATTGCTCCAGGTAGTGTTCGGTCCACCTCTGCATCTGTTTTTCCTGGTCCTTGATGACCTCTCCTGTTTTGGATATAAGGGGGGTGGTTTTGGAGGGAGTTGGGCCTATTGCCTTTTTGATGGCCTCGTACACCCCTCTTGCGTTTCCTGTATCAGCAGCTGCCTGGATGCTGCTACAGAGGTTCAACCAGTAGGAGTTGGCGCATCTGCGGGCGGTCTGCTGGGCTTTGCTCCTGGCTGTCCGTAGGGCTTTTAGTGTGTTGGGACTGGGCCTGGCCTTGTAGGCCAGTAGGGCTTTCCTTTTTACCTCGGTAACGGGTTCCATTTCCTCCCAGTGGGCCTCGTACCAATCGGCGTTTTTCCGCTCTATCTTTCCATAGGTGGTGATGGCGGAGTTATATACGACATCACGCAGACGCGACCACCTAGAGTCGATGGTGTCAACTGCTAACTTTCTTTCACTGAGTGTAACTTCCAGACTGCTGATAAACTGTTGGTTTTTTTTGGGATTTCTGGCACAGTTGATATTGATGCGCGGGCGACCTTTTTTCTTGGAGTGATGCAGTTTCTTCTGCGTTATGCGCACCTTGCTTGCCACGAGGGCGTGGTCCATGTCGCAGTCTGCACTGTGGTAGCTGCGGGTGAGGAGGATACTGTCGATATTCCCTCTTCTGGTGAGGACGAGGTCGAGTTGGTGCCAGTGGCGGGAGCGTGGGTGCCTCCATGACACCTGATGGATTTTTTTGCACCTGAAGAAGGTGTTGGTCACTCACAGGCCATGGTGGCACGAGAGCTCAAGCAGTCTCTCGCCATTTTCATTTATCTTTCCCCTCCCAAAACTTCCGAGACAGGTGGGCCAAGCCACATGGTCAGCTCCTACCCTTGCGTTGAAATCACCAAGGAGATAAAGGCTATCGGTGTTAGGAATCTTCAATAGCGCTTCAAGGTTGTTACTGCCGGGGGTTGGTAGCGGGGATAAGCTCCCACTAACAAATAAAATGCTCCCTATGGCGTGCGTCTCAAATAGCCTCTGACAACCAAGTCCAACTCCTGGCCTTCTCGTGCGGCTTAGCTACTAAGCCCGGCGAAACTGTTTCCACTGACAGGAGAAGGGGCGAAGGCGGTTCACTGGCGCCTCAAAACCAGCCACTTCGGGCAGATGGGGCTCGTCAACCTCGGTTGGTAGCTCATCTAGGAGAAGGAAAACTCTGTTTTCAAACCTCCGCTGCCTAGCGGCATACCTCCTACGAGGATAGGCTAAGGGAGTAAACCCTGAAAAGAAATCCGATGCTGGAGTCCCCAAGGCGGCCAGACCTTATATTGTCAAAGCCGGCAACTCCTGCGGCGCAGCTGAAGCCAAGCCGTATCGACTCTGTCTTTCCCTTGGATCCCTCAGTTGCGCAGAGAGGGGGGGACTGCTGCACGGGCAACAGCTATCCCTCCATATTACCCTGCCCAGGCTCTGTAGCTAAACTGGAGAGGATACTCCAGCGTCGTCGCACAATGTCGACACAACACGGAAGGGGACAGTTACCGATTCTAAGCTCATCCGATTGGCCTCATTGGACAGCTACCGCCCGCCTCAAGCTGGGCAGCCCCCAGCCAGTTGGGTGCTGTCTCGCCATGGCTCACCTGCCCTACTGGGTGCGTGGGGATTAGAGATGCACTTCTCGAAAAGTGGGCCAAAAAACACATGCACCAGGCAAATTCAAGATAAGAACTAGCAAGAAGCCTCCAGCTCTTCGATTCGCAAGCTGGAACATCAGGACCATGTGTACCGGACTCACATCTGACCTTCAGCAGATTGATGACGCAAGGAAGACCGCTGTCATCGACAGGGAACTCTCACGACTAAACATCGACATCGCCGCTCTACAGGAGACCCGGCTGGCTGAAACCGGCACCATCAGAGAAGCTAACTACACATTCTATTGGCAAGGGAAGTCCTCAGACCAACCGAGGCAACATGGTGTTGGCTTCGCGGTGAAAAACACGCTTGTCAGATTCATAGAGCCCCCAACAGACGGCTCTGAGAGATTACTAATCCTACGACTGTCAACGTCCTCTGGCCCAGCTCACATATTCAGCGTGTATACTCCAACCCTCTGCTCCACTGCCGAGAGCTATAATATATAATTGATTCATAATTCAATATATCAACCAGGATCGAGGTGTGGGTGTTGCCGGCCATGGTCATATTTATAGAAAATGCTACATAATGGAAATGTATTTATTGAATATAATTAGCATAATCATTCATAACAAAATGACAAGTTTGAATATATATTTAACTATCAACTATATATTATTTTACGGTATATATATATATATATATATATATATATATATATATATACCGTAAAATTTAGTTTGTCTAACAATGTATACAAATATATAAATCTATGTTGGTTTTTGATTTGTATATAGCATAAAACCTCAATAAATTTTTCTCTAAGAGTTATGACCGGCAACACTCATGCCTCATCCCTGATATCAACTATATATATATTTGAAGGGAGACAGCAGACAATGTGCTGGCCAAGTGCACGTAGAAAAAAACAAAACATTTTTGAAAATGATGGTAAAATAATTTTGCACTCCAGTCTAAGTTTTTATTTTTTACCTTCAGATTAGAAGCTGTGAATGGTTCCATAATTTTCCTCACGTCGTAAACAAGTTCTTTAACTGTTCTGCCAACATGACCTCTGTGAAAAACAAATGAATGTGGAGCTCTAAGATAAACTTCTTCCTCTTTTCCGTCACCAGTCTGACCTGCTTTTGCATTTCTAGCTGCCTTTCCTTTCTTACCCTGTCAATAAATTAAACATCATAAATTATTGTGATAAAAACACCATACTACTTATAATGATTTATATTAATGAAAAAAGTGAATAAATAGGGCCTAATTATAATGAATCTTTGAATAACATGAAGACAAAATTTCACTTCATTATGAATAGATTAAAATATAGACCTGAAGTCTTTTTTTTCAAAACAAGTGTATATGTGTATTAATTAAAGCTGTACATTATTTATAAACATATGGGCATGGCAAATCAAGACTAACTTTGTGTAAGCCAGTATAATATTACAACACAAGTACAGTCTGAACTGACTACACAGTCACAGTCAATGAGTCATACTACTTACTATGAAATATGATAGATGATTATGTTGCAAATGACAAATCTATTATTTATATAAGTGCTAGTTAAATATGTCACCGTTTGAAGGGCAATATATGTACACGCAATAAAGCTAAATTATTTAGTACGCACTTGTTAGGGGACCAAACGTGACCATTATATTAGGGTATAAGGAATATGACATATATTTTTTTTTTTTTTTTCAGAATTTTTTTTTTCAGGATTAGGGTGTGGAGCAATATTATCTACGGCTGGTACCCGGGTAAAAAAAAAATACGGAGACCACACGTTTGGTCCCGTAACAAGTGCCTATTTAGTATGTCAAAAAAGTCATGTTGTACAGAACACGCTTTCAGTCGATAATAAGTAGCTCATTTATATAATGCCTCGCTTTATTATTAACGTGCATTTCGTTGCATATATTTACTTTATAATTCATTGACTGTAATTGAAAACATGTTTTTTTCAATAAACATTATTCATAAAAGAAATTACCTTTTTTCTTCCCATATCTTATGCTTTAATACAACTGCACGCTCATAAAGTTGGTTTGTTTACAACTTGCTGAAGTTGTAAAACGCTGATGTTTATGCTTGGTTTGTTGGATTACAAAGCACTGACCTAAATCTTAATATCTCTAAACTCATCACACAGAGAATAGCAACGGCGGCCTTATAAAAAATATTCGCGACCTGATATGTTTCAAATTAAATTTATTGGCAATTTTTTATTAGTAAAATAATAGTTGATCATTTTTAAAGTTTTCAAAGGAGAATAATTAGTCTGAATTAGTGGTCGTCTGAACACTTTGTTTCATTTCTATCTTAAGACTTTAGTTAACTATCTACAATCTACAGTTTGAGACAATGCATCAATGGCGTTTGTAGTGGAGAAGAACTGCTAGTTATTTGTTTGCTTTTATAGTTTGTTTCATTTCAAGATGAAAACAAATTTATTATGAAAAATTCTTATATTTCTAAGGCTTAATGCATGATTACTTTTTTTTTTAAGGTTATAGGACCAGTAATCCATATAGACTTCCGCAAACATGTGTTGGCAAGAAGTTATCTCCTCATTTATTTAGACATACAGCTACGATAAATTAGATAATCGACTACTAATATATTCGACTTCATAAATAAATAGGATTAACAACTTGAATAATTATTTTATAATTGTGTTCTTTTATTTTGCATGTTGTCGATTTTGGTCATGGGAAGCAATATGTTTTTAAAAGTAACAGTGGTGTAGGCCTACGTGTCAGGTGGCTGTGGGCACTTTGGGGCCCACCGCCCACTCCAAGTAGGCCTACCACTGAACAAGAGGTGCGATCATGACTAAAACAATAAAAATTAAAAACTTTATGAGACAAAAACACTCTATTCAGGTTTGTATTGAGATGGCAGTAAGGATGACCTTTCGCGTTAGCTACTAATAATTAATGAATAGTAGACACTAAAAGAAAATGTAGTAAATTAAAGAATGTAATATTTTTAAAGGAAATTTGTTACTGTGACAAAAACTGCATCTAGTGTTTGTTTGCAGTATTCACTATTATTTATATCTCAGTACGTTATTTTAACGTTTCCTAATACAAAACCTATATATAATAAATCAGGTATCGTTATTGAGCAACACATTGCGCATTCGAGTACAGTGACCTAAAAGTCGTAATTCTTCCCTACCAACAATTCCTTGCGCGCCACGTCCTCATCTGAGAACCGTAATAACGTGGAAGTTGGATATTATTGAAAATGAATATTTTTCGACTTATTGGTGATATGTCCCATCTTTTAGCAATACTTTTGCTATTGCTAAAGATGTGGAAAACACGATCATGTGCAGGTAATTATACATTTTCTTACTGCTATAAACTATCCTATTATTATGATACTACCAAGACGATGTTTTTTTTTAGTAAGGACCATATCACAAGTGTATTTTCTACCGGCGAATAGAAACATGGCCCCAATTATTGTAAAGAATACATTCATGCAAAGTTTGCTGTTCACTTTCAATGATCCCTACGTAAATAAAAGAACCATCCATATTTTTATTTACTCAACTAATAGAAATAGGAAGCAACAAAAAGGCTTTATTTACTAAAAAAAATTGGTCATCATTTCCTAACCAATCAGCAAATGAATAGATTATAGTGATATTATTATCATGGTAATCATAATAGAAAAGCTGTATTTCTTAAAATTCCTTTTTTTGTTTTGTTTAGGTATTTCTGGAAAAAGCCAGATTTTGTTTGCACTGGTGTTTGCATCTCGTTATTTGGATCTGTTCACTAGCTTCGTTTCTCTGTACAACTCAATTATGAAAGTGTTTTTCATTTCAACATCATTACTTACTGTGTATCTCATGTACTTCAAGTTTAGAGCCACATATGACTCCAACCATGATACATTCAGAGTGGAATTTCTTGTAGTACCTGTTGGAGGCTTAGCATTCTTGGTCAACCATGAATTCAGTCCTTTGGAGGTAAGTTTATGATTATAGGCCTAATGATATATAATTTTTAACTCAAGCAATTTTAGTATAATCTCATCATCAAAACAAAAGACTTGTTGATCACTGTTAGTAAAATGTACACACTCACACATCTATATATATATAAAACACAACTTCGAGAAGACGCAAGACTATTTATAGGTTGTGGAATTCCTGATACAACTCGCGACACCTGAAAAAAAAACACTATAGTGTGGAGATGGGGGGGGGGCTGGATCACAGCAAGTGTTGTTTAAAGTGGGTCAAGATGCATCACAGCAAGCGTGTTGTTTATATTGATTGGTAAGGCGGCGTATTACGACACGGGACGACTAGTACATAATAATTGTCTGGCATTCAGATAATCTGTCATCACTAGAACCTTTTGTGTTGCCCTGGTTGAGATTTAAAATGTATCCCTTGACTCTTGAGGTGTTTGGCTAGTTTAGGTAAAGTTCCATTTCATCATACCATTAGACTTTTAAGGATGTGCTTGGTAGATTTCCTAATTACTCAATTTAGCCAGGTCTAGAGTCCCCAATCAGGACATAGTTCATATAGCAGTTACATTTTTATTTGTTAGTATTGTTACAGTAAAAAGTTGAAAAAAAAAAGTTTCTAAGGGAGAATTGAGTTGTATATTTATTCTTTAGTTAGATTATTAGATGTTTTTTAATTGAGCTATTTTACTGTACTTTTAAAAATTTTATTAGCTTTTAATTAGTTTCACTTTCTGTGTGTTTGTCCTTAAAATTTAAACAAATATTGTAATCCTCTTCTAATTTAGTGGAAAGTTGGTACACATTTAAATTCTACATGATTTTAATATTTCTAAGTCTATGAATTCATATTTTATAGAATCAAGAAGAAATGTCATTCTTAAAATGATGAAAAATTTAGTTGAGATTATTCACAACTAAAAAATATATCATTAACAGCGTGGGTGATTACAATATTCTGAACAAAATATGTCTACAGTAGTTGATAAGTATTAATAATTAAATTATCCATATACTTAGATGGGCACCCATGCTTATATTTATTTATTTTTTTTACTTTTCAGTAAATTTTTATATTTATACATGTACGTATATTTTTTTCTCCCATGAAAGATGTTGAAATGTCACCATTTGTTTATTTTTCTTTATAGATTCTTTGGACATTCTCTATTTACCTTGAGTCTGTGGCTATTTTACCCCAACTGTTCATGATGAGCAAAACTGGTGAAGCTGAAACTATTACATCACATTATCTGTTTGCTTTAGGTATAACAAATATATGTTTATCCACATGTCAGTTGAACATATTTAGTTGTTTTTTTTCTTACTATTAAGCTATTACGTTCTATGTAAAATGCAAATTATATTCTATCATTTGAAACTTTTAGAATTGTATATTTTAAGTATTTTCATTTATTTTTTTTTTTAAACTAGGTTCTTACAGAGCACTTTACATTCTGAATTGGGTGTACCGCTACTATTTTGAAGGATTTTTTGATTTGATAGCAGTAGTTGCTGGGTGTGTTCAGACTATTCTCTACTGTGACTTTTTCTACCTGTATATCACAAAAGGTAACAATGTCTTTGTGGTGTGGTTTTGCATAACTAATCATAAATAATTCACTTAGGCAAGCACCTCACTTGTTTCATTGGTTGAGACTAGAAAAAGATTTAGGTCTTTCTTTTTAAATATTAAATTTCATACCAAAAAGTCATAAACAAATGTTGTTTGTTTGTTGTTGTTTTTTCTTTAAAGTTTTTAGTTTTCCTTATTCAAAGTGAGTTTGTTTAGCTAATTATAAGTTGTTTTATAAGGAATAATTTAGAAATAAAGACCTAAATCTTTATTTAGGTTTTGGCAAAGAGTCAGGGTAAGTTGGTCTGTATTTCTTTCACGGTAGTATGAGGATGGCATTGACCTTTATTTTTTGCAATCATATTTTTTTAACCCTTTAATTTTAACTTCAGCAATATTTTTGAGTTTCATGTATGAATACTTCATTAAACTGTTCGCTTAAAAGTTGACTTTCATTATCTTTTGCCTGGATTTTAATTTGTTGGAAATTATCTGCTTTTTAATTTGGTTTAATATTTATTGTCTCTAACAAGAAATATTTAAGCTCAAAAACCATCCTTTCTTTTTGTTCCCATTTGAGATAACTAGTTATTGATAATTTAGCAGTGTGTCTTCATCAGTTAATCTTAGAACCAGAGTTGTTATAAAGGTGCAGATTTTTGTGTGTTTGTGTGTGTAGCTCTCACATTGTTTTGTACATAGAAAAATTTGTCTTTTTATTTCACATGACAAGTGCAACAACTGATAAATACATCTTCAGTAATCAGTAGTATATTCTCATAGTAGTCACTAGATTTTAATGTTTAAAAAAAAAGACATTTGTCTTCTATAATCTGGTCAAGCTAAGCAATTTAAGTTAACCATTTCAGTTTTATTTTATCACTAATAATTACCAACATTTGCAGCCTTCCTATTGTTAGTCATAGTTGTACCTTCATATTATTATGGGTTACGGCAATGTACATGTGTGTTTCAATTTAATTTTGTTCCCATCAGTGCTGAAATTTTTCGTATCAGGAATTACAATTTAGAGTGTTGATCTATTTATATGACTTGATTGAAACACGTTTTTTTTTATAAACACTCAAAAATGTTGACTTAAAGATTACAATCATTATGATTACAATCAAATATGTTTTTGAATGTTTATCAGAGAAATGTATTTGATTCGTTATAGTTTGTTATCTTCCTTTAATTTAAATGTCATGGCACAAGTTTTATTCTACAAAATACAATTCAGTGATGGCAGCATGCAGTTTTTTTTTGTTCAATGTTGGTTATACTTTAAATATTGCATCAAGATAATAATTAATTAATACCTTTTTTAACCCAATGCCCAAATATCAAAATATCTCGGCAGCATTGCATTTGATTAATGGCATGTACATGAGCTCCCTCTGACTAATGAATTATGATAATTAGAATTGGAAAAAATTGATGACATTTAATTCTGTTTCAAAGGAATCAGACCTGTAACTTTGACTCTGTGACCATTCTGATACAAAACATTTTTACTTGTGGAATATCAACTACAATATGATTCTTCTTTTTACGGACACATCACTTAGCTGTTAAAAACAAAATACTTTTTAAGGCATTATTTATAGTTGAAATAAAATTTCAACACGTTTTTTAACATTTGAAATTTTCAAACGACATATATTTAAAATATCTGTGGGGTAGATTTAAGTCGAAAAATGGACTAAAGTAATAAGGTTGTTTTGTTTATTTTATTTTTTTTTGGCTGTCACATTATTTACATTTTTTTTTATCTTGCCTGAATTACAGGGAATTAAAAAAATTAATTTTTCTATTTTATCTAAAAAAAAATGTATTTTAATATGTATGAAATTATTTTACTTAATTTGTACTGGGTAATTCATACAGAATACTTATATGAGTAAAATTTAGTTCAATGAATGTTTCTAATGTTTTGATGAAACTATAATTAGTGTTGTCTTATGGGAAGGGAGAGGGCGTTATTCAAAGTTCCTGTACATAGTCCATAGCCCCTAAATTTCTGATGTATCTTATGATTGCTTTTCACATTAGACACTTTACTGTTAGAAAATAGGAATTAAATAGTATTGTTTCTTGCCAGACAAGTAAAGCTATTGTTGTTTTTTTTCTGTTCCCAGTATTGAAAGGAAAGAAGCTCAGCTTACCGGCATAAGTATAGTGTGAAACAAGAACCAAGTTTATTAGTCACATATTCATTTATCATTATGTGTGTAAGAAATCTCCAGGGCTGTCATCATGGAGGAGCTTTGGATTATCCACTGGAAATGGGAATTTTTACAGTTAAATTTTTTTTGTTTGTTTTAGATCACTTGATTTGGGAAGCATGGTGATATATATTTTTTTTGGTCTTCTAATATAAAGTGAGAATTTCTCTTTTATAAATGTTGGTTAGTCTGATTTTACAAGTTAGTCAATTCTTTTTTTTTATGTGCCATTCTAGTATATAAAATTCTATTCTTTGTAAAGATCAGTTGAGTTCCCTAATTATACATGTATTTTGAAATAAAATTTGAATGATCAAGCTTACTAAATTGTTTAAATAATTTTTTTTTTTTTTAACATTTAGGGAAATGGTAGTGGATATAATGCTACTACTGTTCTTAGAAACTTTAATCTTTGTTAGAAAATATAGCATGGTATGGTTATTTTTTTAGTTTGAAATATTCTGAAATAAAACTTCCATCACCATGTGCTTACTTGATGTATTTATTTCACTGTAAGGGAAATTTTATTTTCATACCACTAACAGCATCCTTTTCTATACGTTATCATTTTAATTAAAAAAATTTTTTTTTTTTTTTTTTTGGTTTTGTATACTTATTTGAAGGGCCTTTTTTCTTTTAAAATTTTAATTTCTGAAAATTTGTTCAGATAAAATGTGTATAGCCCACCAGTTTCTCTATGAGAATTTAGGGGGGACAAAAAAAAATTACTCAACTGAATAATTGCGCATTGTTTTTTTTTTTTTTTTTTCATTTTTATGTGTACCAAAAGATAATTTTTTTTTCTTCATTATTTTTACGATTTTTAAAAAAAAACAAGCTGAGCATATAAAAAAGTGTATTCTTATATTCATCAGTAGATTAGTAATGGTTTGGGCTATGCTTGCTGTTACGCTGTTATATGAATGTGTGCCTTGCATGAAAATAGAATTCTCACACTTTCTGGATGTCCTTGTAAAAGTGCATTAAATCATGTGGAAGTGATATGCTTTTAGTTGAAGCCATCTTTCCTGTATTGGATGAAAAATGTATTGCTAACTTAGAACAAGTATGCCACTCATAAAACAAACTCTGCATGATACAGGTGAATTTTTAGTCCAGATTTAATTGGATAAGATTGTTAATAAACATGTGCAAGATTGTTTAAAAATTGATCTTAACTGGCTAAAAGCAAAAAAACTGATAAAGTTTTTTTTTTGGTGATGATTAACCGTGATGTCTAGTGTGTCTACAGGGTTATTCAGGGCTATACTCTCTCTTTACATTTGATTGACTTGAAATTATTCATTTGAATACTATTTTCAATAGTAATTCATCACACTTTATAAAGTTCAAATTTTGTTCCTTGTATATTTTTACATTTTTTTTCTCTATTAAAAAGCTTGTGCGCTGCTTTATAATTATAATAATTATTTTTTGGAAAATAAAACATCTTTAAATTTGAACTGTCTTTAGGGTTCCATTTTTCGGTAACCAAATCATTGTTGCTAAAATAAATCTATTCCATCATTTCTCGTGTTGATACAATCAATAGTTGTTTTTTTTTTGTCTCTGAGGTATTAAATTTTACTAATGCAGTTCTGAAATACGATTCCTTTTAAAATATATTAATGTTTTAGACATAATATTCATTGGAATAATTGATTTCAGAGATTTCCTGTTTCTATTGAAAAAATACATACAAATTTCAGTTTATTTATTTTTCTCACATCCTTTATTTTTTTCATTCTACTTCTTTTACTTGGTGACCTAATTACTCCTTTGTAAAATGGTAAACCAGTAATGCTGGTTTGTTTCAAAATGCTTTTTATAAAATGTTATGTGTAAGGGTGAGAGTAATGAAAATTCTCTGGTAGAAAAAGTCCAGTAGTATTGACTAATTTAAAACGTTGAAACGCATGGCTGCAAGTGTGTGTCATACTATATGCTTTGAAGTTGGCCAGCCTTGTCATAATGTAGCGTTATGCTAGATTATTTCTATATCTAATGAGACTTGAGAACCTTGGTTCGGCTGTACATTTTTTTGCTAACTTTAAGCTGTGCATGCAAAAAAAAAATAAAAATTGTTTGTTTATATATATATATATAAACATCATGATCAGTTTGTAATACTTGCCATTAATAAAAGCTGCATG
Organism: Bulinus truncatus; assembly: GCA_021962125.1. NCBI lineage: Eukaryota > Metazoa > Mollusca > Gastropoda > Planorbidae > Bulinus > Bulinus truncatus. The sequence goes on along the minus strand of JAGDYQ010000019.1, from coordinate 2,620,622 downwards.
TTGGTGGTAAAAAGAAAATGATTATGAAATAAAAGTACCACAGCTGTATTTTGTTCTTAAAAAAAATATTTAAAACATAGATGTATTTTTTTTTATGAATGTACAATATTTACATCTTCAGAGATAATAGTTTCATTAATGTGTATATATTATAATGGAAAATATGGGGAATGCATGTTGTTGAATGCTTGAATGAGATGCTAGTATTTATATTTTTTTCTTTCTTTATTGTGTTTTTAAGTCTATCATTAGTGCTGAAAAGTATTGAAATCATGTTATATTATGTAAAATTAAACCGTTTATGTTTAATTCATCATAATTAGTTTTGTTTTCTTAACATTTTCTTACTAAAATTTGAATACTACAGAATGATTTATATTGGCAATGCCAAATATTTCCCTGCTAACCTGATCAGAATTGTTCAAGCATTAAAGACACTATCATTAAATATGTCTGCCATCTTTCTAATTTTAAACAAAGAAATGTAAACATTGTGTCAGTTCCATGTAGCCACCGGTAATCATTTATGCTTTTTAGCCTTTTCCTGGCTCAACGATTAATGTTGTAGCATAAATCATTCTGTTCATAGGTGAATTTTTCCTTTCTAAACTTTCTTTTATTTAATCTTAACAAGGATATGTTTGTTGGGCTCTATAACTAATGCTATGAACTGTTTAATACATCACCTCTTTTGATTGTTGTATACTTGCATAGCAAATCAACTCCTGATTACAACATATTTAAAAAAGATCGTTATTTCTAGAAGTCATTAAATTATTACCTACAACATTAATAATGCCAAAAATACATTTGCTGCGAATAGTTTTTTTTTAACTCTGGGTTTTTTAGGAGGGGAGCACTGAGAAAAATTAAAACTTACAAATAATTGTGTAAATCATATATTTATCAAGTTAAGTTATACATTCATATTTTTATGAAAAAATAAATGTTCTATCCCTTTGATAATAAACTCACCTCAAAGACTTAAAACAACTTAAAGGGAAAGAAATTTCATGTATTTTATTGCTTTATTATTCTATATGTACATATTACACCACAAGTTAACAATTTAAATGACCACAACACATCAAGAGCTAAACAACATAATTAGAAGGGTCAATGCTCTAACCTAGCGGTGAGGTTTCTTTTTATGTCTTCAACAACAGAGCCTATATGACAAGTGTTCTGGAAAAAAAAATTTTAAAAGCAATTTTAAAAAAAAAAATCCTTTTGTAATAAGCGCTCTAAGAATTGGCAGCACTAAATTAGTAAATAAAACAAATAATTACCTGAATTTGTGTATCTCTGTGTCTGATATTGATAACACCATCAATGATTGTGTTCTCCGTGACGATAACTGTATACTGTATGCCCAACTGATCATTTCTAAAGAGAAAAAAAAAAGAAGCTTACTGAGCAACCACAAGATAAGAACAAAAAGATGGTAGAAATATATGAACGCGACTGGTAGATAATTAAATCTCTAAAATGAGATCATTAATAACAAGACAAGTTGTCAAAACAGCTACAAAAAATGTGAACCTCTTAAAGTGAGCATCTAGGGTGCTGCCTTGATCAGAAACATTAAATAAGGACACTCCACTTTTCTTGAAATCCTTTTCTAAATGATGGCATACATGACGCAGTTCATTAGATTTTGAAGACGAAGTAGTACTGGCAGCCAAGGCCACTTGATATGGGCTTATTTGTGAGTGAAGTTTCAGTACCTTCATACAAAAAACAAATAATTTTACAGCATAAAAATGTCACTTATGATATATCCGGTATGTTTTTGGCTTAATAGTATTGCCTATGATATATTACCTGACAAAAGTATTTAAGAAGATATTAAAAGATAATCTGCTATTGGTGGAATTAGAAAGGGAATCACAAGTGTGCTGAAGGTTTTAATAGGTTGGATATTAGATAAGAAGATAACATCTCATCCTTTAAGGAAGCTTACAGAAAGAAGTTTCGTTTTGTGAGTAGAGTATACTGGTATTAGGAAAATAAAAAATGTAACTAACATAATTTCATGATATAATCTGATTGGAAGTTTTTAAATGTAAAAAATTTCTTACCATGTTTAATTTAGACGTATTCGGAGCAGAGACTACAGCTTGTCTCTCATAGAAACTATCCACCAACAATGCAGCTGCTGCAGACTCTAGGTTAGTCTCACACACAATACAATGTGGAATACAGGGCTCTTTGCCAGTAGCCAGACCCTTGGATAAACAATATAATCTGTGATACATATCACTCTCAAACCAAAAAGAGATAAAATTTTTATTTATTTTTGACAAAATTATCATTTAACACTAGGTGGGATCCTGTAAATATATTTAAGTTACCTAACCAAAGAAGAAGAAATCAGGAAGAGGAGATTGGGTTAAACAAGCTATCCGTGTCACCAGGTAGTTGCTGGGGTTGGGGCCGGCCGGAAAAGATGCTGCCCAAGAAACACCTTGGAGCTGACACCACCAAGGTGGACTACATCTGGAATCAGCTTTGTCAGGACAGTAAAAGTATAATACCAGATGCATGTAGAGTTTAGATATTACGTAATTAAACAGGAGGGAAGACAAAGGAGACTCCACTTACTTTAAAATTATCCAGTTCAGCACTGCTTATGCCTCTGAATGGTTGGTCTCCTAAACTGTGTACTTTTTCCAGTGTTTCGGTTCCCCAAGGAAAATCGTATACAATGTTCATACACTTCTGAATGGCTCCATTGTTAGCACCATTTAGACTCTGATCAGTGTTGCCGTTTGTAAAGCTGTTTGCACTTACACTGAAATGAGCTGGCTTGTTGGAAAACTGAGTATGGGAATAAAAATATTTGAGACAATAAATTTCCTAAAAACATTATTCCTATGTAAAATTCAACAAATAATTAATACTGTAAATAGAGAATACTGTAAAAAAGAAAGATCTTAGACCATAGACTTCAGTTTCTTGTTAAATAATCTTAAGAAAACAGCATCAAAGATAATTATAATGTTTTAAAATTTACATTTTTCCACCAAGATAACCTCAGTTGTAACCAGAAATCAAAGGTATTGTTTCGGCTGGAGGGAAATGTGAAATGTTGAAGCGACAGGCTTGTTTTATTACATCCTCTGTGAAAAAAAGTATATGTACAACTGAAGTGAAGGCTTAAATATTTTTTTTAGTATGCAGCATTTAAATTCAGTAAATGAAATATTGAACAGATACATGTATTTTTATCATATGAAATGCAAATAAATAAAACTTAAAAAGGTGTAGAGAGAGCAATAGTATATACTGTACAATTAAATACAGCAGTAGTCAACAAGAACATAATATTTGTTTATAATGAGTTTCCGAAAAAAAGTCCCATTAAAAATGCTTAGACTTTTTGTTTATCAAATATCTTTATTTTTTATCATTTGTTTAACTGTTTATTTGTAAGTTATTAAACGCAGCCTAAAGCATGCTCAAAAACTCTAAGCACATAAAAAAAATAATTTAATTATAAATTAAAAGTTATTTACTCTGAAGCAATACAATTTCAGTATCAAATCGCCTTGCATACATTTTTCTAAATACCTTCAAGCTCTTTTCATATAAATATTTCATTAAGTTGTAACTAATATTTCAACTTTCCATGCTTTCATTAATTTTTAAAATAAAAAATACTAAAAATATTAACCCAAACAGAAATGACTTCAAATCGTTTGATGCCTCAATTGTTTCATGACTAGATGAGGAACTATAATAAATGCTTGCAATCGAGAATGGTAACCTACTATTGGTCAACTTTAATATCTGTAGATACTTCAATCTGAAATCTAGGCAGAAAGAGAATAAACTTTTAATTTTTTAAAAATTAAATTATTAGGTCATTGTGAATGATTGTGCAAACAAAAAAAAGAAGAAAAATTAATTTGTCATTTCATGGTGTTAAAAAAATGATAGTGTTGACCATGTATATTGAAAATAATTTTTTAATCATTTTTCATAAATAATTATTTATTAATTATACGCTACTATAAGTTGAGTGTGGTGGGGGGCAGAGCGGGGTGGGGGAACAACTTTCCTGTCGAGCGCACTGGGCGTGGGTGCTGGTGAGGCCGGGGGCATCTATCTATTTCAACTAGGTAGAATAGGAGGCCCACCCGTCCACCCAGCCCACAAAGGTTAATGGGGGCCAATGTGTGAAAGGAGGGAGGAAAGGGCGGTGGGGGAAATGCACAACACAATCTCCTCCTAAGGCAAGGGAATAAAAAGAACTGAACACTTCATCTCTTCCGCCCCCCCGTCTGATAAGAGCTAAGAAGGGGGCTTTTTTTTTTTTATAAGTAGATTTTAGCCTGCCTTTTCCCCCCCCTTACCTTGGGGGCCCTCCAGTTATCCCCGCCCATTAAAAAAGGATTTTTTTTATTAGAAGACAAACTGGAACATTAAAGGTACCTTGTACTAGTACGTCTGGGAGTTCTGAACAGTTTTTTTCATTGTCTCTGTAAAGAACAAAAAAAAAAAGAAATTTTAATGGAAACAACATAATATAAAAACATGTAACAGTCAAAGTGTTTGTCAAGTCTGTCATGTGGAGTGGATACAATTGTTGATGTTGCATATTTATTTATTTGAATATTTACCTTATGCTTATGTCATGTTGATTTTGAAAAGTTAATGATGATCCCTGTGTTTCTATAGGAAATACATTACTTTGTTGGTTCACCATCAACTCCCACCTAATGAAAGCAAAGCAATCAAATTAAATGTAACAATGTCTTGACAATTGTTTGGATTTAAGTTTTTTTCTTACAAAAGTGAAATAATTCAAATATTAATTTCAGTCACAGTAAAAAAAAAAATTGTAATCAATACCATTGTTTCAGAACATTAAGTCGCAGTAGTGTTCCAGCAGGTCCATAATCATTAATGTTTTTTTCGTTATTTTGAATTACATTGATGAAACCTCTCTTTTTAAGCAAAGGGATTAAGTTCGCGTAATTTTTCATCCCAGATGAGGCAGATGACATCTAAATCTAGTATATTACTATAGTCTAGTACTCTACTTGATGTGAAATGTCACATAGTTACTCCACTTTCTCTACTCACAGACGATATACACAAGTCTATTGTTATCATGTATACAAATCAGACACATGTAACGTGCAATACACATATAGTTGATGTTATTAATTAATGACTGATGATCGTCATAATCGTCAATGTTTACATCAGATCGTGGTCATGTCACAGTAAAATGGTACAAATGAAAATGAAAGAAGGAATTGTATTTCCGGCTCTGAAGGAATTTCCCGAACGTGAACACAAGGGTGGTAACTTGGTAAGGGAATGGGTAACAAATCACAAAGCCGTGACCCACTATAGAAAATGGTGGTGATTGTCAAGAACTACCTCAACATGCGTTAACTTTTGTAAAAATGCCAGGACTCGTTTTATTCCGAAGGCGATGGGCCATAGCTAGTGATGATTTTGTATTTCCCAGTATTGGAGAAGGACTAACAAGAATTGCATGGTGAATTATTATTACTTAAGTTTGTAAAAAAAAATTCTTCCAATGTTTTGCCAAACATTGTTTTGATCCACCCGTTTCATGACACTCATGTCGGAGTCTGACTATTGTTGATTAATTTATTTGTAGATAAAAGAAAAATAAGAACTTATTTACAACTGTGGTGTATTTAGATAGCCTCTCATCATGGTGAGTCTCATGCCAGTGCCCCATTTATTATATTCTTTGGTGTCTTCGCCTTCTAACAACACAGACTCTTGAACTACTGCCTGCTTATTTGGTCTGGATATTTTTGCAATTTTTTTATCGTGTTTTGTAATTCAAAATATAATAATTTAGTATGTTCATTTATTTAAATTTCAATATAAAAACTTTAATCAAATGTATTTGCTGTTAATTAATAATTAAATGTATTAGCTGTAACAGAATCTATGATAGATGATGATAGTTGTTAGTTGAGTCTTGAGATGTTAGAACCCAAAAACATAAAATATAAATATAATTAATAATATTATTCAATCCATTAAATTTTTATATGATTTATTTAGGAAAATAACTCTCAGACACCCAGGATTTGATTAAATTTGAAATGGTATGACTAAACAACAAAAACAAATGCTTAATTTTCTTATTCAGTGTTTAATTTATTTTTACCTCTAGGGAAATCACACTGATTGTCATTCTGTCAGCCCACCAGAGTGGATTTGAATGTCCTCATGGTCATGACTTGAAATCTTTTTACATCGGTACCATTGTCCTAAATGGTATTGGAATTATAGTTGTATTCATCATACTATGGATTAGCATGCAGGTTTTGTACAGCTCAAATATTTAGTTTAATATTATCATTGTTATTTCTGAAAAGTTAAACTGATCAAATTTGAGATTTTAACAATTATCCAATTATGTTTGTTAGCAATAAAACAATTTTCTTTACTGGCATTGTGCATCTGTTAAATATAATCTGTGATTTAATATTAATAAAAAAAACTTAATACAGAATTAATTTAATTACCAGGGTACAATAAAGGATAATTGGCCAAGAAGAAACATCAGTTGGGTGCTCTACTTAAAACTGTTTCTTTACCTTCCGGAAGCTATCTGGATATGTTTGTCAACCTATTGGGCTTTTGGTCATGATTATACATGTGGACGATCAGTGTACTGGACAGCCAGGGGCGCTGTCATTTGTTCCTGGGTTATTGGCTTAATAACATTCATAGCTATAGCCATGGTATTTGATCCCTTTGGCCACACAAAGAAAAGAAGATTGACTGACGCTTCTCTAGATGACAGTGGTAGAGAAGTCACTGACATTCCTTCAATATCCCCTAGTGAAGTCTGGGAGAGAAGGTGGTTAAATTTCTGATTCTTCATTCATTTTCATTTTAAAACTTATGAAAGCCACTCATTTTGAGAAAGAGAATTACTTGAATATTAGAAAACTCTTTTTGATTATGTTAACTGGAGTAATAATTTCAAATATTATTGAATCTGGAAATAGTAAATTGTCTTCATGAAAATCGTGCTTGATTTTACTACGGTAAAACAAGGATGTGTTCTCTATATTTGCTCAAGTATTTTTCGGTACATTGCTTCAATATTCACTTGCTACTATCAATTATTTTTTTAACCAAAGTTATTGTTGGAGAGGCAATATTTGATTATCATTGTTTCAGTTTAATTTCAGTTGAAAATATTAATAATAAAAAAATTGCTATTGTTTAAAGATCATTTAAATCAGCAGTGTTTACTCATATTATTACAGAAATGTTTTTAAAGTTTACTGCCATCACTACTGATTTTTGCTATTGCTATTTACTTAAGACACATAATGGTTTTTTTTTTTTACCTTTGTTAAAAAAGTGTATTTCTATTTTAACTACAGATGTCGTCTGCTTTGTTGTTGTGTGAGCAAGGAGGATGCTGGAACAGCGCTTGCAGATGTGGGGAAAATTGTTGCAGAATTTTTTAGGGTAAATCAGTTTGAATTGAATTTGATTACTATGATAACTTACTGTAATTTTTATTTCTTATTACATTTTTTTTTTATAATTGGTTTATTTCAATCTTGATTTCATGTGTTTAAAAAATTCCTACTTATAACCTTCTCTTGCTATATATCTTTTTTTTACTTATTTCTCAAAAGAACTAGGGATGGATTAAGGAGAATCAAGAATTTTTTTTAACCTTTATATGGATAGAACTTATTTTTCTTAAGATTATAAATGTTGACTAATTTTATAAATACCCCTTTCCCCCAAAAAGGATTTAGATTTAGTCGCTACAGATATCGCAGCTGGACTGATGCTTGTCCAAAGAACGCAAGCCTATTCAGATAGTCACTTGAGGGCAGTGGTTTCATCATCGTCCGATGAGGCTGCTTCATCCTCTACACCATTGGATCCGCACCTTCCACAGCCCAAAAGTTGGATGACTGTAAACATTCTCATCTATTTTAAAATATTTTAACATCCCTTTAATAATTGAGCGTCCTTCTTTCTATATTACTTTGGAATACTTTTAACCAAAGTTAATCGCAAATTACCATTCAAATAAAAACTGAAATTTGTTTTATTTTTATTTTTTCGATTTTCAGATATTCAACATGGCTCACTTCATGAAATATGCCATGGGCAGTTATGGCTGGCCATTTTATATGTATGAGCATCTCTGTACTGGTATTTGTGGACTTTGTTTTAAATATAGGTCGGTACTATCTTACACTATTTCTTTTTATTGTTTTGGTTTTTTTAATGTGAAATGTATATTATTGAAGGTGATCATAGAATGAAAACCATATGTAAATATTTTTTTAGTGCTATTCATTTATGATTTTAAAGAATCATATGTTACTTTTGTTTATTCACCCGTTATAAATATTTTCAAAAAATGTGGGAAGATTAATTTTATACAAAATGAAGATCTAAAAAAAAGGTAATGGAAAATCAGTTAAAGAGAAAAAATATTTAAATCTGATAAATTTTTTGTGGGAAAAAAGTGTAATTTAAAAATTACATCTCAGAAAAAAAATTACCTTTTCCTTGCTGACCTTTTGACCAGAATGTGTTTCTCTCTTAGACGAGGCAGGATGTTTATGAATGATTTGTTAGACTTCTACAAAACAATGAAAATATTCTCACTGTTTAGGTCAGTGTCATACACATAGGATTTCAATCTTACACTAGTTTAAACATTTTTTTTTGAGTCTTTTATTGTTTTTTTTTTTGTTTTTTTCATGTAAAAATTTCTATCTGATCATAATGTAGGATTGATTTCTAATTTCTTAACCACTTCACTAGAGTGCAAATTGTTTCACTGTAGTTCCATTTAATTCACATATTTTTTTGATGATAGGCATTTTCATTTCCTGGCTTTTTGCATATTCAGGGATGGTGGGATAAAAAGGCTAATCCTGGGATAGCCCTATTTAAAACATATCCTTTTAATTACATATTAGTTATTGGATGATTCCAGAAATTTTATCAATGCTGTTTTGATTCCAATTCTTCCCTAAAACATCTATTCCGATTCCTGGTATCATAGTTTTATTAAAATTATAAGTTCTTCTTTTCCTAAATACCAAGCACTTTGTAGCTATACATTTAGATTTAAGTATTCAGATATAAATAAAGATTTTGTTACAAAGAAAGCTAACAACATGTTACACAATCTTGACCACAACTGATGCAATGAATTATAAATATAGAGCTTACATTGGAATATGAGTTTGAATGCCTTAACCGTTTAGCCACTTGATGATATCAAGTGAGGGAGAAATGTCATAAATGTAGTACTGGTTGGTGTCATGCTATGCATTAATGTGATTTGATGTCAAATATTTATGCCGATTAATGTATTTATGGCATACTAAACTAAGCATGTAAAGATGTTAGGGCACCCTAATGTGTGCTATTTTAGTCAATGTCTTATTGTTACATTGATATATATGTATATAGGACCTACATATTTTATTTGCTGTCATGATCACCGATCATGTTATGTCATGGGTCTTGTTTTGATATTGTCCTTTTGGGAAGACTGCATATATTATTTATTTCTTTTATGAAGTGGAATTGTAGTGGTATTCTCTTCGGACTTTTTGAGTTTTAGTTTCTTGTTTGAGGTAATTAATTCCACAGTTATGTGTGAGATGTTACACATATATTTAAAAATCACTGAGAACAATGTTGGCTTATAATTTATGTAGATGCTTATTAAATCAAAATATTATTCTTACTTTCACCTGATGTAATTCCACAGTCATGTATGAGATGTTACACATATATTTAAAAATCACTCAGAACAATGTTGGCTTATAAATTATGTATATGCTTAAGAAGTCAAAATATTATTCTTACTTTCATCATGAAATACTTGCACAGTGTGCCTATACACTACAGGTCAGATGATATGATATTAATTGTTTAAAGATTTACAAAATTATATTTTATCTAAGAAAATGGGTCCTCCTGTTATGAAAATGAATGTAAGTCTGAATTGTCTATAGTCTGCCAAATTGATTTCCTACTGTGGCCAGTTAGTTCCATTAAAGATAAATTTTGAAGCCAAATATGTATTTACTTTTACATATATCATTATTCGTAAGACTCATTTGAAATATTCATAAATGTATTCATTTTTAACATAGTGTAAACATATGACATTAATAATTTTCATCAGTTTAAAATGTGTTTCTGTAAGATCAAAGGTTTACTACAATGTACAATTTCTCCTTTATAATTAACACAAGTCTTCTATATATCTTAAAACAGTAGGAACATTTGATCTTAATGTTAATCTGTTCCTCTAAGTAATATTTTATTATACTCTCAGATGTGAAAACTAATTTTATGCACATTGCGTGGGCCATTATTTACCATTTTCAGCTCATTAAACCTTTTATGTAAACTACTTATGAACTGAGTCAGTATTATGTACTAAATATTTGTCAAAAAAATCAAATCTATCTGGCATTATAACAGTAATAAGTTTTTGATAACTGGCTGTATGGAGTGTGTATATTTTAATTTTTCTGTGTATAAGATTACATCTATTTAAAACTAGTTTTCGGTCTAGCTCAATAACTTTTTAACCACTAATATATTCGGATCTTTCATTTAATTAACCAGTTCAAAATTTCAGGCCAGGACACATATAAAAGTTCAGGATTAAATCTTTGTTTGGTAGAAAAAGGTTAAAAGTACAAGCCAGATTCTTTACATTTCCAGTGACCCAGGTTGGGGAAATTCATTAATTTACATTTAAAATACATTGCCCATTGTGTCAAGTTTACAAATCCAAAGAAGTCAACAAACTTTCTTTGTATCAAGTTGAAAGATGCTAACCTTAAAATGGGTACTTTAGCTGTACCAATTACTAGGATGGAAAATGATTCTAATTTTGTAAATGAGTAAAGAAGGAAAAGAGTTGGGGGGCCTTAGCATTCGGGACTGCAGTGTACTCAGTAGAAAGGAGATTGATAAAGTTGTTGTCGTGCATGAAGTTAAAGAAGTGTATATTGTCCAAGTTCTTTATTTTTGAGGTAATATAAAAAATCTAAAAAAAAAAAACATTATTAATTGCAACATTATCAAAAGTGAACCATTTATTTTTTAAAAAAAATAGGTCAAGTTAATAAGAAAAGTATTTATTTATTCATAACTGCAACGAAAGCCTAATAATATCTGCACTAATTTTAGATTTGTTCACTTGTATTGTTCTGATTATTTTATTTAACATTGCTTAATATCATTAAATCATTAGAATGTTTTCCAGTCTATCATCTCTTGTTTTATTCCTTAATATTTCCTTTTCACCTGCGTTTGGATAACTTTAATTGCAGTATTAGCCTAAATGCTTTTGATAGAGTTCTAACATCCACCTAAATGATTAATTTTTAAAAAGTGTTAATTATTTTACAACAATAGACATTTTAAGATCTGTTTTATCTTGGTTTAACAGATGAGAAAAAATTATTTGCGACTAAAATACAATGCAAAAAAAATAAATTTCATTTTATTAATTGCAACATCAATAATTTAAGCATAGACCAATTTTGGATTTAAATGTAAAAGACTTTAAACAAGTTTTTAATAATTCTGATTATCTTCAGCACTTTCGTGGTAATGAATTCCAATTAACTATTTTGAAATTGTCTCCAGACGTTCATATTTAGTAATGAAATGAGCACTTGTTTATTTTCAGATGTTGCTCATGTGTACGCAAGTCCAACAGCGTTTTCAAAGATAATATATGTCAGTGCAACACTGCAGCTATTAAAAAATTGTCAGGCTTGAAGAAGGAAGATCTAGTCTACGTTACTTTTCAAAATGAGGTCTCTGTCTCTTCCAGGGAATTTAAGTTTTGTCTTTTGTTTAGGAGTAAATGGAAATTCTTTTTGTTATATTAAAAAAAAATTATAGAACTTAAATCGAATCCTTGTATATGTGTCAGTGCAACACTGCACCTATTAGAACTTAATTCAAATCCTTGTATATGTGTCAGTGCTACACTGCACCTATTAGAACTTAATTCAAATCCTTGTATATGTGTCAGTGCAACACTGCACCTATTAGAACTTAATTCAAATCCTTGTATATGTGAAATGCACAATGAAAAATACTTTATTTTACAATTTTTTCCAAAAATTCATTTAATTTTGTATTTTTCCCAGTATAAACAAGTTCCATTCTATGTGGCGCTAGACAGGGAAAAAAACACAGTGGTGATTAGTATTAGAGGAACATTATCACTACAGGTATGTACAAGTTGTAGGTAAACATTATCACTACAGGTATGTACAAGTTGTAGGTAAACATTATCACTACAGGTATGTACAAGTTGTAGGTAAACATTATCACTACAGGTGTGTACAAGTTGTAGGTAAACATTATCACTACAGGTATGTACAAGTTGTAGGTAAACATTATCACTACAGGTATGTACAAGTTGTAGGTAAACATTATCACTACAGGTATGTACAAGTTGTAGGTAAACATTATCACTACAGGTGTGTACAAGTTGTAGGTAAACATTAGAATATTTTAAAAGCCATACTTATAAGGGCACACGTTTTTAAAAAAAAGCTATGGTGGCCCATATGATACAGATGAAAGTCTTAGTGCACAGAAAGTATTTTATGTTTTAAGTTTGAAATCTTTTTAGTCTTGCTTACATATGTACATTCATCCCAGGATGCTCTGACAGACTTGTCTGCCAAAGGTGCCGATCTAGATATTCCTGGGGTCACCGACAGCTACTGCCATGCTGCCATGTTGGACTGTGCCAACTATATTAAATCTCAACTTGAATCAAAAAATCTTCTAGAAACAGCGTTTTCAAAACTTCCGGTCAGTCCCATAATTTCACCTTTTTATATATCAACAGATCGGATATAATTATTAAGGTGGTTATAAATGTTTGTTTTTTTTCCATCTTCCTTCCTTGAAAGCTGTCAAGAATTTTTCAACAGAGTTTGTTGTCTCCCCTTAAATTAACCAACCTTTCAATTCTCAGGATCATATGTTTTGGCTTTGCTTCTACCTGATGTCACTTTGTCCCTTCTGTTGTCTAACGCTGTCCTTGTAGTGTGATGATATCCCACTCTTGTTCCTGACTTGAAACATTAACCAATTGCTAGATTAGCATTGAAGTTCACAGATTCTGCCATCAGTCATCAACATTTTAATTAAGTGATCTTGTTTTGTTTATCTTTTTTTTTATTATCACCAAACTGCATCCTAACCTTTAACCCTAATCCATTTCATGACACACACACACACAGGATCTACACAGGATCAAATTTCTTTTTTATAAAAATGGAGTCTAGACTTAGAAAATTAAGACAAATTTTGAATATTTGCCCTTAAATATTTTATATGATTGTTTTGACTATCATAGTTAACTATCCACATTAGTATATTACTATTTTATTCTATTCATTCCTTTTCAACCAGACTACTCTAATTCCTAACACAAGGCTATAGACTAAATTCTGTAATTCATTTCATGCACATTGCAGTTCATGTACTGTGAGGTTCCACAGTAGTCTAATTTCATTATAAGCGACGTTTTTCTACCCTCAGGATGGTGCTGGACTGGTCATCACCGGCCACAGCTTAGGTGCTGGTGTGGCAGCCATTCTGGCAGTGTTACTTCACCCCAAGTATCCGCATTTGATGTGTTTCTCTTTCTCTCCACCAGGCGGACTCATGAGGTTAAAGTTCACAAAATAAAACCCACTAAAACAATTTGTATTGAAATTTTATTTTGACCAATTGGTATACTACACAGATTTTAATTTAAATTTGGTACATGTGGTTGGCAGAACTGTCACTTGACTACCAGGTTAAGCAGGTTTTTAATTTTAGTTACAGATCTTAATTATCATGCATAGTTTCCATAATAAAACTCCAGCTAAGGACAATACAAGTTTTTAAATTCTTTTTTCTTATTTATTTATTTATTTATAGCACAAATGCCAGTAAATTTACACAGAACTTTGTTTGCTCAGTTGTGGTTGGTAAAGATCTTGTGCCCAGATTGGGCATGTACACTTTGGTCGACCTGAAAGTAAAAATCTTAAGAGCGCTGTGCGAGACCAATAAACCTAAAGTGAGTCATCTTTGGCCAGCTTATATTATTTAGATACGTAGAGTTTCTCAATTTGTTTATTCCGGGGTCACCCAAAAACTATTGAAAGGGTTAATGTGTGTAAGTTGGTACATTTTTTTTTCTTTTTAAATGCACTCTAATTGAGATCATAGTGACATAGCCATCATTGATTGTGTCTATAGTGACATAGCCATCGTTGATTGTGTCAATAGTGACATAGCTATCATTGATTGTGTCTATAGTGACATAGCTTTCGTTGATTGTGTCTATAGTGACATAGCTTTCGTTGATTGTGTCTATAGTGACATAGCCATCATTGATTGTGTCTATAGTGACATAGCCATCGTTGATTGTGTCTATAGTGACATAGCCATCATTGATTGTGTCTATAGTGACATAGCCATCGTTGATTGTGTCTATAGTGACATAGCCATCATTGATTGTGTCTATAGTGACATAGCCTGCGTTGATTGTGTCTATAGTGACATAGCCATCGTTGATTATGTCTATAGTGACATAGCCATCATTGATTGTGTCAATAGTGACATAGCCATCGTTGATTGTGTCTATAGTGACATAGCCATCGTTGATTGTGTCTATAGTGACATAGCCATCGTTGATTGTGTCTATAGTGACATAGCTTTCGTTGATTGTGTCTATAGTGACATAGCTTTCGTGATTGTGTCTGAAAGTTTTAGGGGAAATTCTCAAATAGTTTGTGGTTGATTTTTTCATTAATGGTTAAGCTATGTTTGAGAATTTTAAATTACAGCACCCCCCCCCCCCACAGACGAATGTAAATACTGGGTACCCCACACAAATATTGATTTTCATTATTTAGTGACATTGATTTTATACCCACATGTTTAAAGTGGACCTTTGATCTTCTTGTTTTTTTCAATAAATGTTGAATTTATATTATCATCTTTAACCTTGTAGTACAAAATCCTGGCCTCTGGATGCTGGAGACTCATCTGTTGCATTGGTCCGTCTTCTGACAACGCCACTGGTAATAGACCCATAACGCGTTCCAGGTCGGGGAGTCGGTATTTGGAGGAAAGGTGTTCACTTTTAGAGGTAGATATTTTTTTTATTTACTATTCACACATAAAACAGTTTCTCTTAATGAGGTTGAACCAGGGGGTGGACTTACTTTGCATGTGAAAGAAAAAACATTTAACTTCTTCCGACTTCTGATTCCTTTTTTTGTATTGGACACATTTCGCAGACCACATTGTGTTGTTGCCTGTTTAATATGTAAGAAGTTATTCATTGCAACTCTTCATCTTTTTCTAATTGCTTATTAAAACAAAGGCTGCTTTCTTTTTTCATCTGACTTTGTTTTTATACCACTTGAAAGCATGTCTTGCTTTCGTTTCAAGCATTCATTTTTATATTATTCTCAAATGTCCCCTGCGACTTTCTTAGGCAGAAAAATTCTTTAAAATTGAAAGAAGAAAAAATTCTGGCTGTATAATAAAAAAACTGGACATTTTTTTTATATTATTCATTGCTAGTTTATACTGGTTCTTCTCAAATAATTTATGTGTCTGTGTAAAAAATTATTATTTGTAATCATAAAAACAAATTTCCACCTTTTTTTCTAAAACTTAGATAACAAAAAATTTAAAAATAAAAAAAAATTTTTTTTTCGATCTACCAATAACTATCATTGGTTAATTTTTTTTTTTCGATCTAGCAATGACTATCATCGGTTAATTTTTTTTTTTCGATCTAGCATTATCATTGGTTAATTATTTTACAAATTTACTTTTTGGGGGAATTTCCGTTTTTTTTATGTATTTCTCTGTTTTTGCTTTTCATTTTCAGGGCAAAACGTTGCAGGTAGACACTCTGTCTTGTTGTTGTCATTATATTGTTGTGAATCAGAAACTTAGTAGATTTTTTATTGTTTTATTTAATCTGTTGTATCTTTTAAATCTTTTGTAGTTGATACAGCTTTATTTGATTTCTGGTCTTTTATTTAATTTTCCTATTGTTTCTTGTATTTGATATAAACTATAAAATGCATGCATTGATATTTTCTTTATAATAAAGAAATTATATTGAATAAAATTGCTTTAAAAAGTCGGCCAATTGTAAAAAGTTCTCTGAATGCATATAAAGATCAATTTGTTAATACTTTTAAATTATTTATTACATGTAATAACAACCCACAACTTCAGAAAGTCATTAACTGTTGTGTAAATGAGTAAATATATATTTGTCTTAATATTTATTGAGCTAAATAATTGGCCCTTGGCCAACTGTCAGACTTAAGATTATACTTAAGTAATTCTTATTCCGCTTGCAAATACACACCTTTGATCGCACATTATATTTTATTCTTTTGCACATTTTATCTTTCAGCGAATTCAAATTGTTATATGCTGAAAATTATCTCGGTATCCAATGCTGGCATGATTTTTATGCTTTCTGCGGCTTGCGTTTAATTAAACCTGCAATAGTTTTTTTTTTTATATATATATTTCTTTTTCTCAATATACTGGATGAAAATAATCTTCTTAGATTTGATAAAAAAATATTTTGGATGGGTTTTCTTTAAGAATTTAATCTTACTTGCACGGACAAGCATGTAAGCTCAGTGTGGATAGTGTGGGCTGGTTAAATTCTTATGGCCTATTATTTTGTGACAAAAAAGTAGCCCGGCTTCCTGCAGAAAATGTCGCAACTGCATCATTCTCATAAGCATGTGTGTCAGCTGGGCATAGATCTGTGTACACGTGTTCGCAGAAAGGAGACGGGCTACTTTTTATGGGGGGGGGGGAAGGTCACCCTGTAGTTAAAACATTAAAAGTATAGATATCTATTTATATAATAGACAAAAAGAGAGTGTATTTATTCATTTTTTTTAATTTTTTTTTTTTTCAAATGGGTAAAATTTGTGTATATTTTCTTTATCCTGTATTTTTGTATGTGATCCTGTTTATGAATGTGTTTGAACAATTAGGATGCTTTGAGAAAGGCAGAACTTCAGCTGGATGAAGTGAAGAAGATGCAGTGGCCTTTGCATCCGGCAGGTCAGATATTGCACATTTTGGAAGTTTCTGATGCCAGGTAGATCAATTTATTCAGACAGCAAGTGTTTTGTTTTTTTTATAAATAAGAATGTGTGCATTAACTTAAAAATATCTCTTATGCTATAATTAATCCGCCATACATAGTGTTTATTTGATTTAAAATTTTGTTTTTGTATTTTTCTTCATACTTCGACAGACTGCCTTGTTCAGGAGATCCACAATACTATGCAAGGTGGTCTGAAGCTAGCCACTTTGACAAGATAATAATCAGTAATAAGATGGTTTTCGATCACTTCCCGAATACAGTATCCCGTGCCTTGGACCAACTTTCAAAAGGAAATTATGTCCCACAGTAAATACCGTTCTAGTACCTTTTTCATTGTTGCTGTACATTTTTTATTGAAATGTAATTTTTATGTTTATTGAAAATTATGTACACAATTTATCATTATTGATCAAAGTCTGCTGTTCAATGTCGATTTCTTTGTTTGGAACGTGTTTTCTTTGATAACTTTTGCATTTGTTTGCAAATAGATGAATGGTATATATGCTAGTGTAATATTTGTTTACCTCTGTCATTTTTCACGACACTTTTTCTAAAGATAAATTAATTTAAAGTGTATTGATTTAAAGACAGAACAATATTTTTCCCTTTATAATTTTATGCATCTTTGCAACATGGTATTATAAAAAAAAAAAAAAAAAAAAGGAAAAATATTTTTAAAATGTCTTATAATTCATTAAAAAAAAATGCTCTTTTATGTACAGGGTTATTGACACTTTTGTGTTGATTTTATCTTTCTTATATTACTTGCAGCTATTTTTTTATCTCCTGTATGTATATTTTTTTAAACAAATTTAAAGGGCTGCGTTTCATTGATCAGCTTGAACTCTCTGTAATAATCTGTTTAATAAATAATAAATGTGCATGCAATTTAATGGTATTAATGTGGGTCAACAAAACCTCAATGTTAACTGTGATTCGATATTTTATGTGTCACTTGTATTGCCAAAAATAGAAATACCTAAGATTTTCAAAGTATGAGTGTCCATGTTAGTAAAAAAAAATCTTGGAAAAGCTTATTTAAATTTTTTTTTTTGCTTTAATAATTAAACTGGGAAAATAAATTCACATATCTCACAGTAAATTATTACTGCCAATAGATTATCTTCTTGGCACAAAGTTTAACCATATTGCATCCGACTGTATCAGGTTTGCTTCCCCCACTATTTTAACAGTTGGAAAGCATTCCATTATTCAAACCACTTCTTAAAGTTTAAAAGAGCATATCTGGTGCCATCCCATCAGTTAAATGGTTATATGACCAGTTCATGACATTTTCCAGATTTAAAAAAAAACCTTTACTGACTTTTTCTCCAACCATGTAAAACATTTTATTTTGTATTAAGGGTATATGTTTATAATTGTTCTTAAACTGGTAAAACTGTGCAGCAAGCAAATTTTAAAAAGCTATGAGATTTGAAATGCTTGTTGCAGTATATGCCATATAAGTGAACAAGTTTATTCACATTCATTAATGCAATGATTAATCAATATGATAGGTCTTGATGGTTTTGTGTAATATAACAAGAATAGCTGCAACTAAATTGGTCCAAACTGAAATACTTTGTGAGAACTTTTAATCAATGTCATTTTCTTAATTCACTATTTCCAAAAACACATTTCGGGATATACCATCTGCAAAGTTTGAAAAAAATTATTGAAAACTATATGCATGCTTTGTGGACAAACTATAGCAAATGAATTCACTCCTGTTTTGAGATTATCTGTCCTATTAACTTTTGTGAGTAGAAAATATTTTGTGTTGTCAAAAAAAAATTTTTAAGGAAAGTATTTTAATTGCAAAATAGAATTTTAAAATGTTTTAAAAATAGAAAATATTGATTAAACATGAAATTGCCA
Source organism: Bulinus truncatus (assembly GCA_021962125.1). Classification (NCBI taxonomy): domain Eukaryota; kingdom Metazoa; phylum Mollusca; class Gastropoda; family Planorbidae; genus Bulinus; species Bulinus truncatus. Next base: position 2,601,529 of record JAGDYQ010000019.1, on the reverse strand, counting down.
AGATACCAAGTAAGATTTTTTAAAAAAAGCAACTTTGAGTAAATATAAAATAACTTATTTCGTTAGCATGTCATACTTGCAAATTAATTTTTTTTAATGACATATTTTGAAAGATTTTCTTCTACTGTCTTTCACTTTTTATTTAAAATTCTTTAATAAATAATTTGTACAAAAAATTAGTTTTCTCATTAATTATTTGGTTGAAATTTCATTGGATGTGGAGTTCTTTTTACTTAACATCTGATATATAAATTACACACCTGGATTTAAATAGACATTTTAAAAACACAACAAAAGTAGAAAATATTTCTGGAATTTATGACATTAAGATTAAAGTTTCTGCACCTAATTTTATGTTTAGTTCAAAGTGAACAGTGGATGTTATTGGAAGACAAACTACTTACAGATTATTTTAATATAATTTGGACATTATATAAACTAGTTAATTGGTGCTCACCTATGATTATTTGGTGCGTTTATTTCTAGTTTAGGTGACAATCTAGAAACATTTGGTATCCTAAGGGTCTGCATAAAGGTGACAATACTCTTGTTTATTAGAAAGAAAATACAAAAATATTTTTTGGTATTTTCAAGTGAACACAGTTTCAAAATATTTTAGGTCTCTACTGAAAAATTGACAAGATAAAACTGAGGGACAAACAGAATAGCATCATATAAAAAAAAAATGACAATCTTGTTTAAGTAATATATTTTATTATCTGACTTATGATCAGAGAATGAAATTAAAAAAAAAAAAAAATTGACCAGTACAGATTCATCAATCAAACTGAGAATAACATCATCTCATGAAAAGGAACAGGATTATTTTTTTAAAATCACAATCCAGACAAGTTACACACATAGCTTGCATTTGAATAATAAACCTCAACATCCATAATACTCAATTCCTTAAACATGTGGCACATGGATCCATTAATGGTAAAACATACTGAATCATGGGATACATTTTCAATTCTTATATTCTTCTGGGGGGGGTTTCACACTTTTTTTTTTCTTTCTTCCATTCATGCTGTGTACAAAATCCTGAGACTTGAGAAATAAATATCAAGATCAAACCAAATGTTACATACTGACATTAACTGCCAAGCTTATAAACAAAAAGCAAACAATACGTACATACTGATGTTACACTAAGTTAATGCATAAAACCTAAAGTTAAATGACAGAATTTAAAATCTTATTAATGACAATATGTGTTATGAAAAAAAAAAATGACTACATATATACAAAAAAATTAGCAACAAAAAGAAACCAAATATTTGTAATTTATATGCTACATCATAATTTTTAATAACAACAAAAATAGTTAGAGGTCAAAAAAAAAAATGAATGGCATGGAAGAGTTTGGGGGGGGGGGGGCGTTTTCTTGGAAGATGGTGTCCATGGACATATTTTCAATGAATGGGTCGGGTGAAACATTTTATGCTCAATAACAAATTATGTCAAACGATATGTGATCACATGTGCATGTGTACATTAAGATGCCTTGGCTAGCGGGACACAAACTGATGACAGACCTGTCAACAAGAGTTAACTAATCTTTGCATTCCAAGAAGTGGGGGGGGGGGGGGGGGGAACGTTACAACGTGGAAGTTTCTAATGTCTAAATATATTAAAACAAAAGAATTTTTTGTTTTTATTCTCTGCTAAAATGAAATGGCAACATTATATAAACTTATCAAAACATCAACAACGAGTTAAAGTAACCAAACATATGTGTTTGGAGACATCACATTTTCCAGACAATTAACAATGATAAACTCTTCTCAGACTATGTATTGGTGGCTACTTAATACTTCAGGGAAAACATAATAGAAAAAAAAACATCATCATGGACAAGACAATGTAACCTTCACACAAGCTTCACAAATTAAAACAAATCAGTGCACATCAACAATCTTTGGATTTGTTTATAAATTGTTATGTCTAAACTGTTTGAAATGTCTATCTGTGTACGCACTATTTACAATTTCAGAAAACCAATAATTATGTGTTGCATATCAAATGAAAGTGAAGAAATTAAAACTACTACTCTGCCAAATACCCTCAGTTTGTGCAACAATTACTGTCAATCTCTAACTATGTATAGGTTAATGTATTATGCAGCTTTGGCCCAAAAGTAAACTGCCATTCCAATTTTTAAATCCCTTTTTTTTCAATTCCTTTGTTAATGTTACTAACTCACTACAATGCAGAATCGAGATAGATTAGTCTGGGCACTAATCATCAAACTGTGTCTGGATGCTAATAATCAACATGTGTTTGGACACTCATTATCATCATGTGTCGGACAATTTATATTCATGTCTCTGACAACTTCAACCATGTTCACAAAGTGTCTACCACCCCCTCCCCGCAGCTTTAATATTAATGGATTCTGCAATTGAAGTTACATTAAGGCACAAGGATAATTTTGCCCCCCCCCCCATACAATAAAATATCATCATAGCAGTGATACAAAAAAAAAGAAAATAACAATGTTAAACTGATGCTTGCTAAATGATTAGAACTGGACTTGATCATAGGCTAAACTTTCATCTCATTGTACATTATTTCATTATAGTTGTATTTTTTGTATGTTCAACTATAACAGTACAGACACAGTTCCAATATGTTAAAGATACTGGTCACGGTGTTAAAAAAGACTGGTCGAAAATGAGCACAGAAATCAAAGACAAGTACACGTACTTAGAAGTTAACAGCTTGACGCTCAGAACAAACTCACTCAATAATAGCACACTACTGGCAGACTACCAGGATGCTTTTATTTTTTTGTATAAACTTCCACGACCAAATAAGCCTAAATGTATGTAAAGATCTAAAGGCTCAGGTATGTATGTACATGTACAGGTGTGTCCAAAAAAGTTCATATAAAATATAATGCTCAGTTAAAAAAATATATTAAATTAACAACAGGTCATAAAGTCCAGTTTACATATCATATAAATTCTCAACAACATTTGACATGATTTACATAACAGGTGACATAAATGAGAAATAATTCACATAGTATGCTTAAAAAAAATAGAAATAAACTTTGACATTAAAATACAACAACATTCTCTAAGTCTGTTTATTTCAAACTGCCCAATAAAGATAAGAGGTAATTTTTACTGACAGTTTTCTATACAAATGAAGAATTCACTGAATTAAAAAAAATACAGGATTGTGTCAAATTTTTTTTCCCAATAAACATTATGTCCTTATCATATCAGTACCGCAAAAGTTTTTTTTTTTTTTTCAATTCTTATTAAGAATCAACATTTCAATGAAAAGCTTTGCCAATATTTAACTGCTTTAAAAAAAAAAAAAAAAACGGCTAATTAAACGAGGCAAAAAATAGAATCATTTTCAAATCACTGAGAAAGAATAATGAATGAAATGATTTTTATCACTTTCAATACTGATTAAAAAAAAAAAAAAAAAAAAAACTTTAAATCACACACACACAAAGATTGTATGTAGAGGGTCACAAGACCTGAAGGAATATTTTTTTGCTGTCTGCCATAACAATGGGCCACACATACAAATGGACAGTGAAGAAATAAATCAACTTTCTCTCCAGTCTAATTTACTTGTCCAGGAAGTTTACTTTTCTTTATAAAAAAAAAAAACAAAACTAAATAAAAAAAAGCAACAACCTTTTAACTCTCTGCTGCGAGCGTTTCTTCAGAACGTTGATGAGGCCACTGTGATCTCAAGTCCAGGAGGGGTGAGGTAATAAGTTAAGAATAATAAAGGAAGAGAACAAACTGTAGCTCCCAATCTCAACGCAATATCAATGGAAATGTTTTTCTTTGTTTTGTTTTCACATTTTTTTTTTTTTTTCAAATCTGGGGATGTGCAAGGTTAAAGTCAGGCATAAAATTGCACTTGTGTGAGAAAAACAAACAAACCAGAGTGAGCATTCAATCCATGCGCATGACTTGGATACTGTGAGCAAGCAGTGAATCATGAAGTCCAAAAGAGTGTGTTCTAATTGTAAATGCCCTCCAGCTCAAAGTTGTACAGAAAAAAAAAAAATACACCACGGTAAGCCATTTCATACAGATGTCTTTTTTTTTAAGTTTTATGCTCGGATGTAGGATGTGCCATGGTTGGATTTTATACAAGTCACAGATGCACAAAACTTAAAAAAAAAAAAAACTATTTCACCACCAGGTTTTTTTTTAATTCACTTATTCCATCTTGGTTCAGAAAATTTATTCCACAGCAAAACCACAAGTTTCTTCAACAGCACAAGTCAATTTGGACAGAAATTTCTCAAAATTTTCATAAGGAGGGATATCAAGGCGATTGAAGCTGAAAAAAAAAAATTAAGTGAATAAAAAAAATAAATATATAATACATGTTTATGTATAAAGAGTATTTTAAAAAAAACTAAAGTCCATGATAAAATAAAAGAATTCATTTTTTACAGTATTTAGTCAAACCCAAATTTTCATTTATGTTTTAAAAGGGCAGTGCAGCAAACTAGTTTTATGTTTCAAATAAAATTCCCAAATACTCCAAAATAGATAAACGATTTGCTTGATTATTTAATGCACGTTTTCTGATATTTTACAGTCCTATAAACAGTAGGTATATGACTTGAAAAAAATTTGTAATTTTACAAGTGGCGTGCCAGATTTTGATGAGCTTTTATATAAAAATAATAAATACAACAAAAAATCATCAATTTTGTTGAAAAAGTTCACCCACCAAAACATTTTTTAGTTTAAAAATAATCCATCTGGCTCTTTTTACTGAAGTTTACTTTTACTCCAGTTGTTTACCATTAAAATTCTATTTCCTGTTCTCCATGTTAGATTTTTCAATTATACTTGAGTTTGAATAATTATTTTAATTTTGCTTAATTTTATTCATAAAAATGTCTTACAAAAAATCATCACTTTCTATTGCTAAAAATAAGGACAAATGGGCGAGTAATTTGAAAAAAATTCAAAACACTCTTAAGAAAAGAAACAAAATTGGAATCGAGATCGAGCCATTGCATTCACATTCTAGAATGCCAAAAGAGTAGATGATAATTGGTCGCTACATGGGCTTGGCCTCTATGGAAAAATCCAGATTGAAAAGAGTTGCAGCACTCAGGAAAGAAGTAGAGTTATTATGGAGCTTTTTAAATTTCCCAATACTGTCTTTGCGATCAGTGAGCAGAAAAATTGAAACTTTAATTAAAAGGTATGATGTTCATTTGAAAAAACATGTGGGTGACATACGGGAGCAGTTTGATAAGTTAATTGATGTCACATACAAAACTGGTCAATGGTTATGTGCTGAGGACAAAAAACTTTACAAAATACAAATTCAAAGTGGATGTAAGACGGGATATACTACAACTAAAATTGCTAGGCAAAGTACAATTCGTCCATCAAAACAGAAAATTGTTTGCAAAATTAATGAGGCACAACAACAACAAAGCAGTTTTGAAAGTTCCAGTGATTCAAGTGATAACGAGAATTCTCAAAGTAGCTCTGCTGGTGCTGATGCAATACAGTCATTCACAGAAAGCTTGGATCAAAGCACACATAAGAAACAATCACAGCAATCTACTTCTAGTGCAGTTTCATTAGTTCAATCTGGGAAACTACCAGTCGAAGAGCAGCATTAGTAAGCAAAATTTTGCATAAGTCCTTCCTTCTCAATCAGGTGTCTATCGAGCTGTATTCAGAGAAGCAAGTAAACTAAAAGAAACACTAATAAATACTTTGCGTATTAGCTTATGGAGTTTACATTTTGATGGTAAAATTATGAAGAAAAAAGAACACCAAGTAGTTGTATTAAAAAATGAAGCAAAAAAATTGAGGCTAGCTGTCTTAGTTTTACCTGATGGCAAAGCTGCTACGATCGGATCTGCCATTCAAAAAGTTTTAGATGAATATAACTTATGGTCAGCTATAAAGATGATAGTGTCAGACACTACAAATGTTAATACAGGGTCGAAGTCTGGTGTTGTGGTGAAACTTCAGAAACTGTTTGTTCAACATGGTGAGTCTGCACCAGTCTTTATAGGTTGTCAGCACCATACACTTGATCGTGTTCTTAGACACGTGTGTGATGCATTGCTCGGTGATTCAACTGAGTCTCCTAACATAAATTATCCATTTGTAAATAAGATACTTAAAGATTATGAAATGTTAAAAAAAGATTTTGAAAGTAAAACAAAGAAATGTGCTCCAATTTTAGAAAAACAGGACATAGGTTGGAGAGATGATATAAAATTTTTGCACCATCTAATTTGCGTTTTGAGCATATTAAGAGTTCTCAACAAATGCCAAAAGTTAATTTTAGCTCTCTGCCTGGCCTCAGCAATGCTCGATGGAACTCTCGAGCAATTTTTGCATTGTTGGCTTTCATATTATTGCCAGATGAACGAAAGAACCTTCAGAAACTGTGTGGACATTGGAGTGATGCCTGGTTTAGTGATCATCAATACAAAGCTGAACAATATGAACTTCTTTTCCATGCTGTTGCGCTGTCTTCGAACTCATTGGTCTCAAAGTCCATCTCCAATACTCACTCCACGTAGCAATGTTTGTGCAGAAAGAGCAATAAAAGTTCTGCAAGATATTATTCCCCTTTGCCACCCACCAGAGAAACTGAATTTACGTTTTATTTTTACAAATAAAAGTTTATGAAACAATACTTGAAATTATTAAGAAATGTCCATTTTTCTAAAACTTCAAAATGTTTGGTGGGTGACGTTTTTCAATTTTTTTAATAAATTTGATGTGGTTTTGTGTTTCTACAATAAAAAAGTCATCTGTTGATGGTATGCCATACAAGTGTTGTTCTGAAGTCATATACCTAATGAACAGTCCAATGTTAATTTTTATGTTAACAGCAGCCAACTGGTGAATTAAGACTCAGCTTCATTATTATACCACCATAAAACCTCCAACTACTTGTAAATTTAATTAGAGACTCACCAGGTGTGAGCTTTTGGCAAGTTATCTGTACATATATCCACCTGATGAATGGTAAACAACCGCGGACCAGCCGCACCAGTAGAGCCTAGTTAATAGTAAAAAAAAAAAAAAAAGTAATTAATGGAATCTAAAAATTGTCACTGAATAAGTAACGACAATATTTTTTTAAAATAACTAAATGACAGGATATGACATTAAGCGCATTCATAGCTGTGTACCCTGTAAAGCTTTAAATCCTTGGAGTGGAACCCTGGAGCTGCCTGTAACAAACTGGAGTAGTCTGGCCCTCATCTCATCATCAAAGTTCTCCACCGCCCGCCAGAACCAGCGCACAATGTTGGTCTCTGCCGTACAGTGCTTTAGACGTGTGTGCTTCTTCCAGTCATCCAGGTCTATTTTACCCAAACCACCAATCATCAGCTGAGAGGAGACAAAAAAAAATGAGTTTGATAACGGATAATTTTCCCGAACATTTAAGCACACTGCCACATATGGCTTTAAAGATTTAATGAAAAACATTGTTTCTAATGTCACTGGCAAAATTTTTTTTAAGAAGCTATTGTAAATTAATTAAAAGCTTTTATCAATTCTACTTATTCTTCATTAGCCATTGTCTACGCCTGTAACTCAAATTTTTACATTTTCTTGTAAAGTTAGAATGCTGATACATATTTAAATCTAGCAGTTAGAAAACCAATTGGGATCAAAGTAATTTATCTAGTCATTAGTCAGGGGATCATAAAATTATAATACAAAATGAAATTTACTGAATTTATTTATTTACACACTGAAGAAATGTTTTCAAAAATTTTTTAATAATGACTGTTTAATTTTTTTAATTTTAAACTATTTTAAGTAACAACTTTCAAATCTATATTTATGTGTATAAAGCAATTTTCTTAATATTTTGCGTATTATTAGACATCAATGGCATGGAAATTCTTTGTTTTTAAAATTGCTTTCAAAGGACGACTTTTCATATTCAATGAAAGATAGATGCTAATAAAATAAACAGATTTAGAACTTAAAATATTTAAAGGTAACAAAATGAAAAAAAAATTTATTATTGTACACTTCAAGAAATGGTCTAAAATTCTGAGAATGTAATTTTGAGGTTTAAATCAAGAAAACACTTAAAAAAAAAAAAGGTTTTACTGAAAAAGCAACACTTACTTCCAATTCTCTTTCATCAAAAGGCCGCAGGAGATGCTGAGGAATAATTTCATTGAATCCCTTCTGTAATGACAAAAACTGAGCCTCAATGCCTCGCATAAATCTCCACTGTACGTACAACCTAGTTAGAAATAATGAAAATGACAAAAAAATAATTAACACCACGTAAGAACATGAGCACAAAAGTTTTTATACAAGCAATAACTCATAGGACCAATAAAAATGCAATTTTTTACAAAAATTAAAGTTAAGATCAAAATTTTAAAAGTTTGCTGATTTAATCTTATTTAAATACAGCTAAAAATAATCAGAAAATTCCATACCAAATCATAATACTGAAGCAAATACATCTATACAAAAAAATTTTTAAAACAAAAAAGGTTTTGAAATCAAGAGAAAAAAAAATTACTTGACATATTCCTTCTTGTTGTCTTCTGTCACTTTAATTTCTTTCCCTCCAGGCTTCAGCTCATGCTCAGTCATGCAACCAAATGAATTGTGTTCTACAGAGAAGGTGTGGTCCAGAACATTCTCAATGTTGTTCTCCCTGAAATAATTTTCAAACATATCATTACATTCTGTTTACAGATTACTTCTATCTTGGGAAACAGTTTTTTGAAGCATTTTCGAAAAAAAATGCTCTATTGTCCCCGTTTTGTCTGTCTGTCTGTCCGTCCGTCATCACCCTAGATCTCAACAACCATAAGTCCTAGACCCATGATGTATACATCATTTTGTAGGTCTTGGCCTGCCAAGAAATGACTTTTTTCCATTTCGCGATCTGACCTCTCAGGGCCGTAAAAGAGGGCCTTAGTACCGTTTTTTACTATATAAGCTATTTTAATAAAGGAGCGCTATATCTCAGCAACTATAAGTCCTAGACCCATGATGTGTATATATTTTGTAGGTCTTGGCCTGCCATGTGTACATCAAAAGTTCATTTCGCGATAGGAACTCTGAGGGCCGGGCTTCAGGGCTCCTAAGGGGCTTATATATTATATATACACCTTGTACGTTCAATAACCCGTTCATTTGGTGCGAAATACTGCAGCACGTAGTTTCACCAAGATTTATTAAGAAACTCATCAAATGAAATAGTAAGCTTGTGTTCTGAGTTTAATTGAAAGTATCAGAGCTATGCAACAATTGACGGAGTTTTCGGATGATTAAATGACTATAATTTAGAATGTTTTCAATTATGAGTCCTATTTCAGTAACCACAAACCACTTGTAGTTAGATTTAAGAGACAATAATTTTTTTTCAAATATAAAGAAACGTCTTTATAATTTTTTTTTTTACAAATATATGCATTACACAATTGAATTTATAAACATTTCCAAAATTTACAAATATTTACTGAAAGCTAACAAACGTACTGATACATAACACGAAAATGCGCTAACACGTCCTGTGTCCAGAATGGAACAGGCTTAATTGTTTGTTTTTTTTATTTCTGCATCCGGATGAGCTAATATAAAAAAATTTTGACACGACTCTTCTCAATTAAAAATTAATAAGTTCAGTGATGCGCACGTATGGGAAGCAGAAAAAAAAAAAGAAGATATTTACAGCATCCAACACAAACTGCGATGCAAGTAAGGGTCCACACTTTCCAGATCATCCAGCGTCACTGGTTTCCCCAAGAGCTGCTTGTAAAAGGGCATTGTGAATCCACCGTCCAGATAGTGACTGTGAAAGATGGCCATGCCAATCACTCGTCCAACGAAATGAAAATAGGACAAGTGTTCCTGCAAGATGATGTGAGAAAAAAAAATTGTACACCTATATGAAATGAAATTTAACTTTGGGGGAAAATGTCTGCAAAAATGACAACTTTGAAATGATCAGGTAAATTATGTTTCTTTTACTAAGTGGGTAAAAGACAAGATGGTTTTAAAATGTTTTTGTACGATTTAAATTAGGATCCAATGATGTCACAGAATGGGGGAGATGTTTATCTCTAGATACAATAACCGCTACTGAGACAGTATTGCAGTGTCTTTTCTACTCTCTTAAAATAGCTGAAGCTACAATGACCTAGCACGCACCAACGGAATCGTTAAGGATCGAACATGTTTATCTTTCACCATCGCAAAAAGGCTCACAGCCAAAGCCACCCATACATTCTTTGAATACAATCTGCGTATTGGACTCAAATCAAATATATCACCACATAATCGCAAATGTCGAACTCTGAAATGACTCCATTTACAGAGTATGAGCATGAAACCGTACGTATTACTCCAAGAGTATGGTATGATAAGGATGGTATGGTATGATAAGTGTGGTATGGTTTGATGACAAGGATCGTCATCTGCACTCTGTTTATTCTGTCAGGCCAAATATGTGAGGTATCTGAGAGACAGAGTGCTGGGTGGGTTCAGGAGCTGGCACTGAGTCAAGAAGAGTCCCGTTACCAGATATTTTTTAACCAGCACTTTGGATCTCTGTCCAACACTCTTCATAGCCCCAGACTTAAAACTCTAGTGAACTATATTTATCATCAACAATCTGAGCCAAAATAAAAAAAAGTGATAAATAGAACAACAGGTGTTAGTTGTTCTGAATGGGATGAGAAGAGGTTACCTCAGAGCTCTCAAATTACACCTTTAGACAATGGAGGTCTTACACTATCTTCAACATAGTAGAGGCTGCAGTGACCACAGAGGCATCAAATCAACAGTTGTCCCTAACATTTGTAACTGCCACTACGCCATGCCAGTCAAATTTCAAAGCTCACTCAAATGGCAGAGAAAGAAAACTCCTGTGTGCCATAGAATTCCTTTATTGCTCTATATTTTTGCTTAATTTCCCTTTAGTCGGCCCAAAAAAAAAAAATCTAACTGATATAATTAAATTTTTGGTTTAAGAATAATGCTATTCATCGTAACCTACAGGGTTGACCCCGGAGTCCGGGTTGATCTGTAACGTGTAGATATCATCACGAGAATACTGAAACAATCCGTAGTAAGGGTTCAACATCTCATGAGACAGCAGGTAAAACCATTCCCTGTCAAAAAAAAACAAAACAAGAAAAACTATATTTATTTCTGCCCCTTACAACAAACTTATTGCTAATTCAAACAAACAATTATTTCTTCAATGAACAACAAAATTAGCACAATTAAATTTTATAGGTCGTATTCTACCCTTATTTTCGTGTGTGTGTGTGTTTAATTCATTTTTTTAAGAAAGATGTAATTAACTTATTACCTGGCCACACCCCCATAATCTAAGCCTTCCTCTCCCCTGAATTTCACCATTAGTCTCTTCCTCAGATCTTTCGAGCGCATCTTCATAACATGACGGTAGGAATCCTACAAAAAACATCACATTAGCGATCAGGTATTAGTTCACGATATCAACGATATATGTTTGATTTGATACAAAAAAAAATATTAAAAAAATCAAGAAAGCAAAAAAAGAGAGAGAAAAAATAACACATTGAAAACATTTCAAGTAAAACAATGAATGTACACTATGCATTATTTTATACTATCATTAAAGTAAGATTGCATTAACTGACCCTGTCGTTAAAGTAAGATAATGCAATCAACTGATCCTATCATTAAATTAAGATAATGCAATCAACTGACCCTATCGTTAAAGTAAGATAATGGAATCAACTGACCCTATCATTAAAGTAAGATAATGCAATCAACTGACCCTATCATTAAAGTAAGATAATGCTATTAACTGACCCTATCATTAAAGTATGACCCTATCATTAAAGTAAGATAATGCAATCAACTGACCCTATCATTAAAGTAAGATAATGCAATCAACTGACCCTATCATTAAAGTAAGATAATGCTATTAACTGACCCTATCATTAAAGTATGACCCTATCATTAAAGTAAGATAATGCAATCAACTGACCCTATCATTAAAGTAAGATAATGCAATCAACTGACCCTATCATTAAAGTAAGATAATGCTATCAACTGACCCTATCATTAAAGTAAGATAATGCAATCAACTGACCCTATCATTAAAGTAAGATAATCCAATCAACTGAGTCTCTTTATAATATTCTAAATTTCCAAAAAAAAAAAAAAAAAAAAATTCTTCATTGATAAAATTAACGTTTATGGATGTGAATCAAACTTAAAGATTTCTTAACACATTTTTAATTCCAATGACTATGATGTTTTCCACTTTAAAACCAAGAAATAATTTCCTACCAGATGAATACAAAATTTTCAACAACTAAATGCACACACTTTTTTTTTCTTCACCACCAGTCGGGTTTTTAAGACAAGTCATAATAATGATAAAAAAAAAAAATTAAACGTGCCTCAAAAACTTCCTCCCTGCTGACCTCTAGCCTACAATGACCCGTCTGTGGTTGCAGAGCGGTGAGTTCTTGTTTCAAGACTTTCAACTTCTGAACAAGGTCACGTTTGTATTTTGGAAGGTTGGGCTGCTCATTCTCTTTATCCGCTACACTAGATTTCCTGCAGGGCAAGAACCAAACTTTATAATCTTAAAACACATTTTTTTTTAACAAAAGCTTTGTAAAGTTAAAAAAAAAAGCTCAACGAATCAATTCAGAGATACAATAAGGTGTTCGCAGCGTTATTATCTGGTTTAATGGATCAACTTTTAAAAGGCAGATACTTAATTAAAAAATTAAGATTTCATCAATGTTTACAAGCACACTAAGCTCATTTAAAATTTAAATACGTTAAAAAAAACTGGAATTTTTCTATACATATGCAACAAAACAAAAAAAAAACTCCAATGTTTGTTTTTTTTAATTGTGGCTATAATTAATTGCCCAATGACATTTTACAATTTATTATCCAGCTACACCTGTTGGTGGAATGTAAACGAAAAATAAAACATATTTCGAGCTTACATTTTCTCCTGTATCAAGTGCAGATTCTGGCACAGTCTAGGGTCAGTGAACTGGGTGGTCCTATTATTGTGGTCCACATAGTACACTCTACCACTGCTGGTCCTTCTGATTTCCCAGCCCTCTGGAAGTGGGCCCAGGTCTTCATCTCTCAGCTCTATTTGTCTGAAAGTAAATAACAGAAAGGAACGCTGATGAAATTAACAGTTAAAACATTAGAGCTAAATGAATGTAGGGCTGTAAAAATGTGAATGAAATTTCATTCTGACTTAAACAAAAACATGGACACAGGTATAAATCTGAAAGTAAAACAAAGAGCATATTGTGATTAAAAATATTACGATACCAGTGCATGTACTATAATATTTGGAAATAAAATTTGCAAGTGTCTTCAGTAAGAGATAAGATGTTATGTTATAGACATTAAAAGATAAAGACAAAACATTCAATCCAATCAGAAGATCAACAAGATACAAGTGGAGAAGTAGATACAATAGATAGATACAATAGATAGATAAATTAGATAGATACATTAGATAGATACATCAGATAGATACAGTAGATAGATACAGTAGATAGATACAATAGATAGATACAATAGATAGATACATTAGATAGATACATTAGATAGATACAATAGATAGATACAGTAGATAGATACAGTAGATAGATACAGTAGATAGATACAATAGATAGATACAATAGATAGATACATAAGATAGATACAATAGATAGATACAATAGATAGATACAGTAGATAGATACAGTAGATAGATACAGTAGATAGATACAATAGATAGATACAATAGATAGATACATTAGATAGATACATTAGATAGATACAATAGATAGATACAATAGATAGATACATTAGATAGATACATTAGATAGATACAATAGATAGATACAATAGATAGATACAATAGATAGATACATTAGATAGATACAATAGATAGATACAATAGATAGATACATTAGATAGATACATTAAATAGATACAATAGATAGATACAATAGATAGATACAATAGATAGATACATTAGATAGTTACAGTATATAGAGTGAGTATATACCAACATTATTTTATTTCAAATCTAGTACAAACAAACACTTGGTCTAAGACAAAAATTATTTTAAAATCCTTTCTGTTGAATCAAACACATACAAAATGGCAAGGGGCATTGAAGGTCCAGCAGTGTTAAGCGCTTGACAACATGAAGATTCTGGTTTTGATCCTTTGAAACCAAGGTAATTTTCCCAGTTCCTGATAAAAATTTGGGTGAAAGTGCCCCAGGTCCACCCAGAATTAAATGGGTACCTGAAAAAGCTGCCTGGGTGTTGTGCTAGCCACACAATCTCTAATTATGCTATGGTGACAGGAACGAATAGTGGAAATGGGTGGTCGTGCGGAAAAGCGCTCGACTGTCGACCTAAGGGTCCCTGGTTCAAACTCTCTGGTGAGGACCAATGGATATTTCAGCCCTCACTCAATCTCCCTCCTCCATGACCATTGCACTATCGGCTATGGGGGGGGGGGGGTGAAAGAAGGGTACGATAAAAACTGCCCCATTGGTGGTTAATAGGATCTAAGAGATTTCATCGCATCCAATTTAAAATTTAGATTGTTGAGAATAACACAGAATATTAATTGAACGATTTCTGTAAATATTTCTTTTATGATTGCTTCTCATTTAATAACAATTAAACACCATAGATGTATACGATACTTGAGATCTTTAGTCCTGGATCTCTATATCGTTTTCAAAATTTGTTTCGGAGAGTATCACAGAATAATTTGGCATGATTTTGTGTTGCCTCTCCTAAGATCGCTTAATTGCCATTTGGTAATGATTGAGGCGGTCGAAACAGTATCACATTGTGATTGCCATTTGGCATTCAAGATCTTACCTGCCATATGTTAGTGTGCGGTGTTTTGTCCCTCGTCACTAAACATGGCTGGTACATTAATGTAATTTCTGGCAGCCATGTAGGAGTTAATTCTTACTCGGCTGGCCAGTTGGTAACTGGATCGTACATTAAGAAGAACAGTAATCATTTCTGCCATCTTTGAATTGTTTGTGCCGCCATGTTGGATGACAGACCAGAAGTGCGATGACAGACACCGGAACACATGAAATCTATAATACAAATTTTACATCATAACTAAATGTTGTTCAGTTTACTATGATATGGCTCTATTTAGGTTTTTAAATATATATATATATAACTAGATAAACTCATGTTCCTCATATGGTTACCCCTAATCTATACAGTACAAATGAAGTGGCTACCCCTGGCCTACACAGTACAAATGAAGTGGCTACCCCTGGCCTACACAGTACAAATGAAGTAGCTACCCCTGGCCTACACAGTACAAATGAAGTGGCTACCCCTGGTCTACACAGTACAAATGAAGTGGCTACCCATGGTCTATACAGTACAAATGAAGTGGCTTTGTTATTATTAGAATGTCAGCAAAAGAACGAACAAGAAAGAAAAATAATAAGTTTAAGCTTTACTCTTTGTCTAGTCCTATTTGAACTATTTAAAGTGAGTGATAGGTCAGACATGGGCCACGTACAGCCAGACACCGGCCAGCAATGGGGTTTGATCCGGCCCGCGCTCTGCTCTTCTCCACTTTTTAAAAGTAATGACGTCTACGTTGAATTTATATTATTCGATACGGACCATCCATCTATTGCTCTTGGTTCGTCCTGTCAATGAAACATAATGAGACCCGCGGTAAAAAAAACAACAACTATGGTTATCCCTGGGTTAAGCTGTGATCAACCTAAACATTACAATTCCTTGTCATGGCATTAACAGTAAGAGAGGGTTTTATACAATGTTACGACTATTATAGTACGTTACGGTCCCGGTAAGATCAGGACTAAATTACTGGCTTTGGTTCTGATACTGTGTGGCGAAAGGTTCAGTGAACCTGAACAGGTCAAATTCGATGACCACGGTCATTGCATTACACCTGAGACAGTGGTTCTCACCTCCTGTGGAAGCCTACAATGACCATCGTTGGTCCAATGTAGTTGTAAGCAATGTAGTAAGGTGAAAACGATCAATGATTGTAGTACGGGGGCAAACCGGTGAGTAGGAATTGTAATTGTATGGACACTGGCTTCAACGAGATCTTGTCTGGGCTAAGTTTGTGACGTAGATTGAATGCGATTGTCTATGTAGGTGAATGAGCAATCTAATTTTTCATATTGACATGTAGGGCCACTCACAACTTAATTATACACAGATCTAGCAATGTCTGACGCAACAGTTAGGTTTTAAAAATGCTGAAATAAACAACAACTGATCTGACAAAGAAAAAAACTGTAGACAAAGTAGTGGAATTCCAAATCCACCCCCCATGTTTTATGTGGACGGAGACAATTATTCAGGTGTTTCACCAAAAAAAAAAAGAACAAATTAATTAATGAACTACATATCTCGAATGACTGAGTGGGCAAGTTTCATTACGAGACTTGCTCTATCTGACTTTTATAATTTGTCTATACAGCCAATAAGTTCACTGGCATGGACAGGGATATGCATAATTTTATGTATATAAATATAATGTTACATGTAGGCCCAACAGACTTTTATGTATATACATATAATGTTACAAGTAGGCCCAACATACTTATATGTGTACAAATATAACTAAATGTAGGCCCAACATACTTTTTATGTATATAAATATAATGTTACAGTATTTACAACATACTTTTATGTATATACATATAATGTTACAAGTAGGCCCAACAGACTTTTATGTATATATATAATGTTAAAGTAGGCCCAACAGACTTTTATGTATATAAATATAATGTTACATGTAGGCCCAAGATACTTTTTATGTATACAACTATATTGTTAATTCACTATGTTGAAAACTCTCATGACTAATCTGTGTATATTTTTAACATGCAAAACTTTAAGAACCTAGACGTCGAAGATGACGACATTTAGAATAAATCAGTAATAATAATATGCATTGCTATTTATTTTTTTTTGTATTCCTTTATTTTAACTGTACAGCTTAAAGAGATGACATATATATAAAACACTTTAGAGACCTACCTATTTACTACGTAAATATAAAGAATGGTTCAAAACAGAAAACCTCGTCAGAAAAAAGAGCACATAAACAAAGAAATTTCCTCCGGACAAAAACAACGGCCACAGTGAGAGAAACGTTAAACGGGTACATGTGCAGGAGGGAAAACAAACTGACCCAGCGCTGGATACCAATGCAATGACTACCACACTGGCCCCCACACTTCCATATAACAATGTTTACCCTCCCCCATCCAACCCGTACTTCCCCCCTTCATTCAGCACAATGCCCCATTCACGAGTGGGAGGAAGAGGTTTTAAACATAATTCGCCAGGCCAGCGTTAGTGAGTGACCGCCAGTTGACCCTGTATTCACCCATACCTTGCCTGCACTGTGCATTCAGTGTCGAGAGGCCGTGTACACAGCAGATAAAAATAGCGGTGCGTCAGTTCCGGTCAGCAGTAGAAAAGAAAAGCCTCGGTGTGTTGTTAATCTCAACTGTACACCAGCTGCCAACCTGGATGGTTTATATCCAGATTTAGAAATGATATGATTTATAAGACAATGATAATCAACATTAAAGATCAAGATATTTTTGTATTCCGGAAAGAAGTCAGCACCCCTGCTGTACCCATCTCAAACCACTGACTAATTGTTTAGATTTCATTGTGTTTCCCATGTCATAAGTTCAGGATCATTGTATAATAGTGCTAATCTTTTTTTTTACATTATAAATCCTTATGAGTTTGTTGTCCGAAGTGCACGTAATCTGATGAAAAAAAAAGAATGACTACATTTATATCATACCTTTAAAAATAATATAATACAACACAAAAGGGAAAAGATAACTAACGAGAAAATTCATCTAAGACAAGATGGTGAAGGATGTGTGACTCACGACATCAAACTATCTCATTTGTTAATTTACACGATGTAACTGACTTGAAAAAAAAAACATCCTAACAAAAAAAAAACCCAGCTTTCAACCTAGTAAGGAGAATGTGAGGGGGGTTGTGACATTTAACTTTATCAGGTATCAATTTATGTTTTGCATTTCAGTTTAATTAATAGCTGCATTCTAAATGTTTCACATCTTATCTGCTGGGTGAAAAATGAGCGTTTTAGAAATAAAACAGCAAACATATTACAGTTGCTGATGTTTTTTTGTACGCTTGTCGGTGATTGCATAAGACACACGAACCAGACAAATTATAAATATCACAATATCATAAATTTCCTTCTAATCAGGGTTCGTTTTATCGAGATTATTTTGGTAATAAATTATTGACCGATATTCAATGTCCTTAAAACTATAAATACACCAGTCTAGGATTGACACAAGAGCTCACGTAAGAAGTTTTTTATTTTTATTATTTAAATTGTTGACGTGATAAAGTAACATTGATATAGAAAGGAAATATTAGCTTCAGCTGATTCATGGTGTAAACGATAGCCGGTGTTTATTTACAACAGACCAGACATTGTTGAAAATGTATTTTTTGTATTAATTAAATTTAAATGTAAATGAATGTAAAAAATATTTTGTGTGAAATATAACCGATCCATATATTTTCACCGTTAAAGTAGATATGACATTTGATTATCTGCTCTACTTTAATAGACAGATATTTTTCATCTATTTGTAAATTATTGTTTGGTGAAAAAAGTTGTCAGTTGTAAATAGGATTCATGCTTTAGCTAATAACTCCAATTGCCTTGAAATGTACACACACAATTGCAGTAAATTATTCGGCGTGTTTTTATATACATTTATATCGACATCACATCTATTATATTTAAAAAAAATTTAATCGATTGGTTTGGTAAAATTATTTCTTTACTTCATATTATTGTTTTAAACAACGGAAGGTAATTCAATATTAAAGACAAATTGTTCGCTGAACCAACTGCATAATCGCGAAAAAATCAAGTAATAACATTTCATATAGAACGACAATTTTAATGTCATAGCGAAAGCATTTTCATTTTACTTTGAAATAATTTTGCCATATAAATTTCCTCCATTTAAACCAGGCATTTACTTATAGTTACAGTGGGCATACCCCTCCATTTTGTATCTGACTTTCCCTTTCATTACTGGCATCCCATTTTATTTACATTCGTGGTGTACGATAAAATATTGTTAACAAGCAGATAACTTTCTAACTTCCCACTGCAGTGGGTGAAGCACTACAAAAAAAAAAAAAGTACGTGTTAGCATGTCGTCCATTTTGAGAACCGCTTGTTGTTACCTCCCATCGTGTACACATACACACACAGTCTGGCGCGCGCGCGAGGAAGAAATAAAAAAACCACACCGATGAGATCAGTGCGACATTTCACGAGCAGTTAATCGAATTGTACAGTTAGTATTTCAGTCTAGGCCAGTATGGAAACATTGCTAATAGCTGACCTGGGATATAAATAATACTTAATTGTATCTAAAGCAAGTTGCTGTTTATACCCTCCCAATGGGCTAGGCTGCATTCTTGTCGGTAATTGAGCGATCTGGCTATGTTAAAAGCAGGTTTTGAAATCTTCATTTGTCTATATAAAGTAGTGTGTGTTGTCAACACAAACAATTGCATTCACAATCTAACCATTAGGTCCAATCTCAGGTTGACATTATTCACTTCAGTATCTTTTAAATCAAGGTGACGCTGATTGCGTTGAAAGATTGCTAAGTATTGTGACGGTACACGTTGCGTAACAAAAACCGCTGAAAGTCCATTTATGTGATGATGTCTGCCAGTAAATGAAGGACTAGGAAACAAGTATTTTTTTTATTCACCTGTCTAAATAATATAATAACGAATAGCGCTTTTATTATAAATATAGGTCATATTTATTTTTAACATAAATAATTCATGTATATTTAAATGTGAGTTATGTATTTTGTTAAGTGCAAAAGTGAACTCTACACAAAAATGCATTAAAAGTGCTCTGTGCATTTTTTACAGGTTTTGCAAAATACACACATAAAATAAAACCAACTCAGTATCTGCAAATATCTAGATCAGATTTGTTAAAAAGGAGATCCAATGTCAATCATGAGATTTTTCTATTAAATTTTTTCACTTAACTAATTTTATCAGTAAAGTTCGAACTGTGAATAAATCGTTAAGTTCATTTTACTTCTATAAACAAAGATATGACCATTTATGCCATAACCTCAGTTATCTGTGACCTCACAATATAACAAACATACTAAATCCGAGCTTAATGTTTCTTGTTAAGTCAGTGGATTTCCAAAATTAGTTTTTTTATGCAAATAAACCCATTCTGGATACCTAAAATCTAGATTTTGAAGATTATCATTATTATTATTTATTTAATTTTAAAGTAACTGTAGAATATTTGAATGGCAAATACACTATGTTGTGAAAATTTTAGAGAAAAGAACAAAAATTATGAAGAAAAACTTTTGAAAACTTCACGAGATGTTTCAAAGACATTATGAAGTGACACGTGTGCTAAAACTACTATAAATAAAAACAACACAAACACATAAGTACAAATAGTTTGAAATAGCTCAATTAGCGTTCGAATTCTAAACAAAATTCCAAGTTTCTACATTTTAACATATTAATATTTGATCGGATTTGGTGTTATGGCGGTATATCTAAAGATTTAAAAACAACACACTGTCAAAATGGAAATGAAACCAGCAACAATCAGGAAATGTGTCCAATGCACGACCACTAAGTCCCACGATCACGTGGAAATGCCGACTGATCAAATATCTCTACGAATACCATTTTAATTGCATTATTTTCTAAATTGTGATCAATTTTCGACTATAAAGTATGTAAACAATTAACGTATCATGCACAAGAATACTAAAACAGGTATCACTACTTTACATTGAAAACTAAATCAATAAAAAGTGTCAACATACACCGGTTAGCTATCAATATAGACAGAGCTAAGCAGTTAGCTCACTTCAACATGACGACTTTCGCTATTTTAATTCCAAAATTATTCACATTAACCGAATAAACAAGTTTTTGTTGATTAAAAATAGATTCTTTTGAGATATTAACTTATTAGTATATAACAGACAAAAAATGAATAGTTAAAACAAAAAAGTCTCAAATTTTATATAAAATAAATACAACTGCCCGTCACGAATCTTAAAGAATGCTTTCAATTATATATATACACACTTGGGGGCCATCCATAAAGACGTCCACACAAGGGGGGGAGGGGTTGAGGACAGAGTGGATGTCCACAATGTAGTGTTTTTGCATAAATTTACTGCAAAAAAATTCCAGTTTAATGACAAAAAGAGTTATAGGAAGCCGTTTTATTATTTAAAAAGTTGTCAGAAGTATGCCGACAGTTACATGTTGTAAAAACGAAACAGACAAAATGGCGATTGTAGTGTCGGCACAAGGGTTTTTTCTTATGTAAATATTTTTTGTAATTTCAAATTTTTTTATTGTTCATTTTTATTTTAACTAATTTTATTATCGCTCTTTACAATCAAAAATTTGGCAGTATTGATGGGCAGTCAGTGCACAATTTAGGTATATGACTTCAGAACAACACTTGTATGGCATACCATCAACAGATGAGTTTTTATTGTAGAAACACAAAACCATATCAAATTTATTTAAAAAATTGAAAAATGTCACCCACCAAACATTTTGAAAAATGTACCCACCAAACATTTTGAAGTTTTAGAAAAATTGACATTTGTTAATAATTTCAAGTATTGTTTCATAAACTTTTATTTGTAAAAAATAAAACGTAATTTCAATTTCTCTGGTGAGTGGCAAAGAGGAATAATATCTTGCAGAACTTTTATTGCTCTTTCTGCACAAACATTGCTACGTGGAGTGAGTATTGGAGATGGACTTTGAGACCAATGATTTCGAAGACAGCGCAACCCTTTTGGATAATCATTAACAGCATGGAAAAGAAGTTCACATTGTTCAGCTTTGTAATGATGATCACTAAACCAGGCATCACTCATTGTCCACATATAAATTCACACAATTTCTGAAGGTTCTTTAGTTCATCAGGCAATAGTATGAAAGCCAACAATGCAAAAATTGCTCGAGAGTTCCATCGAGCATTGCTGAGGCTAGGCAGTGCGCTAAAATTAACTTTCGGCATTTAGAGAACTCTTAAAATGCTTAAAAAATGCAAATTAGATGGTGCAAAAATTTCATATCACATCTCTCCAACCTATTTCCTGTTTTTCTAAAATTAGAGCACATTTCTTTGTTTACCTAAAAATCTTTTTTTAACATTTCATAATCTTTAAGTATCTTATTTACAAATGGATAATTTATGTTAGGAGACTCAGTTGAATCACCGAGCAATGCATCACACACGTGTCTAAGAACACGATCAAGTATATGTGGTGCTGACAACCTATAAAGACTGGTGCAGACTCACCATGTTGAACAAACAGTTTCTGAAGTTTCACCACAACACCAGACTTCGACCCTGTATTAACATTTGTAGTGTCTGACACTATCATCTTTATAATGACCATAAGTTATATTCATCTAAAACTTTTTGAATGGCAGATCCAATCGTAGCAGCTTTGCCATCAGGTAAAACTAAGACGGATAGCCTCACTTCTTTTGCTTCATTTATTAATACAACTACTTGGTGTTCTTTTTTCTTCATAATTTTACCATCAAAATGAAAACTCCATAAGCTATTACAAAGTATTTATTAATGTTTCTTTTAGTTTACTGCTCTGAATACAGCTCGATAGACACCTGACTGAGAAGGAGTTGCTATTTTTACGCCATTTCATGCAACTTTGCTCACTAATGCTGCTCTTCGAGCTGGTAGTTTCCAGATTGAACTAATGAAACTGCACTAGAAAGTAGATTGCTGTGATTGTTTCTTATGTGTGCTTTGATCCAAGCTTTCTGTGGATGACAGCATTGCATCAGCACCGTCAGAGCTACTTTGAGAATTCTCGTTATCTTGAATCACTGGAACTTTCAAAACTGCTTTTGTTGTTGTGCCTCATTAATTTTGCAAACAATTTTCCGTTTTGATGGATGAATTGTAATTTGACTAGCAATTTTAGTTGTTAGTATATCCCATCTTACCTCCACTTTGAATTTGTATTTCGTAAAGTTTTTTGTCCTCAGCACATAACCATTGACCAGTTTTGTTTGTGACATCAAATAACTTATCAAACTGCTCCCGTATGTCACCCACAGGTTTTTTCAAATGAACATCATACCTTCTAATTAAAGTTTCAATTTTTCTGCTCACTGATCGCAAAGACAGTATTGGGAAATTTAAAGCTCCATAATAGCTCTACTTCTTTCCTGAGTGCTGCAACTCTTTTCAATCTGGATTTTTCCATTGAGGCCAAGCCCATGTAGCGACCAATTGTCATCCACTCTTTTGGCATTCTAGAATGTGAAAGCAATGGCTCGATCTTGATTCCAATTTTGTTTCTTTTCTTAAGAGTGTTTGAATTTTTTTCAAATTACTCGCCCATTTGTCCTATTTTTAGCAACGGAAAGTGATGACTTTTTTTAAAGACATTTTTAAGAATAAAATTAGGCAAAATTAAAATAATCATTCAAACTCAAGTATAATTGAAAAATCTAACATGGAGAACAGGAAATAGAATTTTAATGGTAAACAACTGGAGTAAAAGTAAACTTCAGTAAAAAGAGCCAAAAGGATTATTTTTAAACTAAAAAATGTTTTGGTGGTGAACTTTTCAACAAAATTGATGATTTTTGTTGTATTTATTATTTTTATATAAAAGCTCATCCAAAATCTGGCACGCCACTTGTAAATTTACAAAATTTGTTTTCAAGTCATATACCTAGACTGCACATTCTTTCTTAGCCAGGACGACAAGACTAGAGTTCCTTTGGGCCTTCCAGCTGCATCAAAACAGGCACCACTTCCTAATTACCTGGAATATCGTATCCATTTGCCTGACCATGATTCGCTAGTGGCAGATAGGCATAAACTAATACCTTCAGTTTATGCTGCATGTATTATCAAGGATGGCAGTGTGACCTATTCTGGACCAACATCTATATAAATAAGGAATGGTAAACATGACTCAGTACTGCTGCCTCACATGTTGCGGATTTTGATGTACTTGTCTCTCAGGATATTTTCAAGAATGTGGCATGTACAAATGGTGAATTAGTAAAGCCTATAGTTATTATTACTGTTGACGGAGAGCCCAGACGAGAATCCCACGTTATCCAAAAACTTTGAATGCTGCATATAAATTGTTTACCAAGCACAAACTTGATGCTTTTTTTATAGCCTGTCATGCCCCGGGTCACAGTGCCTACAACACGGTAGAACGACGAATGGCCCCATTGTCTCATGACCTGTCAGGCCTCATTATTCCTCATGATCATTTTGGGTCCCATTTGGATGCAAATGGTAAAACTATAGACCAAAACCTGGAAAAAGCAAACTTTAAAAAGGCTGAGAAATACTCGCTGAAGTTTGGAGTCAGGCTGTCATTGATGGCTATGAAGTGCATGCACAATATGTTGAACCAAGCAGCACAAGCATTTCTTCCTCTGTGAATTGGTGTTGGAATCATGTCCAACAGTCTCAATATTTTTCTGCAGATCATCAAATGTAATGATGTAACATGCTGTGGAGCAAGACGAACCAACTATAATGAACTATTTCCCAAACGTTTCATTCCAGCTCTTGTACCTTTTGTTAGTCATGAAGCAGGCGTCATGGCTGCAGCTATCGGGAGTAGTAGTGGTACTTACGGATCACTGTTTCAGAGGCTTGCACTGATTGGTCTGGAGCCGGATCAGTTACAGTAGCATGCCTTTTTGATCTCTATTGCCCATCAGTGGCTGGAAAAATTCCCAAACGAATGTGTTTCTGCGGCAAATACTTCCCGTCACAGGTGGCAATGAAAAACATAAGGTCGTCCATTACAATATTCCTGTTTGTAGAGCACAAATCGGCCAGAAGTATCAGACAAGGAGATTGAACCAGAAAATGAAAATTCACCAACAGATGTAGTCATCATACGAAATATGTTTGAATGGCTGCAATCGAATTTCAATCCCGCTGAATAATTGTGGTTTAATAGAATTCTTTGCATTTTTAATTATAATTCAATAAAATGTTTTTAAACAGTAATTTTTTCATATTTAGAATTATGTTTGTAAATATGTACTCTTTGTCAAGGTCCCTTGCGGGGTCCCTGCGGTCGTTGTCTATTGGGTATGATCACTTACTGAGTTCTGACCAGCATTTATATTTGTCACAGCCACGTGGTTATACAGGACGCACAACACAACAAGAAATGAGTAAAGAAACTCATAAGTGAATACGCTACAACACATATTTATTCACAGTGAAAAAAAGGAATGCAATCTCAGCGTGTCCTAAAAAGGACAGTAGCGTTACCGGCTACTACAAACAACATAATACATACATAAGAATAGTTACCTGGGGTGGGTAGTTCTCATAAGAACTCAGGTCTGCGGTGGTCGAACGTCTAGGTTCTGCCACACTAGCAGCCCAAGTTCCCACCCCAGCTGGAGAGCCTGAGTTAGACCTCTCTCCTCGACTGCCCGATGCTCACTGGTAATTCTAACTAAAAGTCCCGCGACGCGCATCGGATCTCCGCGCATGCGGTACCGAGACTTCCGCTTCACTGACCAATCGCAGTGACCGTGTACGTCACAACGATCACGCGTGATCAGTGGCGCCTTCAAGCGTGGGGGATAAAGAGAAAAGAGCCCATCCCTCTCCCTGAATATACCAAGGGCACAGGTTATCTCCCCCTATAGATATTTCCCAATTGGTGTTAGAATTAAGGGGTTAATCTTATGCCAGACGCGCTGACCACACCTGGGAATACAAAAAAGCCTTTGTCTATCACTATATATTTCCCTCCTCCCTCCAGTAATTAAATAGGAGTGGGTTCGGGATTTCATTCCTTAAATCACAGAATGTGACACTCTTTATATTGTTTACATTCTCCCAATTTAAAAATTCGAAATATTCATTAATTCATGTTCGGTAAATTTTATGTTTTTGGACGTCCACAACTGGGGGGGGGGAGGGAGGGTCCAGTCAAAAGTGGACAAATGTGGACAAGGGGGAGAGGGGGGTAAAAAATAGCAAAAAATTGGTGAATGGACGTCTTTTATGGATGGTCCCTTGACACTATGTTTTGGTTGTTGCTAGCATTTATAAAGGCCATGATTCTGCTATATGCTATTTACTCTGTATTCAACAATAAATGACTACATTGACCGACTCTACATGTGGCCTACAATTCAGTTAAGCAAGGAATATAATTTTTGATGTTCGCCCATTTTTGCTAAATCGTTTGTGCGCTAAGAAAGACTGATAAAATATTTAAGTGATTGAGCACATTTCTATAATACACAGGTCTAAAGGATTAATTATCCCATTGGTTCAATGTTTCCATGGATACAGCATCGCCACAGACATATTCAAACGATTGGGGGGCTTTGTTATATCCTTACCAAAACTAACAGATCTAGCAGCGAAAAAAAACCCATCAATAAATGATTGTTTGCGATGGTCATAAATAGTTGTTTCTTTTTTAATCCATGCTGAAATTGAAAGTACCGTCATTGTATTTACTCATTTGAAACCCTTTGCTTTTTTTTTTTTTTTGTCATGTCTTTTTCAATGTTCACTGCACGAAGGGAAACTTTTCAAGACGTAATCGTATTGTGCTTATAATAATAATAAATCAAAAGTATTGTGCATTTCAAACTGGCACTGTCCACTCCTAACTCAAAAGACTAACGCTGAACAGTATTGTGCAGTATAAAGTGTTGAGGAATTCATAGTGTGAAGAAATATTTGCTGTATACATGAAGGTTTTATTTATGTTGCCGACGTAAAGTATTATTATGTATTAATCATTGCCGTATAGCAGTGAGTTGCTGTTGTCGTCATCGTTACAAATACATGACGTTTTGATTCTAAGTATGCTGTCGTCATAAAGAGGTATTGCGGTATCGATTATTGCTGTACTACACGGAGTTGCTGTTGCTGTCAACGTGGACAATACAGGAAGTTTGATTTTACGTATGCTGTGACGTGTTGTACTCGTATTATAGTACTTTTGAAGCTGTTGTTGCTGTCGACCTGAGGGAGACGTGAACCTAGTTTTATCTGCTACATTGCACCGGTCAAGTTGAAGTGTATGGACAATATCGTATTATTTTAATTTGTGGATCAAGTCAAGTGTATTGACAATATCAAGTCAAGTCTATTTGACAATATCGTATTATTGTTGTGAATTCGGCGAAAGGTGTTGGACACACAAGCTAAGTCTAACATTTTATTCTTGCATACTTTCTTTTAAACATTTGTAACCTATTAATGCATTTTGTTCGTTGTTCTTGGTGGAATTCTGTATTACTTTGAATACAGTAGAGGTTTAAATAGGGTCCACTTAGAACAACCAAAACACATACATTTAGGTTAATGATTTTTATTATTCTGTTTCCATTGTTTAGATACTTAGCTCTGCTGATTTAGTATACTTTTTTTGGTATCTTCTCTTTCCAATTAGTAGTTTTATCAGGTCAATATTAGTTGCAATTTGTTTAGGTTCGTTGTTTTACTATTTACAATTTAAGGTTATAATCTTCTATCAACCAAAGGGCCTGAGACGTTTATTGAGCATAACCAAAGATCCCGCAACATTTATGAAGTATATAGCTCAGACATGGGCAAAACTACAGCCCGAGGACCAGGCGCGACCTGTTTTTTTTTATTAAGTCTCTGAAAGGATGATAATCTTATCCCTTAGATCTTATTAACCACTAATGCTGTATAAATGAACAAATCCAACAAAAATGGATGAATAATCACCCCGATCACGACAAACACGACCCCTATAATAATCTTCCCATACAAGTTCAAAATATTATCTTCAGACTCAGAACTGGGCACAACAGACTAAGACAGCACATGTTCCGAAGGCTAGGCATTGGAAACAGTGAGGACTGCCCATGTGGGATGTCTCCAGAGAATGCAGAACATGTTCTCCAAACATGCCCTTTACATGACAGAGCTCGCGACAGGTTCTGGCCACAGATGACCTCCTTCAATCAAAAACTTTATGGGAGCGAGACGGACCTGGATGCCACCGTGCAGTTCATCATAACTATAGGCCTGGTCGTTTGAAATCCTCCATAATCATATATCGAGAACAAAGAAGAAGAAGAAGATTAACCACTAATGGGACGGTTCATGTAGTCCCCTTCTTGTATCCCCACCATAGCCAATAATACAAATGACGTGGAGGCACACCGGGGGATATAGGTAGATGACATGCTGGTATGGCACCGACTCACCACCAAAGCGCCCACACTGACACCCAGTGCGGCCCATAGCATTGTTTGACCCGGCCCGCGCGCCTCCCGTTCTTTGTCCGACCATTCTGTCAAATTTAATAACCGAGTGTGGTCCGCACATTACCAAAATTTAAGCACACACCCGGACAAGCTGTGTGTTAAGTGACTAAAGTGAATCATCTCTGCCAAAATATATGAAACGAGTTAACAATTACACGAAGTCAGGGGCGGATTTAAGGACGGGAGCACCGGCCGGGGACCCCGTGTATTCCGGGGGGTCCCACAGAACCACATTTTAAACCCTTTGATATGTCTAAATTTTTTTTAAGGGCCAAACTTTTTCCGGGCCCTTATCAGAAATCAGTCCGCCCCTGCATGACTATAACATATCTACAATGTTCATCTACAAATGGCGGCATGAAAATAGATCAGCTCTTGACAGAACTCAAGAACTTGCTGGACCATAATATTCCACGACGAGTGGAAACTTTAAAAAAAAAAGTTTGGCAGTTTGTGTTATTGCTGGAAACAGTAACACGGCAACTCGAAGAATACAGTTATTGCAACATGTTTAAATTATTGGATCTACGTCTTGCTAAGTTTTCAGTTTCCACATATAGAGTAAATGTTTAGGCTGATAAATAATATTTGACTTGTATTAATCGATGTAATTTCAATTTTTTTTTGGGTCCTCCCTTAAGTCACTTCTTCTAAGTCAAGCACACTCACCGATAGAACCAAACAGAGACACTAGACAGAAACACTAGACAGAGACACTAGACAGAGACACTAGACAGAGACACTAGACAGAGACACTAGACAGTGACACTAGACAGTGACACTAGACAGAGACACTAGACAGAGACACTAGACAGAGACACTAGACAGACACTAGACAGAGACTCTAGACAGAGACACTAGACAGAGACACTAGACAGAGACACTAGACAGAGACACTAGACAGAGACACTAGATAGAGACACTAGACAGAGACACTAGACAGACACTAGACAGAGACACTAGACAGAGACACTAGACAGAGTGACTAGACAGAGTGACTAGACTAATCTAATTTGACTGAAACACAGCTCTGAGATATCTTTAAGACTATTGTCAGAAATTAATGATTGGTCAGGAGCTAACTTTTTTTCGACTAAAAACAATTTTCAAAGCTCTATAAACCAATGGTTTAACTATTGCATGATGCAAAAAAAAAAAAACAACTAAAATTGTGCGTTGAAAAAATACCTCACCGTCTTTCACACTGATTCTCAAACTTTTGATTTCGCGAAACACCAAAAATAAAAAAAAAACATAAAGAGAAATAAAGTTATAAAATTCAAATTCTACAAAATTTATCGTGAACCTTCTCACTTGCACCCGCGGCCCACCATCGCAACCTACCCCCCCCCCCTACACACTTTAGGAACCACTGGTCTATCAGGGGACAGAAAAAAACAACATTGATAAATCTTTGAATAGAAAAATGACCTGCGTTTGATGCCGCAGCTCCGAGTATGATGGCTGGGAAAGAAAACACAACCGTAGAAAAGGCCCCGATGTAGCTCAAATTCTTGGCGACTTTGGCAGACTGGGCCGCCAGAATGTACTGCCAGTAGCCCTGGAGTGGACAATAGAGAAAAAAAAGGCACAAATGATGTGTAAGCTGACCAGTAGCCTCGTTACACAACAAGTGCTAATTGCTGGTAAACACTAAAATAAGCGGTCAGTACAAAACAGTAAACACTAAAATAAGTGGTCAGTACAAAACAGTAAACACTAAAATAAGTGGACAGTACAAAACAGTAAACACTAAAATAAGTGGACAGTACAAAACAGTAAACACTAAAATAAGTGGACAGTACAAAACAGTAAACACTAAAATAAGTGGACAGTACAAAACAGTAAACACTAAAATAAGTGGACAGTACAAAACAAACACCGTCTGCTGGTGAATGCATGTGTTTTGTTGATGAGTGCATGTGTTTTGTTGATGAGTGCATGTGTTTTGTTGATGAGTGCATGTGTTTTGTTGATGAGTGCATGTGTTTTGATGAGCCCATGTGTATTTATTGGGCGCATATGTGTTTTGATGATCAAATGCGTGTTGACGGGCACATGTGTGTTGGTGAGCGAATGCGTGTTGCTTGCTAGCGTGTACCGCTGCTTTGACCTCCCAGCAGGCGGTAATCACGTTCTAACATAGATCTCGAAAAGAAACGTATAGTTTTATTGATGCAAGGGAAGTAGCCCATGTATTAGTGTCATTCGCCATAGCTAAACACGGCTATTTCCCTTGAGTAGTATTATGAGAATTTATTTTAATTTCGACCTTTATTCGTTAATAGTAATATTTAAAAATTAATTAATTACAAAATTAATTAATAACTCATATATTTTCATAGACCAGAACATGAATGCAACATTTCAAGAAAATCTATTCCTTAAAAAAGGGCCTAAAAAATCGATTACAAAATTTTTTCCCAAACTGGTTACACACACAAGTTTTGAGTGGAGTTAAAGGTTAGAATAAATCACATATCTCACCTGCCAAGGTATCCCGCCAAAAATCAAAAGAAGAAAAGTGTCGATGTAGATGAAGATGTCCTTGGGGTGGATCTGACCTACCCAGGACATGTTCTCCGTGATGGGGCGCACGTTCCGGTCAAGCAGGACGAACGGGACACACACCCACTGTCAAAAGGTCACAACACGATGGTCAGTATCAAAAGGTCACAACACGATGGTCAGTACATAAAAAGAGGCGACCAGAGCAGCATGTGCTTAACCAGCTGTTGATTGTTAGCTGGAAGTGTGTGTTTAAGGGGGTGGGGGGGGAGGGGGAGGGATGGGATGTCAGAGAAACAAGCCGAGCAGCTCTTCTGGCATTTTGTGTTTTTTTTTTTTTCGGTGAATGGATGATTGGCAGGCGCACTGATACAGTGCAAAAAGATTTTTTTTTAAAAAAATATACCAAAATCTCAGTGGCGTCATTATGTAGGGAAGGGGATGGAAGGAGGGGGGAGTGGTGGTCCATCGGGGGGGGGGGAGGGAGGACACTTACTTTGTCACCTACAATGGGGCGACATTTTCACAATTTTTGTTGTTTTGGTTTGTTTTTTTTAAATATGTATGCGGAGTCCGCCCCCGGGGTGGGTGGGGGGCACAATCTCTAGTTACACCACTGCTGTCTTGATTTAAATGAACGTTTTTTAAATAAATAAAAATAAAGATGGAGCGAGACTTACGTTTGAAATGTGGTAACCTGGTGAAATAAACACATTGGAAGCAAAGTATATTGTGAAGTAAAGGCTTTCTCACTGGTGACAGAAAGCCAAACTGTGATAGAAAGCCATGCTGTGATAGAAAGCCATGCTGTGATAGAAAGCCATGCTGTGACAGAAAGCCAAACTGTGATAGAAAGCCATGCTGTGACAGAAAGCCAAACTGTGATAGAAAGCCATGCTGTGACAGAAAGCCAAACTTAGTTTCATGACGCCGTAGGCGGGTGTAATGTAACAAGGTTGGGGGGGGGGAGTAGCAGGTGACGTGTTCAAACTCCCACAACGCCTCCAGTTCCTCGTGGTGTCCCATCCATATAGTCAATGCCAACTCGCGTACTGGTGTGAGGATATATAACCTTTGACCCTGACTAAACCGTCTGGGTCAGTAAAAGAGTCAAGGAGTCTTTTTAAAAAAAAAAATTACATACCTTTTACCTTTTTACGACGAGTCTCACAACCGGTGGCGTAGAAAGTGTAATGTGGGTTGTGCGGCTGGCTGCACACACAGGGCGCCTAACTAGGATGGGGCGCCGAAAGTGTGCCGTTATTGTGTCAGTGTGTATGAGCGTGTGACTCACCAGCAGTGACATGCACAACAGCAGGAACAGATTCAGGTAGACCACCGCGTACATCCCGCCGATCATCGTCAGGATTGTCACCGTGACCGCAGAGACAATGACGGCCAAGTCAGAGTTCAACCTCAGGATGACTTGGATTGATGAGGCTGGCGTTGAAATGTTTGATACACATAACGATTTTTTTATTTCATTTTAAATGCCCACCAAAAAAAACTAGCAACTGCGGATAAGACCAATCTTAAAAACAAAATGGTGGGGGGCGGCGAATTGTAATAATCTTGTTTCACCCTATTTCTGAATATTAAACGAGCCAATCTAATAAAAATAATTGCGATTTGGGTTCTGCGTTAAACTGAAATTAAAGAATTAATACAACAGTATTCCAGTTTAAAATACAACCATGAAAAAAATCGGATCTGCCCGGAACCTAAAATAACCCAGCCTACTGATCAAGCCTATGCGAAGGTTTTTGCAGGGTTCAGCTAGTATAAGAGTACCAGCGCTCAATCAATACCATGTTTGTGAGTGGCTAGTCGTGTGCTATCAGTCCTAAGGCCGGCTACAGCTGTAAACCCTTTTTTTTTAAATGTTTAACATGATCCTTGAATCAGTTAAACAAGGGTTGGGCCAACTACGACCCCTCCCCTCCCATGGCCAAGAACGATCCGTTGGTCGGTTCCATCTGGTCCGCGCACATTTTTGTTAACCCCTACAGCGCCCAAAGCCACGATCG
Organism: Bulinus truncatus; assembly: GCA_021962125.1. Taxonomy (NCBI): domain Eukaryota; kingdom Metazoa; phylum Mollusca; class Gastropoda; family Planorbidae; genus Bulinus; species Bulinus truncatus. The sequence continues at coordinate 2,568,547 of JAGDYQ010000019.1, read as the reverse complement.
TGGCTCTCTGTCAACAAATCCTTGAGTGCCATGGAGCCACGATCTTGGCTTTGTGTGTTATCGGTCGAAATTTTACGTTTATCGTCGTTAATTTGATTTAAATTAGTTCATATCAACACTAGATCCGGTCCCTTTATTACATACTTGCTCTTGTTCCAAATTTGTATTTTTTTTCCCTCAACTTTATTGAACACACTGTGGCCCGCGATTAAATATAGTGCCTCACCCTTGTGTTAAACTATAGGTAATAAAAGTGAACCACCTAGTGCATTCAGCGATCCAGCAGTCCAGGTGAGATGCGCAATGAGTACAATCACGTGCAGCAGGCAGTGCATCAAGTCCCCGTACTTCAACAGGAACGGGTCCATCATGGTCCTGTATCCAGAGTTGCGCATCTTGGACACGAAAAATCTACCGCCTGATAGGAATGAAAAAAAAAAGGAATACTAATTATATTAAACGAGTGTTGGATTTGTGTGTTGAAATTGTTAGCTCAAGTTGTTTGTTGGTTACATAGGCGTAGCGATGGGTGGGCAAAGGGGGCATCATGCCCCGGGCGCTACTCACAATGGGGCGCCAAATGGTATATTTTACATATACTATTATATGGTTTCTAACGGGGGGGGGGGAGCGCTAAAAAGGTATTGTGCCCCGGGTACGAATTAAGCTCGCTACAGCACTGGTTAGTGATGTTTGTTGAAGTTGTGTGTTGATAATTTTAGCTCATGTTGTTTGTTGGTGATGTTTGTTGAAGTTGTGTGTTGATAATTTTAGCCGATGTTGTTTGTTGGTGATGTTTGTTGAAGTTGATTGCCGGTGTAGTACGCTCCTTTCTGTTTTATTCAATATCACTGATACTAAGTAAGGTATAATATATTAAAAATTAACTTAACTACAACCAAGCTAAGGCCGTAGCCAAAAGGGGCCTGGCACCAGAGAAGTCCGTTGGGCGAGGCAACAATTTCGGCCACGGCGGCGGGCGTGCCACCAGTCCACGTTGCTGGAAAAAAAATAATTACAGAAAAAGTTATAAAATTTGTGAGCATTTTAGGTAGATTCTTTTGCCGTGTTTACAGCCCCTTTCTGCCGTCTTTACAGCCCCTTTATAACGTGTTTACAGCCCCTTTATAACGTGTTTACAGCCCCTTTATAATGTGTTTACAGCCCCTTTATAATGTGTTTACAGCCGCTTTATAACGTGTTTACAGCCCCTTTGTAACGTGTTTACAGCCCCTTTATAACGTGTTTACAGCCCCTTTATAACGTGTTTACAGCCCCTTTGTAACGTGTTTACAGACCTTTTATAACGTGTTTACAGCCCCTTTATAACGTGTTTACAGCCCCTTTGTAACGTGTTTACAGCCCCTTTGTAACGTGTTTACAACCCCTTTATAACGTGTTTACAGCCCCTTTGTAACGTGTTTACAGCCCCTTTGTAACGTGTTTACAGCCCCTTTATAACGTGTTTACAGCCCCTTTATAACGTGTTTACAGCCCCTTTGTAACGTGTTTACAGCCCCTTTATGCCGTGTTTCAAGAGTTGAAGCCTAAATTAGGGCCCAGTGACATTCCTAGATCGTGGGTCAGGTGGGGGGGGGGAGGAGTTCTAAGCAGAGACCTCAGACCTCACTTAGCAACAGCTTGTTTATAATATAATACTGGAAGGGGGCCTACTCGTCAGTAGTGGTGGTGGATGGGGGGCCCAAGGTGGTTGCATAGTTTTCCTATCTATAAGATTATTGAATTACGCGTGTGTGGTGCCCCCCCCGACCATTTTAAATGCACGGCTACCAGCGATGTCTCTTATCTTTGAGGGAGCGGCTACAGATGAACCCTCTCCATTCTGTGAGGGAACGGTTACCAGCGACCTCTCTCACCTGTGAGCGAGCAGCTACCAATGATAAGTCCCAGTGACCTGTTGGCCAGCATGATGACGTCGAAATTGACGTTTTCCTGGTTAGTTTTCTTGGACGCCCAGTAGGAGATAAAAATGACCGCAAAGACGAAGCAGACCATCAGGATATAACTGACGAAGATGTACATTCTGCGTCTGGCCTTTGTTGTTGTGAATCTTTCTGGTGGAGAAAAGACTAAAATACAGCAGTACATTTACACTAAAAACTTACTGACAAGTTTATGGGCCTAGGGCACCGTCATTGACAAGAATGTGGGCACACTTTTTTCATTGACAAGTATATGTTCATAAATCTGTCATTACCAAGTATATGTTCATAAATATGTCATTGACAAGTATATGTTCATAATTCTGTCATTGACAAGTATATGTTCATAAATATGTCATTGACAAGTATATGTTCATAAATCTGTCATTGACAAGTATATGTTCATAAATCTGTCATTGACAAGTATATGTTCATAAATCTGTCACTGCCAAGTATATGTTCATAAATCTGTCACTGCCAAGTATATAGCCATTGATCGGTTTGCCCCAGAAGGTACACACATCTAACTAGGGGTTTCCAAAACCCAAAGAACAGCGCATAGTCTATTATTTCTGACCAATCTTTTCAAAAATGTATTATAAACGACAGATTGGATAGATTTTTTTTTGTTCGAAACTCAATTTTTTTTGTGTGTTAAAGTAAAAAATCCTGGACGTTGCCATTGTAAAGAGAGAATACTTAGTATACACACAGTACTAACAGAGACTGAGCATACACAAGTCAATACACACAGTACTATCAGAGACTTAGCATACACACAGTACTAACAGAGACTTAGCATACACACAGTACTAACAGAGACTTAGCATACACACAGTACTAACAGAGACTTAACATACACAAAGTACTAACAGAGACTTAGCATACACAAAGTACTAACAGAGACTTAACATACACACAGTACTAACAGAGACTTAGCATACACACAGTACTAACAAAGACTTAGCATACACAAGTCACATGTTTACCTTCAAAAAAAAAACCCTATTCGTTCTTTATGGTCCGTTTTCTACTTCTGGTAAAGGCTAGCTCGAGTGTCTGCGCTACTCAGGTACTAACTACAACCGGTAGTACACCATGTCAAATTTTATTTTGTTATAAATTCATTGTCTGTGTTTGGCAGTATACTTGCTTGCTTGTTATAAAACTCCTGAAAATATTACCTTTGTCTTATATGAAAATTTCACTGTTATCATTTCAAAATATATAATATAGCGAACAAAAATACTTAGTTAAAACTATGCGTAATGTTTACATGGTAATTCAGCGACCAATATAAAAGCGCATGTGGAGTGTACGTTGTACTTTATTGTATGAACATTGCGGTCTTGGTAAATTTTTTGTGTGAGAATGTTTTTGTCTCCTTATTTCCGGACCTTCCATTGAATACAAAGCTGATTGCAGTCTTTTTGGAAATTTCCGTTTTGCACGCTGTCAATATTATTTTAAAAATTGGTTCTGGTCAATTTTGTTATTACTATGCAATATCTTGTAATTGTTAAACAATTGTTCTTAAAGATACTGGTTGTTTTGTCGCTGATGGTTGGATTGTGGTTTTTTTTAAATTATATTTATGATAAATTATAAAAGAGAATCAATCTGTTTACAGAAGACGTGTGCGAATTCTATACCTGTTTCTGGAAAACATATCATTCTAATATGGGAACTCCACGGAAAAGAATCAACAAAGTCGCACAAAAATGAATTTTTAACATAACGTAATACTTTACTTTTCCTTTTTTTTCTTAATTTAAAAATTCATCTAGATTCTTTCAAGAATAATTTTTTAATCAATATGTAGAATACAAGAGAGAGGGAGAGAGAAAGGTGGAGAAAGGGAGAGACAAAAAGAGATAGAGATAGAGGGAGAAAGGGAGAAAGAGAGAAAAAGAGAGTGAAGGAAAGAGGGAGGGGGAGAAAGGGGGAGAAAGAAAGGGAGAGAGAGAAAGGGAGAGGGATAGAGGGAGAGAGAGGAAGGGAGAGAGAGAGGGAGAAAGGGAGAGAATTAACGTATTTTGTTAAGTGCATTTATTATAAATTCAAACACTGCAAGTAGTCAAACATGTTAATGTAATAATGTATGGTCGTTGTAAGGATGACATGCTTGTCCACTGCTGGTCTTTTGCTTGTCTATTGCTTGTCCATTGCCTGTCCATTGCTTGTGTTTTGCTTGTCCATTGGTTGTGTTTTGCTTGTCCATTGCTTGTCCATTGCTTGTCCATTGCCTGTCCATTGCTTGTGTTTTGCTTGTCCATTGCTTGTGTTTTGCTAGTCCATTGCTTGTCCATTGCTTGTCCATTGCCTGTCCATTGCTTGTGTTTTGCTTGCCCATTGCTTGTCCATTGCTTGTCCATTGCCTGTCCATTGCTTGTGTTTTGCTTGCCCATTGCTTGTCCATTGCTTGTCCATTGCCTGTCCATTGCTTGTGTTTTGCTTGTCTATTGCTTGTCCATTGCTTGTCCATTGTCTGTCCATTGCTTGTGTTTTGCTTGTCCATTGCTTGTCCATTGCTTGTCCATTGCTTGTCCATTGCTTGTCCATTGCCTGTCCATTGCTTGTGTTTTGCTTGTCCATTGCTTGTCCATTGCCTGTCCATTGTTGTATAATTCTTTATCTATTGATCCTACATACCAGTGGCCGAGTGCCCACAAGCCAATCAAAGAACAACTTATTTATAGCTAAGTACTAAGACTCCAATCAAAATTACAGGAAGTGATATTTTAGTCTCGTGCCGACTGATGAGGCTCTGCGTGCCGACTGTGGCTCGCGAGCCATAGGTTTGTCATCCATGTCCCATTTAAGAAGATTGGTTTGTAACATCCCCCCCCCTTTTTTTCTTTTATTATTTTAAACCCCTCCCACCAGAGCTGAATATTGCTACGGTCACGGATGCAGTCCAGTACTGACAGACTTGCTGAGATTTGAACCAGTAACCTACAGCATGCCGATCGGGCTCACAAACAATAAAAAAAAAAAGAAAAAAAGATACCTGTGCTTTGAAAATAAATTTAATTTAAAATTCTATTTTTTGGAAGTATTACTGTACAGATAGAATAATATATGCACACATCCGCTGACAAGCAAACACACAAACAGCCAACACACACACACACACACATTAAAAATAACTTCTTGACACTACAATGATGTTTCATACAGCGCTGAAGCGCTCGTCTGTCTGGTCAGTTTCGTTGTTAACGACGCCGACGCCGCCCTGCTGGATGCACTGGACTTCTCCGCTTCCTGCTGCTGCGCTCTCAAGGGCGTATTTTCAAGTAAAACATCTTCGTTGACCGTGACGCCCTCCCCGTTGACCTCTGGCCCGTCTTCAGCGATGAGCAGCGCCTCTGTGTTGTCGTGAACGGACACCGCTTTGGCCGCATCGTAGTCAATGGTGTCCAGCTTCTGAAAACGTGAATCACACGACAAACGGTTGAGATTAGTAAACTTTGACTTAATGCTATCAATTGTATGATTTCTCGCGCCAGTTAGTTGGACACAATCTGTTTAATCATTCAATGCGCCAGTTAGTTGGACACAATCTATTGTATCATTCAATGCGCCAGTTAGTAGGACACAATCTATTGTATCATTCAATGCGCCACTTAGTTGGACACAATCTATTGTATCATTCAATGCGACAGTTAGTAGGACACAATCTATTGTATCATTCAATGCGCCACTTAGTTGGACACAATCTATTGTATCATTCAATGCGACAGTTAGTAGGACACAATCTATTGTATCATTCAATGCGCCACTTAGTTGGACACAATCTATTGTATCATTCAATGTGACAGTTAGTAGGACGCAATATATTATATTATTCAATGCGCCACTTAGTTGGACACAATCTATTGCATCATTCAATGCGCCAGTTAGTTGGACACAATCAATTGTATCATTCAATGCGCCAGTTAGTTGGACACAATCTATTGTATCACTCAATGCGCCAGTTAGTTGGACACAATCAATAGTATGATTCTTCGCGACAGTTTGATGGACACAGTGAAGGGCCGTTAAAAAAAATCATTCTGTTTTACAATCTAATTTAATTTAGGCCAGGAAAGAAAAATGTTGTTTATTCGTTTCCATACAATTGACAATATTCCTCTAAACTTCCTATGCTTACTCATAGAAATAACGATATTTCTGAAAGGTTCGAAAATTGCATAAATTCTGTTTAATGAATCGGTTTTTGGTATCGAAAATACCGAATCTGGCACCAAAAATAAATGCGATGTTCGATTTCTATGTTCGATTCCGACTACCCTGTATCATGTGTTCGTGTGTGTGTTTATTAATAGATAGACAGAGGGGACGGATGAACTAAGGGATTTTTTTTTTTCCAGATCATGGTGAAAGTAACCTCTGTGTCTCCCGTGGTGCCTCCATGGGCCTTGCACTATCAGCTATGGTGGGGGATAAAAGAAGGCCATTTACAAAAAAAACTGTCCCATTAGTGGTTGACAGGATCTAAGAGATAAACATCCCATCCTTACTAGGGCTTCACGTATGGATAGATGGGCAGGCACACACCTCTATGTCAAAGGACATAGAATATTTCTTTTTTTTTTTAACTGAAGTACAAGACTGTCGTTATTGGAGAGGGGGGGGGGAATTTTCAGGGGGTCATTACCTGAAAACATCCATAGAAGTCCCAAGACTTGGGCAGATACTGATGGCTAAATAAGAAGTGGCTCAAGCTGGACACGCCGATGAGACAGCCCAGGGCGATGAGCATGGTGAATGTCTTGAACGGGAATAGTTGCTTGTGTCTGTCGTCGTCATACCTTTTGGAAAGAAAGAAAGAGGCAAAAAAAAGAAAGAATGACGTGTGCAAAAGAAAGAAAGAGGTTGTACAATAGAAAGAGATGTCTAAAAGAAAGAAATGAGCAAATCAAGAAAAACATTCTACAAAAGAAAGAAATATATATCTAAAATAAAGAAAGAGATAAACAAAGAAAGAAAGAGATGAAAAATTCATGATATGTACACTGAAAAGATCTACAAAGAAAAGACAACAAAAAATACAAAGACAGAAAATAATCCATGCTGCGAGAATACAATTATTACAATTTCTGTAATTAAAAACATAATTTAAACAAACTTAATACAATATCCTAAACAATTACAAACATGTTGAACAAAGTTAATAAACATATTTAAAACAAAGAAATAATCATTGAAATATTCTTTTTTTTTTATTGTTGATGGTGTTGAATAGTCCGGGGGTTGATCTGTCCCGGTGTCGGAGTGTCGCGGGTCGAAATGTCGCGGGGTCGAAGTGTCACGAACCCACGTGTCCTTTAGTGCCTACCTAGAGAGATTTTGGAAGTTCGCAACAATATATATATATATATATATATATATATATATATATACAGTGGGTTCCGCTTAATTGGGACACCGCTTAATTGGGACAGCCGCTTATTTGGGACAAATCTCAAAGAAACCAAACCAAGAAGCCAATAGTAAATTTGTATGTTTAATTGGGACAGCCGCTTAATTGGGACAAAAAGCCTCGGTCCCGATGTGTCCCAATTAAGCGGAATCGACTGTATATGATTCGAAAGGCTCACCATGGATACCTAATGGCTGCAGGAATGCTCAGCATGTGCTCACCCCCGAGCAGGCGCAGGGCCAGGCCGGCGAAGAAGGACACCAGGGAGCCGTAGGCGTTCGACTTCCGGACGAGCATGACGCAGAAGAACTGCGGGAAGAGGACGACATAAACGATATCGCTGCTGAGGACCCACAGGCTGTACGTGGACTCCACGGACAGGGCGATGGCGCAGGCCAGGCACGTGTTGACGACCAGGGCCACCCGCATGATGGAGATCTGGGTCGGCTGGGAGAGCTGGTCGGGTTGGACGGTTCATGTGAGGGAAAATAGTTCAGATGTGTTCATTAATGATGAGGCTTGTGTGTGTGTAGTGGAACAAAAGAGATCAATATCTAAAACGACAAGGGGGGGGGGTGCCCCTTGAGAAGTAAAATTTGGGACCCCGCCCCCTCACAATAGTTCTCATTGGCTACCAAAGTCAAATCATGGATTGGGCCCCTGTTGCGGGTTGGCGAACAATACTTTCAGACCCCCCCCCCACCTCATCCTCAGTCCGTCCCTGCTTTAATGGTCAACGTTTAGTCATGGATATTGGCATTTACTATTATTATTGCCAAAAAAAAAACTAATATTATTGCGTGTTATATGTCAAAATTATTGGGGCAGGTGGTTTTGTTTTCGATTTGATTTCGTAAACAACTGATTATATAATAATTCTAAATCAGTATTTTTGTTTTGGGGTTTTTTTTGTTTAATTTTATTTATTTATTTTTGTGTGGAGAGTTGCATCTATGTTGGCCATTCAGTTCGACAAAGATAAGAGCAAAAAAGTAAACAGAGGTAATCCTGTTATGATATACGAGCAAAAATATTCAATCGTTTGAACAGATAAGTAGGGCTCTATCAAAGAGGGCCCGTCAGTGTATGTGTGCGTATGTCAGTGTGAGAGAGATAGAGAGAGAGAGAGAGAGAGAGAGATAGAGAAGATGTGTGTGCGGGTGAGTGGGTGTGTGCGTGCTTGCGTGTTAATGAGATTCACTCTGAACCTTTACTACGGTTCGGGAAGGAAGGAGGGAGGGGGGGCGCGAAGGTCGACACCGGATTGGTCACCTTTTCTTTAAAGATCCTGAAATAGCTCAGCCCCACAATGTTCCTGGCCAGCATACCGCTGGACGACAGGAGGCTGGAATCCGTGGAGGACATGACCCCTGCCGCTATGGCGCCGAGCCCGATGAAGGTGACGATGGGTGGACAGAAGTGTAGCATGACCAGGGGCAGGGTGTTGGTGGTGTCTTCGCTGGTCAGTTTCTGGAGCTTGTAGTCCGTCTCGTTCCAGTCTGGTGAAGGATTTTTTTTTTAATTTGAGAAGAAATACACAGAGGAGAAGAATACAATGGGATACATTGATACCTTAGAATTAGACATTAAGCCGTTTCTGGAATTTAGACATTAAGCCGCTTCTGGAAATTAGACATTAATCCTTTTATGGAAATTAGAACTTATTCCATTTCTGGAAATCGTTAAACCCCTAAATCGTTTGAGTTAAAAAAAATTTTTTCAAAATAAATCATATAAATGGATAGATGGATACGTTACTAGAAGCTTCAACGAAAGCTTAAAATCATCATCGAAGAAAGTTGCGAAGTCATTGGGGGTGGGGGGGGGGTAATGCTTACACTAAAAGTTTGTAAAAGTTGAGATTTTCTTTTTGCGATATAAAAGATGGAAAAAGTGATTGGGGAAATCGAAAAAAAAAACAACTCAAAAGTAGATTTGGATTACGGCTGAAAATTATTTCAATTGTCTGGTCAGATTCCAAGTTTTAGGATATTTGGATTCTGAGGTGTCATAGTATATATCATAGTATACATTAAGTAAAATGATAAAAATGAACCGAGTACTTAATAACTGAGCTGTTCTAACAAATAGTTGAATACAATTAAACTGGTATCTTCATTTATGCTGCTTAATGTTTTGAACGATACAGAATAGGGTCAAATATAATTAAACTTTAAAAAAAAATAAAAATATTTCTCAGCTTCCATCCCTTTTTAAAGACCGTGTCTTATCAAACTGTAACTTACGTGCATTAGAGGCCGCGGCCCCAATCAGAGCGGCCGGGACGGCCATCAGGATACAGCCGACCGCTCCGATGTAGCTCAACCTTTTGGCGACGAACCCAGATTTGGCGGCCAGGACTCTTTGCCAGTACACCTGGTATTGGAGTGAATAGACGAAGAGATATTTATAACATGACGTCGAGGAGAAAAAAGCCAGAAAGCGGGCTTTCTTTGAGAGTATACAGGTGATTTATGATGAAGTGTAAAGTATTATCATTTCTTTGATCGAAGACATTGTAGTATAAGGTATGTTTCAAGTTGTTTCGCAGTATAAATACACTCAGAACATTACGCGGGGGCCTATGCGAGCGTCAACGCAGGGGGGTGGGGCCTGGGGGGGCGAGTATTCATCGATGGGCCTTTGGCTGATTGCCTCTTCTGCTACTCCACTGCGACCTTTCCACACTCACACACAAACACACACACATGTATGCAGTGAAGGACCGGTCATTCACACAACTCGCCCAACGGCCTGTGGGGCACAAGCATTTTGATTGGTCAACAGCGTGCCCTTGTTGCTTGCGGTAAAACAAAAATAGTTTCAGACCCAGTTCGCCACTACAAGATTGCCTATATAGACCTGTATAGTGATAAAAGAATTTGGTTCGATTATAACCGTGTGACCATCTAATATATACGGTATCCTGCAAACCAAAATTATAAATCAATGTAAAAAACAAAAAAAAAAAAAAAAACAGAAATATAAAAAGGAAATCAAATGATAGCAACAACAAAAGAAACCATATCAGTGATTCCCAATAGATCACGAACCCTGACCCGATCGTGGAAAACAAAAAAAAAAGTTATTTGACCTTTGACACCAATAGCCATGTAACGACTGTAAAAACTGTATGATGTTTGACTAAAAATGTCAAGTCTTTTTTAAAAAGCTTAGCATTTAAACAGCCGACCATTTGAGAATTCCCCGAACTACGGCAACTTTACATTGACTCTACAACAGGGGTCGGGGAACCGGGGTAAATTACCCCAAATGGGGTAAAAATGAAATTTTTGGGTGTAAAAAATGAAACTTTTGTGAGTAAAAAGTATGTATTTTTAATTTTGCTATGGGGTAATATCAACTTACACAAAAATATTTTGGGGTAATGATTTAAAAAGTTCCCCGACCGCTGCTCTACAACATCACAAGTTGAAAAAGAAAAACATTTCAGTAGATGAATCTCACTTGCCAAGGGAGGCCACCGAATATAATCAGGAAGAATGTGTCTATGTAATTGAGGATTTCTTTTACGGTTAGCTCCCCTACCCAGTCGGTGTTCTCCGTGATGGACTCGATGTGCTCGTTGGTCAGGACGAATGGCAGGCACAGCCACTGTAGTAATAATGTTACATTGCAGAGTTATATTACATGACAGTTGTATTACATTTCATAGTTATATTACATGGCAGTTATATTACAGTGCAGAGCTATATTACATGACAGTTGTATTACATTGCATAGTTATATTACATTGTAGAGTTATATTACAAAGCAGAGTTATATTACATTGCAGAGTTATATTATACTGCATAGGGCCATCGGGGAAGATTAAGTGTAGAGTTTATCTGCTACTGCAGCCTCATAATATACATGGAATGTTAGTCTAGTACAGGGGTCGGCAACCTGCGGTTCGCGAGCCACATGTGGCTCTTTCGATGTCAAGTTGCGGCTCTTTCGATGTCAAATTTGCGGCCTAATCAAATACCATAATATTGGAACAACGATTTTAATGGCTCTTTAAAACCTGAGAAAATTGTAAAATTACAACTTTTGGCTCTTTCGTCTCAAAAGGTTGCCGACCCCTGGTCTAGCACAACACCCAGCCGCCTTTACCTCCCAACCTTAAGTCGGCTACCCATTTAAAGCTGTGTGGAATTGGGGGAATTTCAGACAACTTTCACTAGAGATATGACCATGGTCACCACCGTGGATCGAACCAATGGTTCCCTCCGGACAAACAGTCGGGCACTATCTTCTGTCCACTGTCATAAAATGGTTAGCAAATATCATTAGTTTACAGCTCATTTATGTCGGTAATTGAATTAGTCAAGCATTCATACAGATGAAATGATTGTCAAGCATTCACATGGATGCTTTAGGGCCCCTGTCAGTTACTTCGAGCCCCCCCCGGCCACCCCCAGCCCCCAAAGGTATAAACCATTTAGCCGGCATCAGAATATTGATACCATCCCCCCCCCCACTCGCCTTCTACTCGTCTCGTCGCAGAAGCCCATTTGAGCTGTCATCAGTAGTACTACGATCAGCCCCGTAGCAGGGGCCAGGCAACAGCAGGGGGGGGCAGGTAATACATTCTACTAAGTAAAACAAATAAGCAGATGGGGTCAGAGAAAACGCAAGGGGTTGTCCCTGCCCCCCCCCGCACGCTACGGGCCTGACTACGATTAAGCTAAGTATGTGTGGGTGGAGGAAGGGGGGCAACAATCTGAACGAGTATTTTCGCCCACTAGGCCTACATACCGTTATGAAGAAGTGTAACATGTCTCACTCACCAAGCCGAAAGACAGACAAATCACCTGCAGTACATCGGTGTAGGCGATGGCGTACATCCCTCCAAGGAGGGTGTAGCAGCAGGCAAACGCCGCTGACAGGGTAATGGCGATCTCCGTCTTTAGGTGAAGGACAACTTTCAGTGACGAGGCTATGGTCAGATTCAAGGTCAGTTGTTATTAGTTTTTTTTTTGTTTTTTGTTCCACGTATGAAAACAAGGCGAGCAGTCATCCGTAACCGCGCATGTAATTTACTAATGCACTACATCAGTCTTCATTCAGAGCAGTCATCCGTAACCGCACGTATAACTTCAAAAATGCACCACAACAGTCTTCATTCAGCAACTTTGTTTATTATCATCCATCCTCATACGTTAACGTATTTACCTGAGGCATGCAGCAGTTCATTCACACAATATTCACATCAAAACATTGTACAACAAAAAAAGCATTCACGCACAAATCGCAACGTTTGTTTCCCGTCCAAACATTCATATAAATAATTTTTTTTGGTCTTAAAAATTCTGCATGCTTTATTAAGAGCAGCTTGCATTAAAGATGGCTAAAAAATACAAAATAAATTAATGTAAAAATTATAGCAAAAACTTTTTTTTAATTATCTTCATAGCATCAACATTACAGTAAATCAACAGTAACTACCAATGCATTTTTTACCCTCCCCCCCCCCATATAAAATCATTTAACACATGTGTGATATAACAATATAACAAAAAATAACAAATTTGCATCCAACCCCCCCTCCCCCCTTCGGCGTTACATAATATGTGAACGACCCCTTAATTTTATTTAATAAAGGTATTTTTTTAAATCAAAGCCCTAATGCTAAGATTTATTTTTGTTCAGGTTACGTTGAAATGAATACAAATCTTAATGAGACTGTCAACACTGTGGCCCAGCGAGCACGAACAGATCTACAAGAGTACCTAAAGCATTGAGGATTCCTGCTGACCACGTGATGTCACCAACCAGAGCGGGGAGGTATAGTAAGCAGTGCATTATGTCGCCGTACTTCCAGAGAAACGGGTCCATCATGGTCCTGTAGCCAGAGTTGCGCATCTTGGACACGAAAAATCTACCGCCTTCAAATTTGGGAAAATAATAATAGTAATAATAATAATAATAATAATAATAATAGTAGTAATAAGAATAATAATAGTAATAATAGTAATAATAATAATAATAGTAATAATAATAATAATAATAGTAATAATAATAATAATAATAGTAGTAATAATAATAATAATAATAATAATAATAATAAAAATAATAATAATAATAATAATAATAATAATAAAAATAATAATAATAATAATAATCTTATTGATTTCATTTTCAAACTCAAGATTGCAAATAACTTGTGTTGTGAAGGTTTGGATTTCATAATATAATGTGACATGATAAACTAATAGAGCGAGCAAAGGTTCACTCTACTTAGTCACAACCCACACCTTGAAGATAAATAACCTATTTAAACTATTGAAAAAGTTTCCAAAAGTAATAACTGCAGGTACGTAGCGTGCGGGGAGGGGGCAGGGGGCCGGGCCCCCCCTCTGCGTTTTATCTGCCCCCGCCCCCCTCTGCTTATTTGCTCTACTCAGTAGAACTGTCACGCTACGGGGCTGAATAACTGCATTTAAGCAAGTAACTTATTTTGAGGTTTAGTAAAACAACACCAGTGTATATATATTTAAAAAAAAATGAAAGTAAAATTTGTTTTTAGGGAACAAAAAATGTACATTTTAAAAAAATAAAGATTATGGCAGATATATTTCTCATGTGACTGTATTAAAAAAACGATTTTGATTTGTGTTAGTATTTTAAAATTTTAATTTTTTATTAATAGAATGTCAGCCAAAATAAACAGCATTTACGTGTACATGAATAATTATTTTCTTTTTTTAAGTAAACGCACATCAATTCTATTGAATATGCCAACTTGGCAGTGCCCACAATAGCCGAAGGGTACAAATGCTTATCAGATTCGATGGTTTATGAGCCCCCCCCCAACTAATATTTTCTCCTGGTACCCCTCAATCATTTCAAACTCACTGCCCGGGACCCCCCCCCCCCGCCCTCCGCCCCAAGTATCTAAATCTTGGCCTAGGAACCCCCCCCCCTAAATACATCATTATCTCTTACCATGACCCAAATATATCTTCTAATAATATAATAGCGATTTTTGGGTTCTGCGTTAAATCGAAAGTAAAAAGAATTAATACAACAGTATTACAGTTTAAAATACAATCATGAAAAAATCGGATCTGCCCGAAACCAAGAGGTATATCTTAGTGTCTAGGGGCCATCCATAAAAGACGTCAACCAACTTTTTGCTATTTTTTACCCCCCCCCCTCCCCCCTTGTCCACATTTGTCCACTTTTAACTGGACCCCCCCTCCCCCCCCCCCCAGTTGTGGACGTCCAAAACATAAAATTTACCGAACATGAATTAATGAATATTTCGAATTTTTAAATTGGGAGAATGTAAACGATATAAAGAGTACATATTTACAAACATTTTTTTTCAGAAATTCAAAATTCTAAATATGAAAAAAATTACTGTTTAAAAACATTTTATTGAATTATAATTAAAAAATGCAAAGCATTAAACCACAATTATTCAGTTGGATTGAAATTCCCATTGCAGCCATTCAAACATATTTCGTATGATGACTACATCTGTTGGTGAATTTTCAATTTCTGGTTCAATCTCCTTGTCAAATACTTCTGCTTCATCATGTTCACAAACAGGAATATTGTAATGGACGACCTTATGTTTTTTCATTGCCACCTGTGATGGGAAGTATTTGCCACAGAAACACATTCGCTTGGGAATTTTTCCAGCCACTGATGGACAATAGAGATCAAAAGGCATGCTACTGTAACTGTGATCGGGCTCCAGACCAATCAGTGCAAGCTTCTGAAACAGTGATCCATAAGTACCACTACTACTCCCGATAGCTGCAGCCATGACGCCTGCTTCATGACTAACAAAAGGTACAAGAGCTGGAATGAAACGTGTGGGAAATAGTTCATCATGTTACATCATTACATTTGATGATCTGCAGAAAATATTGAGACTGTTGGACACGATTCCAACACCAATTCACAGAGGGAGATGGAAGAAATGTGCTTGTGCTGCTTGGTTCAACATACTGTGCATGCACATCATAGCCATCAATGACAGCCTGACTCCAAACTTCAGCGAGTATTTCTCCAGCCTTTTTAAAGTTTGCTTTTTCCAGGTTTTGGTCTATAGTTTTACCATTTGCATCCAAATGGGACCCAAAATGATCATGAGGAAGAATGAGGCCTGACAGGTCATGAGACAATGGGGCCATTCGTCGTTCTACAGCGTTGTAGGCACTGTGACCCGGGGCATGACAGGCTATAAAAAAAGCATCAAGATTGTGCTTGGTAAACAAATTATATGCAGCGTTCAAAGTTTTTGGATAACGTGGGTTCTCGTCTGGGCCTCCGTCAACAGTAATAATAACTATAGGCTTTACTAATCCACCATTTGTACATGCTACATTCTTGAAAATATCCTGAGAGACAAGTACATCAAAATCCGCAACATGTGAGGCAGCAGTACTGAAGTCATGTTTACCATTCCTTATTAATATAGATGTTGGTCCAGAACTGGTCACACTGACATCCTTGATAATACATGCAGCATAAACTGAAGGTATTAGTTTATGCCTATCTGCCACAGCCCAATCATGGTCAGGCAAATGGATACGATATTCCAGATGCATTAGAAGTGGTGCCTGTTTTGATGCAGCTGGAAGGCCCAAAGGAACTCTAGCCTTGTCGTCCTGGCTAAGAAAGAATGTGCACTGACTGCCCATCAATACTGCCAATTTTTTTTATTGTAAAGAGCGATAATAAAATTAGTTAAAATAAAAATGAACAATAAAAAAAATAAAATTTAAAATATTTACATGAGAAAAAAAAACCTTTTGTGCCGACACTACAGTCGCCATTTTGTCTGTTTCGTTTTAACAACGTGTATCTGTCGGCATAGTTCTGACAACTTTTAAATAATAAAACGGCTTCCGATATCTATAACTCTTTTGTCATTAAACTGGAAATTTTTGCAGTAAATTTATGCAAAAACACTACATTGTGGACATCCACTCTGTCCTCAACCCCCTCCCCCCATGTCCACTTTAGTCCACTTTTTGCTGAATCCCCCCCTCTCCCCCCCCCCTTTGTGTGGACGTCTTTTATGGATGGCCCCCTATCTAGGACTCGGAATATTTTAATGTCTCTGTCTATGACCCCCCACCCCTCCCCATTATCTTGAAGTATCTGCCTACGATGACCCTTTAAATTCTGTGACGCAAAAAAAAAACAACTAAGCACGGGATGTTTATAAATTTGGTAACGGTACAGAGAACGTAGAAAAAGACGAATACATTAAAAATATCATATGGGTGGGTGGGGGGGGCGCTCACCGACGAGGAGACTCATGGCGTACCCGAGGGGAGCCTGACACCAGATCAGCCCGGCCGGAGAATTGAGAACCTCTGTCGTCCCTGCGATAAAGTTGCCCCCAACCCAGGTAGCTGGGAAGAAAATTTTAAAAAAAAATATATATTAATAAACAGATTTACTTATGTTTATATCTAAATTCAGTTTTTTTTAAACAAACGACCAAGTAAAATAAATCAGAAGTAGTTTTAAAAATATGGCGATTAACAGCTAATTAACTTTGATTATTAAAAATGTGTTTACCTTTCCCCATTGTTTACCTTTTCCCCATTTTTTTACATTTCCCCATTGTTTACTTTTTCCCCATTGTTTATCTTTTCCCCATTACTTACCTTTTCCCCATTGTTTATCTTTTCCCCATTACTTATCTTTTCCCCCATTGTTTACCTTTTCCCCATTACTTACCTTTTCCCCATTGTTTATCTTTTCCCCATTATTTACCTTTTCCCCATTGTTTAACTTTCCCCCATTGTTCACAGTTTCCCATTATTTACTATGTTTTTACATTGTTTTATTTTTTTTTTACATAGTTTATTTTTAAGTTTACCCGTCATCGTGAATGACCCGATGACCAGTCCAATTGATCTGTTGGCCAGCATGACGTCGTCCACGGTGATCTTGGATGAGATCAGTTTAAACTTGCGGGCCGCCCATAGCCCCAGGCACAGGATCACAACGTAGAAGAAGACAGTGAGGAGAACACCGACCAGGGCGGACATTTCTGTGTTTCTCGTTATACAGGTCGCGATGAAGTTTTGTCTATCTGAAGTGACCAGCTGAGGTGGACAAAGCTGAAGTCATTGATGATATGAAGAGTTTTTGGTTTAGACAGACACTGTGGACAGACACTTCGGACAGACGCTGTTTGTGACAATGATCTTGCGCGTAATGTGTCCTTAATTTGTGTCCGTCCGTGTAGCCTATTTTTCTGTGGGTCCGACTGTTTGTACGTTTGTTTGTGGTGATCCAGCCCCGGGGGGGGGGGGGGGGGAATAAAATCATTGACTTGAACCGTGCCATCTAGACAGAAAGTAAGTGTGATGCATTTCCGGAGAATCTTTCTGTATCTGTTCTAAATGGGTGTGAATTTCTGGGTGGCTTTCTATGTGTCTGTGTGTGTGTATATATGTTTGTCGGTCAGTGTGTGTGTGTGTGTGTGTGTTTGCGGACATCGGTGTGCGTGATTGTTCCGAACACTTGGCTGTAACAGTGGTCAGCTATGTCGGTGACTGGGCGTGGAGATGGACAGATAAAACCAAAGGTTTTGAAGAAGTAATGACAGTTTTTTGTAAATACCTCGTACTGTGAGTGTTATGGTATACAAGACCTGCAGGATGGTAGTTATTTAGAACCACGTATGTACTGCGTCTAGTTTTTGTTGTATAATTCTTCATCCTTGTGTTGGTTCGTAATTATCACTTGACAAGAGTGTGTGTGTGTGTGTGTGTGTGTGTGTGTGTGTGTGTGTGTGTGATTGGATAAAACCCCTAGACAATTGGTTTCACGTGACACCTACATAAGCACCTGTCTGTCTAAATGTTGTGCCCGTGTGTATGTCTGTATCAGTGTCTCTGCTTATGCCACCGTGTCTCTAATTTTATGTCTGCATCAGTGTCTTTGAGTATATCAATGTGTCTCTTACTTGTACGTCATTCTATGTGCGTTGCCGGCTGCCTCTGTTGGTGAGTACTTACCTATGTGTATCACACATGTGTTGTGTATTTGTATGAGTTTGTATCAGTTGTAAAGGCTTTTGTGCCTATAAAATGTAAAAAATATCTATCTATATGTCACGATAGATCGTGAGCTCAATCGATTTTTCTAGTCATATATCTAATTCTATCTATAGGTCAGTACTAGTACTACTATTCAAAGGTGTAACTTTGGGTAGGCAGCCCCTATATAGGCGACCACTGTTGACCCCTAAGAGGGCCCCAGGAGACGCGCCTGCCAAATTCTCCCTCCCCCTAAACATCACTCATATTTTCTACCTAAGACCTCCCCCCACCCCCATACCTAAGAAGAGCACTGCATATATTCACTTATGTATACGAAACTGTTCTGGCTATGCCGGCAGAACATCTAATTGATTTATAAACTACAATACTTACTTTGTTTGACGTATCTAATTCACCTAATACTCACAGTAGATTCACATTCAGAATTTACTTTTTTTTTTTTTTAACTAAGTAAAATATGTTCAAACAGTGACGGCACCGTATCGATTTTCTTTAACTATCTAAATGACTTTGTTCTTCGTTTCGTTTACGTTCTGTTCTTTTGTTTATACTTTTAGCACTTCCGGGTGATGCGGCTGATAAATTTATAAAAATAAACATTTAAAGTAACGGGAATATCCAGGTCGGAATCCTGGATAATTAAAAACCATGCCCAGTGTGTTGTTGAATCCGATGAGCCACTGAATACATAAGTTCTGTTAAACTGCCATTTGTAATGCGGGGGAATTCTCAGTTTTCAAGGACACGACAGTAGTATCCTTTGGGGAGGTAGGATCGGAGCAAGTAATGGGTCACTGAGCTTGACCCATCAAGTTCTTGACCCAGACCCATCATGACCCATTGAATGTTATTTTCAAGATGGCGGCCGTCGCCATAGAAACCATTTTGAAATTTTAAAAAAATCGCGCGACGACGGGTTTTTTTTAGGGTCGGGCGGAGACAAAGGATGGGTTGTGGGTCAGGGAACATTGACCCATGACCCATGTGACCCATCCGATTTTGCGACCCATTGACCCATTACTTGCTCTGGGTAAGATAGCTCTGTAGAGCTCCACCCCATTTTGGTGTTTACAGTTCCGGTATTTGACTGCTACATGATTACAGCTAATTGGTATATTGGTTGGGGGGGGGGGGGCGTGGTTCATGTGGTTCATTAAAATACCTTATTCGTCACAATTCAGTCTTAACAAAGTATGCTTAATTAATTAATGTGGATCATCAAATATATCCAAATCCGCCAAACTTGTCGTACCGGCCACTGCAGAAAGAGCCTTAAGATCATAACAGCCCAAATTATTTTCAGTCTGTCCTTAAAGTAGGTCATGCCATCCATGTTATAAAAAAAAAGAAAGACAATGGAAAATTCGTTCCAATTCTATGGTATTTAATTTTGAACAACATTCATAACAGAATAATACGGGTATATTGATACAAATTAAAAATCCAGCACATATTATTTGTTGTTGTTTTTGTTTTGTTTTTTGCTTTTAAATTCATTCAAGATAAATCATGTTCACCTGTTTATAAAAAGACTTTTTTCCACATTGTGTGGTTGGGGAAGGAAACCAAGCCACTATAAATAAATGATATATTTTTTTTAATACACTGAAAATCCTTTAGCAAATGTACATCATCTGTGTCTACCCCAGCGGTTCTCAAATGTACATCATCTGTGTCTACCCCAGCGGTTCTCAAATGTACATCATCTGTGTCTACCCCAGCGGTTCTCAAATGTACATCATCTGTGTCTACCCAGCGGTTCTCAAATGTACATCATCTGTGTCTACCCCAGCGGTTCTCAAATGTACATCATCTGTGTCTACCCCAGCGGTTCTCAAATGTACATCATCTGTGTCTACCCCAGCGGTTCTCAAATGTACATCATCTGTGTCTACCCCAGCGGTTCTCAAATGTACATCATCTGTGTCTACCCCAGCGGTTCTCAAATGTACATCATCTGTGTCTACCCCAGTGGTTCTCAAATGTACATCATCTGTGTCTACCCCAGGGGTTCTCAAATGTACATCATCTGTGTCTACCCCAGCGGTTCTCAAATGTACATCATCTGTGTCTACCCCAGCGGTTCTCGAATGTACATCATCTGTGTCTACCCCAGCGGTTCTCGAATGTACATCATCTGTGTCTACCCCAGCGGTTCTCAAACTTTTAACACTTCGTTACCCACCAAGACAACAATTTTGTTTGTTGGTTTTTTGCGACCCACCATAAAAAAATGTTAATGTTTTTTGCTCGCGACTCATGGGCGAAAAGAAAAACCTTGGATAGAACGAAGAGAATAAAAGTGACATTAACTGTCTTTAAATAATGTTCCCTTTAACATAGCTTAAATACCTTTTAATTTTGGAACTTAATGATACAGAGTTGTAATTATGCCACACACACACACTTTTAGAACCACTGCCAATCCAACCAATCCAATACACAAGTTGTGGTAGTTAATAGTCAGATTCTGAAAATTGTGTGTCAGACATTTAAAACTGCACCAAATCTGTGCATGCTCTCAACCGGAATACGCCAATGTAAATTATTTCACATGGAATTTATTTTTTCTTCATAACAAAAATTAACTCTTCATCAAATACAGGCGCTGGAGCCCACAAAGAGTTAATGCACTCGAGAATCATAAACAAACGAACAACAATAAAAACATGGACTTAGAGCCGTGAGGATTCTAAATGGTCGTTTGGTCTTTGAATGTCGGTCAAGTTAAACACAAACTTTGTCTGGTCTTCGTTATTGTGGTCGCCTTGACTGTGGTCCGTGGTGCTGGCTGCGCAGTTCGTGGCCCTCCGCGGGGCGGTAGTGTCAGAACCCTTGTCACTTTTAGGGCGTTTGTCGCTGCTGCTGGCGTTGCTGTGGTCGACTTTGCTGTCGTAGCGCATCATTTCCTGGTGGAAGCTGTCCCCTTGGCCCTTGAAATTTTGATTAAACGTTAAATGTAGTTATATATAATGAAAGGTGCAATCCTCTTAACTAAGTGCATGCATAACGCCATTGAAGACATGCTTAAAATATGATGTATAAAGTAGAATTCTTTTATACATGTCTAATAAAGTAATACATTGACTTCTAATTTATAAAAGTTTATTTAAGCCCAAACGGGCTCATCGGAACAGATGAAGTGTAGACTTCATCTGTTTCAGTAACCTTGGCTTATAAAAGAATTGTGTGGTTAGCACAACGCCCAGTCGCCTTTATTCCCAGGTACCCATTTAAAGCTGGGTGGAGTAGACTTGGACTCTTTCACAAGGACCTAAAAAAAATTCCCAAGATTCTCACTCGGGTTCGAACCCTGGACCCCTACAATCAAAATTCGACCACCCTTACCCTTTTTTAACATATAGTTTGACCCAAATCAACCGACCCTCTATGAGTTCGATAAGAGACTCACAATTGTTCACCATAATAATATAGTAACAAAAAATGCACTGAACTGCATAACAAGTCACGCCATCTAGTTTTAGTGGGGGGGTGGGGGGGAGTAAGGAAGAATAGAATAAATGTAACGGGGAGCGGTACTAATATAACTGAAGGGCTGCATGGTTGGAATGGTACATCTAAAGTTCCTGTTGTTGGTTTGTTTCTTTTTGGGCGGGGTGGGGGGGGGGGCGTTTCCTTAAAAGAGATTGTAACTTATCTACATAAAGTTTTGCTGATGTTTTTATTGTTTTTTTTTTGTCGTGTTCAGTATTGGATGTGCTGTCGCCTTACTTTGAAACAGCCAAACACATCTAGGTAGTCTGGCAGGTATCCCAGTGAGAACACCAATTTGGCCAGGTAAGAGACCGTGAAGAGAGTGACGAGCGAGGCCACCATTGATAACGTCCTGAATGGAAACATTTGAGTGTTGCTGCCTGCGTCGTAACTGATGGGGTGAAAAAAATGGAGGCTTGTAGTTGCATTAAAAAGTAAAAATAAAACCAACGAAGTGCAGACAGTCTACAGCAGTATAAAAATACACATAATGCTGAGACTGACCATAAAGTAATGATAATTAAAGGAATTATTAAATAAAACGTAAAGGTTGTAATAATGACAGCTAAAGTAATTAAAATCAAAAGTAAACATCAACAAAAATGTAATGATGACAGCTAAAGTAATTATAATCAAAAGTAAACATCAACAAAAATGTAATGATGACACAGAGGCGTAGCGAACTTAAATCGCGCCCCCGGGGGGGCACAATAATTTTATTATTATGCAACCCACACTTTTAAAAAACCATATGATATTATATGTAAAATATACCAGGTACCCATTCAATGCTGGGTGGAGTGAACTTGGACTCGTTCACCTAAAATAAAATCCCAAGTTCTCACTGAGATTCGAACCTGGACCCCCTCCAGTCAACAGTCAACCACCTCTCTTGCCCACCCCTCGCTACGCCACTGTGATGACAGTTAAAGTAACCAAAAAATGTAATGATGATAGTTAAAATAAAGATCATCAGAAAAATGTAATGATGACAACTAAAGTATAAATCACCACAAAAAGTAATGATCGAATGTTTAATGGCAGTGAAATCAGGCGGATGCAACAGGAGAATTTCACTGCTAAGATACTTACATTTTTTTGTTGACGGGTCATCTTATCACAGCGACGCCCACAAATGGGGCTGGAAGTTTTGTTATCTCCCCGCTGCTGCACCCTCTGGGTAGGTAACTGGGGCTGGGAGTGAGTTATCTACTCGCTGCTCTACCGTAGGCTGTGGTTGTAATCATCTATAAACCATAGCCACACTTCTCTATAACCAAGAACCAAGGCTCTCGTAACGCACTGGTTTTTTTAATAAGTAGCAGCAGATTCTCACTTTAATCTATGGTTGTGCTTTGTGTGATTCGACTGCGCTTTGGTTAACAGCCCTATTGGCAGGTGTACAGTGTGATAAAATAAAATTGATGCCTCTAACATTGTTGGAAGCCTTACGTTCCTCCGAGAGAGAGGGGAGAACAATCGGAGCAATTGTTAGCAGCCCTGAATCTTTTAAACACAGTGGCCATTCATGAAGTACTCTATAATGACAATGTCAGTTGAAGACAGGAGCTAACCAGTGCAGGATTTAAGTATAAGCTACACAAGCTCTAGCTTAGTGCCCCCAATTTCTTGGGGGCCCCAAAAAAAATTGTCCGAGTGAGCGATTGTCATGTCATATATACTGAACTATTTGGGGCTGACATATAATTTCTTGACTTATAATATAGGGCCCCATATCTCAAATAGCTTAGGGCCTTATCGTCTAAAACAAGGCCCTGGGGGCTACCATGCTCAGAGTTTATCCGACCGACGTCGACCCAGCTACCACAAGTACCGTGCATAACATTTGGCTGAGATGTGTCTTGAGCCTATCAAAGTTACCTCATTATCCCATTTAACGAACTTAACAAAGAGGAAAAGGTTGGCAGCTACGTTTGGCACTTACTATGGGTACTGTATAACGGCCGGAATGTTCAACACGTTGTCCCCGCCAAGAAGGCGCAGGGACAGTCCGGTGATGAAGGACGCCAGCGAGCCGTAGGTGTTGGAGCCGTGGAAGTACAGGACACAGAGCAGCTGCGGGAAGAGTAGCACGTAGACGAAGTCGCTGCAAAGCACCCAAAGTCCATAGATGGACTCCACGCTGATGGCCATGTAGCAGGCCAGGGCGGTGATGACCAGCTGGGCCACCCTTATTGTCCAGATGTGGGCCCTGTTACTCATCTGGAACAGAGGAGAAGAGAATTGGATTGTGTTGGAATGTGAATCTTGTCTGGCATGGTGTGTTTTATACACAGTGAAAGAAAAGTGTGATATTTAAAACAGATAGACAGACTGTTGGGCGATATTGATCGATTTATAGACAGATTAATAGACATACGAGCAGAAAAACAGCAGACGGAAGGTCGAACGGTTAGACAGACAGAGAGACAGACAGACAGATAGACAAATAGATAGATAGATAGATAGATAGATAGATAGATAGATAGATAGATAGATAGATAGATAGATAGATAGATAGATAGATAGATAGATAGATAGATAGATAGATAGATAGATAGATGGATGGATGGATGGATGGATGGATGGATGGATGGATGGATGGATGGATGGATGGATGGATGGATGGATGGATGGATGGATGGATGGATGGATGGATGGATGGATGGATGGATGGATGGATGGATGGATGGATGGATGGATGGACAGATAGATAGATAGATAGTGACCCACGTGACTTGCCTAAACTTGACATACAAACCTTCGTGTTACCTTGACTTTGTAGATCCTGGAGTACATGACCCCGACAATGTTCCTGGAGAACATGCTGCTGGACGACAGGACGGACGAGTCCATGGACGACATGACAGCCGCGGAGATGGCCCCCAGGCCAATGTACGACACCACGGGAGGGCACAGGTAGCGCATAGCCAGGGGCAAGGTCAGAGGTCGATCTGTCACAGAGATTGTAATCTGTCCGTATTCCGTCTCGTTCCAATCTTTTAGATGAAATTACAAAAAAGAGGAATAAAGTCATAATAGATACTTTAGTCATTTATAATACAAAGTCTTCTTAGTCTCTAAGTCTAATTAGGAAAATGTATGTATAGACGTGTGGGACGGATGGCCGAGTGGTGTAGATACTCGACTGTTGACCTGAGAGTCCTGTGTTCAATCCTCGGTTTTTGTATGACCAAATAGCTGAAAGATACACATAAATACTGTGTTCTGTATGTTACACATGCGGTATTCAATCATTAGTTCATATGTATTACGCAAATGTATCCGTAAATTCAAAATAATATAAAAATATTTCGTTCATAAGTTTCATTTTGGCTACCAGTACCTGGGAGGGGAATATACTGGAAGCAGCAGGACAAAAAAATATAACAAGGGATACTCGCCACATGCCGCTATGGGGCACCATCGCCCTCCCTATACATATGGCACGCGAGCCACAGTCGGCACGCAGAGCCTCATCAGTCGGCACGCGACTTAAATACTAAAAAGTATCACTTCCTTTAATTCTAATTGGATCGTTGGCCGCTTGGCTACACATAAATGGTTTTTTTCGGTTACATTTTTTTGGAACACCGTCCCCAAAAAAAGGTTCCCCACCACTACCCTATACAATAACAAGTGACCAACTTTAGTTCGGCAAAATACGACAGGACCATGCATTGTTCTATCATTATTAGGGATGTGACGAAGTTTGAATTCGAAACCGACGACATTCGAATTTCGACGTTTTTTTTTTTTGAGCAAATTCGAATCCGACGAATTTAAAAAAAAAAATTCCATCGGATTCCAATTTGAAAAATTACCGTTTTCAGATCAAACACGGCCGTAGAAATCGTAACTAAAATTTAAAAACCTAGAGACTTTCGAAAACCGAAATAAAGAAAACAGATAAAACTAAACTCCTGGACCCTTACTCAGCTGTCCATAGATTAGACGTCGTATTTGGTCATGAACATATTTTAGATACACCCCTCTCGCCAAATCCGCATTCGCATTCGAATCCGACGGATTTATATTTGCCAGATCCGAATCCGACAGATGCGGATTTTCAACAGCTCCATCACATCCCTAATCATTATACAGCAGACAGAACTATTATAAATTATTTAATCAGGTGGCGGTCGGTGATAACGTAAATATTTAATGTAATGAAAAGTATATTAGTAACATACATTTTAAACAATGACTAATTATTTCTTTGGTAGGTTAGCTGTTTGTTTTTTTTAAATAAGTGAGGTGATGTCATATCACTTACTTGCAGAGGCGGCTGCCACGCCAATCAGGATAGAAGGTAGGGCCATGACTACACACCCTATTGCTCCAAGGAAACTGAGCAGGCGAGCAACATTCGCGGACTTGGCAGCCAAAACCCTTTGCCAGTACACCTGGGATGAGAAAGTTGAAATTCGTACGTCAGTTGCTGTAGTAAGATTACATGAGTAGATTACATGAATAGATTACATGAACAGATTACATAGGTCATTGATAGAAGTTGTTGCATTAGAGTATGTTACGACACAGGTGTTTCCATTGATAGGAATTCATACACTAGGGCGGGGTTCGCGGCGTAGGGTGGGGGTGGGACTTTAGGAGCACAGACATGGGGGGGCAAACGGTTTTTCTTGGAGGGGGGGGCCCTCTTTAAGCATTACTATGTGAGTAGGGGCTTACCTGTACATGTCTGCAATGATTTTGTAGAAACGGAATTACGGAACGGATGGTAGTGTGGTAGAGCGCTCGACTGTGTCGACCTGAGGATCCCGGATTCGATATCCAGGGAGAAAGTTCCCACCATGTCTCCGTGGTGCCTATCACTATCAGTTGTGGTGGAAATGAAAAGTATGGCCCACAACAGTCCCAATACTGGTTTTTTATCCTTAAGCGATACATATCCCATTCTTACATGGGCTTTATTTTTATTGCGATATAATTCAATTACTAATATTTTTTTTTTTAAATTATAAATGTGAAGTTCAGAACTTACTAGCATAGATTATGATATTTTTCAAATACGGCTGACTCAGGGAAGTATGGCTTACTTAATGGATTGTGGTGTACTTGAAACAAAAAGGACTACTTAAAGAAGTAAGGTTTACCTGAGTAAGGCTTACCCAAAGAAGTAATGTTAACCTGGAGAAGCAAGACTTATAATAAGTTAGACAATGTTTTTTTTTTTAAAGTATGTTCCTGTGTGAGTAACCTGCCATGGAATCCCTCCGAATATTAAAAGCAGGGCCGTGTCCGCGTACAACGGCACGCTGTCCACCTGGAGCTCCCCCATCCAGACTTGAGATGAGTTGGACAAAGGCCCCAGGGACTCGTCTGTTAGGGCAAAGGGCGCACACAGCCACTGTGAACAAAAAATGTAAATATAAGATTGATTATTTTAATACTGTGTACAGATTTCAAGGTCACTCAGCATTGGCTAAAAATAGATTGTGATGAATTATTTGCTGCACAAACATAGTCTTTCTTGTGGGGTTTTTATTCTTTGGCTGTGGGGGGGGGGGGGGCAGGTAAAGGTATTTTCGGAGGCTGAGTTACATGGGGGGGGGGGGCTGGACTAATGTTAATTTTGGGGTCCCTTTGCATAAACGTTGATAAGGCAGCTCTTGGAAATGTAGGGCCGCTAATTGTTTCGAACCCTTTTGTATTTTTACCTTTAACCGGTGTGGTCGTTTGGGGGGGGGAGGGGGAAACGTATGCTTTCATTTATCCTCTCTGTATAACTTACAGACTTGGTGTCGCCCATCTCTCGACTTATAGACCATCTCCAACTCTGCAGGTCAGTGGCGAATATATTTGACTTTATCGGGGATTGAACCCTGAACCTTTTGCATGTGAGTCGAGTTCACTATCGACACGCCTGCTCCTCCTCCTCTTTAACCCTCCCCCCCAACCACCCACCCACCAACTTTTAAATGATTTTATCACAGGTCTCTGTCAAGCTTGTTTTCCTTGTGGCTGGCGAAATTCAAGTCTATGTCCTTACATCACCTTTCCCTCTCGGTAAAAAAAATTCGTACAAAGTACGCATTTTTTTTTAAATACAGAATTAACAATCATGTATTACAATTATATTACAAAAAGAAAAGGTACCAAGTCCATATCAATTATGAATACAAAATGTCACAAAAATGCAAATCTAAAAAAAAATCATAAACACATTTCTTCAATACTCATCGTCATAAGTATCATTAAAATTATCTCATATATCAAATCTCAATAAAAAAAAATACATTGATTGTATGGTTTAGTCTCCTTATGATCATTTTTTCTTTTCAAAATCAATGAAGGCAAATCTTTTACCACCTACAAAAGTAGGATCCTTCAGAGGTAAAGAAAATTAATCTAATGTCACAAAAAAAAAAATAATTTTCCTTAATTGTGTGTATTAAAAAAATGAAGTTAAATGTTTTTACAAGAACAATGAAGGCAGACATCCCTCAAAATGGATAAGAGTAAGAGCAAGAGAAAAAAAATATATGGGTAAATTTGGTGATTGTGGACAACGTAGAAAATATTAAGGTAAATACAGATTAAAGGGAAAAACAAGAGCGACATCATGATATGAAGAAAACAACTATGCAATTATAAAAATGTGATTACATCAGTGATTACATTTGATATGCAAAATAATAATGTAATGAAATAAGAAGGCAACATTATAACAGCAACAAAAAAAAAATCAATTGTTCAATGTGGTCACTGTGGTAGTTCAGTTAATTAGTCTCGTCTCTTCAACCCAATCAAAATATTCGTTGCTAACAGCTGGCCTCATATTCCTAACTCTACCACAATTACGTCCATATTGTGTTTGATGTCCAAACCTAACTTTACAGCGCTCTACTCCGTGGCTCTGTCTGTCATGGGGATTCTGATAACACTGGGCCCTATGATAGTCATGTCTATCTGGAATAGTTTTCCATGGATTTTGGAAAGTCATACTTTTGTTTGCGTGAATACTACTTCTGTCTAGGTGTATCTGTTTTCTATCTTGGTATATTCTATTTCTGTCTGGGTATACCTGTTTTCTGGAATTTGATGGACAGTGCCTCGCAACGTGACCCCTCAAGTGACAATTAAAACATAGGATGTTGGATAGTCTTTTAGGACAGGTCTTACATGTGTGACCTAGTCTTCTACACGAATAGCACACGAGGACAAATGGTCTTTCATTAACTGTATGCACAGGCTTAGTGTCTTTAACTGGTACAGATTCAATTCTGTCTTGAATAATTGGCGGTTTATTTACCGTCACAGTATGGCTTTCTTTGATTGAGTTAAGTTTAGTTATGTCTATCTTAACTTGCTCTTCTACATGTTGGTCCGGTTGTGTGGAGGGTATTTCTTGTATTTCTCTGTTCACATTAGGACATGGTTTTCTGTATATGCCCTTTTTATTGATCCAGTGGAGAATTTGCTCCTTAGTGCAGTCTTGGATGTCTGGTAGGTTGCCAAGTATGATGTCAGCAACGGGATTGTCCATAACGGTTGCCATAATAGACCCAGATATGAATGGTGTGTCGATATTAATTTGTGCTGTCGGGAAAAGTTTCTGTGAGCCATCTGCGAGTGTTATTTCTTCCTCGAATGGTAGAAACTGTGTGGGTAAAACTAAACTTTTCCTCACCAGTATATTGACTGCCCCTGTATCTCTGAGTAGTTCCGCTACACAGTTGTTGACCAGTGCTGGAAAGAATATGAGTTTACCTCGTGGGCTCAATACAGCGGCGACTGGCGTGTTGAGTCTGGTGGTTGGTCTGGATCTGCTCTCATTTCTTCTTGCCTGTAATGGGGATGGTGGTGAGCGGTGTCTACTGGTGTGATTATTTCTCCACCCTGTATATGATTGAGGGACAGTATTTGTGTGTTGGGCTTGAGAGGTAGCATGGCAGTGCCGTGCGATGTGACCTGGTCTCCCGCATGTGTAACACGTCCAGGTCTCTGGTCTTTGCTGTCTGGGTGGCACACTGAGCCTTCTATAGCGTTGACTCGCTATTGCAGCAGTATATTGTGGTGAATCTGTCCTGCTGACTGGGAGATCGGGATGAGCATCACGAAATGTGTAGAGTTCCCTAATGAGTGCTGCCTCTGTTCTCACCTTTCTTTCTTGCAGGAACTGGAACAATTCTGGACTGGATGTTCTCAAGAACTTGTCCACTACCAGCAACTCCATTATTTCCTCAGGGTCATCTTTATTAATGCCAGATAACTGTAGCCAGTTTACTAAATGCGATTTGACCGTACCTACAAACTGTCGGGGGTCATAATCATAATCTGGTTTAATGGTGTGAAAAAGTCTCCGATAAGTATCCTCAGACTTGCCCAGAATCTTCGTTAGCGCTTTCTTTAATAGCTCGTAGTTCGATATTTCTGCTGGTTGTAGGGTTTGAATCAAAGAGAGAGGTTTGCCCATGATTAGAGAAATAAGGTGAGATGGCCATTTTGTTGTGTCCGTTTCCTGAACAGACATTACTAACTCGAATTGTAGTAAAAAACTTTCTATGTCTGTTGTACCATCAAATGGTGGTGGTTTGTTGAAGGGGCCCGGTGTTGAAAGATGCTGTACAACATTTTTATTTGTGGCTCTTATCTTTTCCATTTCAAGCTCATGGGCTCTGGCCTTTTCCTGTTGTTCTGCCTGGTGTTGTCTCTCTTTTTCTCGTTCTTGTCTCTCTTTTTCTCGTTCTTGTCTCTCTTTTTCTCGTTCTTGTCTCTCTTTTTCCTTTTGTTCTGCTTCGAATAATCTCTCCCTCTCTCGTTCTTGTCTTTCACACTGCTTCTCGATATACTTTGTTAAGTCCTTATCAGTGAGGCCCAATTGTTTGCCTGTGGCAATTATTTCTTCCATTTCGTAAATACTTCTGACACGGTAGACAATAGTTTATTCTCTAATTGAACTGTCACTGCTTACACCTAGTTAAAAGCATGGGTTCACTGGACAAATGAGATCTGTCCTGCACTTCTGACACCAAATTGTCAGAGTATGGATGCGGTGGTCTCTTTTATATATTTATTTTTTAATTACTTTCTTTAATTGCACAACTTATACAAGTTCATAACACCTCCAGTTATTAACTCGAAATCACTTTATTGAATAATCATAAGAACTAGTTATTCAATAATGAACATTCTACGATAAATACCAGTTGTCCGTTCTTTTAATACAATAAATACTTCTTCCTAGCTCCTCCGTTCCTTCCTTCTTCAAACTTAAAACAAAACAAAAATAACCAAAACAATGTTCTATCTCTTTCCTCGTCAACCGTCTGTGTGTTTTCTTCCTTTTCTTTCCCCCCGTTCAATAACCCGTTCATTAGGTGCGTCACCGTACTACAGGGAATTCCCTCTAACATCTACAATAATACAATAATTAATTGTCTATCTATATAACTATCTAACAATGTGTCTGTCTAATTATCTATGTCTGTCTATGTCCTTACAGTTATAATATTATGGAAATAATTGACGTGTACACAGGCCCACCGACTGAAATTTTGGGCCCCTGGGCAGGGCTGTCACGGGCCCCCCTCGTGCTGATAATAGTATTTTCAAAAAGTTGATTGGCCAGCTCAGTCCGAGCCCCTAAAACTAGCCGGGGCCCTGGACATTCGCTCCCCCGCCCCCGCCACCCACCTCTCGGCAGCACTGCGTGTACATCTAGTTTACAATAAAACAGTGAAAGATGGAATCAATTGACATTTTAAAAAAAAAAAAGTTTACATTTACACTTTTAAAAAAAATCATGAATCCTTTGACCTGCAAAAAATTTATTTCTCCTGTGAACTTATTTTGGTTTTTTTCCACGTTTTATAAAAAAAAAAAAAACCCCAACTCTTTATCGGCAAGCTACTCACCAGACCAATGAACATGCAGATCAGCTGTACCACGTCTGTGTATGCCACAGCGTACAGCCCACCAATCAGCGTGTAGATACAGGCAATGGCCGCTGACACTATGATAGACAGTGTTATATCGAGACTCAAGATGACACTCAAAGAAGCGCCTGGAGTAAAAAAAAAAAATGAATTTAAATGAAATAACATTCTTTTAACTTCTTTTTATCTGCCCCCCCCCCTTTCAACGCCCCCCTACACCATCACTATATCCCCCCCCACCTTCCCGAACCCATAAACCACTATGCTAAAAATAAAAAAAAAATAAAAACGGCCTAGTAATTATATTACTATTTGACTGGATCATTAACACTGAGTGAATCGTGTGGGTCGTGCATGTGTACCTACCTAGAGCAGTCAGTATTGCGGCGGACCAGAAGACGTCACCGGTCAGAGCGGGTATGTACAGCAGATGATTCATCAGGTCGCCGTATTTGAACAGGAATGGGTCCAGCATGGTGGTGTAACCGCAGTTTCGCATCTTGGTGGCGAAAAATAATCCACCTGGAATATTTGGCAGGTCTGTGTAAAAGTGTAACTTTACGTGTAGGGCAGTGGGGGTTGGGGGGGAGGGTTAGAAAGTAAGATAAGTTGACAGACAGACATATAGGTAGATAAATAAGTCGACAGACAGACAGACATTTTGAAGGGGCAAGACTTTAAAAAATAATTAACAATAAGATAAATAAGTCGACTGATAGATAGATAGATAGATAGATAGATAGATAGATAGATAGATAGATAGATAGATAGATAGATAGATAGATAGATAGATAGATAGATAGATAGATAGATAGATAGATAGATAGATAGATAGATAGATAGATAGATAGATAGATAGATAGATAGATAGATAGATAGATAGATACTCACCAATAACAAGACTAACGGCGTATCCAATAGGTGCCTGGCACCAAACCAGTCCTCCCCCTGAACTCACAATTTCCGTGGTTCCATTGATGTACCCACCACCGACCCATGTAGCTGGACGATAGAAAACAAAAAATAACTGACTGTCTCGTCTAGTCTGGTTCATCTAGACTGTCTCATCTGTCTCGTCCATCCTCTTATCTAGTCTGTCTCATTCTAAGCTCTGCCTCATCTAGTCCGTATTATTATGTGCATAACTTGCGTGTAGGGGAGTGAGCGAGGGGGGGGGGGACTGGTACACTTGACCTGCCCCCCCACCCGGCCCTTAAACTACCTGTCATCGTGAATGTCCCGACGACGACGCCGATGGACCGGTTGGCCAGCATGACGTCATCCGTGGACACATTCTTTGTCCTGAGGCCGGTCTTGCGTGCAGCCCAAAGCCCGACGGCCAGTATCAGGATGTAGAACACGATGATGGAGATGAGGCCACCCAGGTCGTAGCCCATTTACAACTAGATTGACCGGAAAGCGGCCTATATAGTCTGTATCAAGACTTCGCTGTACCTGCATTTATTTTAAACCAATATCAACACTGTTATTTAAAAATATATTTTCATGACATATAAACGGTACAAATAATGATACAGTTTTTTTTTTTATTCAACAAGCAAATAATAATAATATTTGAACATTAGCTAATGTGGACTAAGGGGGTGTTAGTACAGTAGAGAATGCAGTAGAGACCATGCCGTAGGCCAGTAGGCTTCGTGTAGGTTTAGAGTCGGTAGAGAAGATGAAGTAGGGCAGTAGATAGTAGATATTACATGAGAGTATAGTGCTGACAGGCTTTTGGAGTAGACATAGGCAGATATAAGTAGTTAGAAGAGAAGTGTATTAAGTTTTATTGAAGTTATATTAAAGCATTTTGTATATAGTGTACTGCACTGAGTTTTGTTCTTTATACATAAGTATAAAAGTTAACGTTGCATATTTGGTGAGGTTATATATAAATCACCTGGCGAGCCTGCCCTCCATACATATACAGTGGATTCCGCTTAATTGAGACACATCGGGACCGAGGCTTTTTGTCCCAATTAAGCGGTTGTCCCAATTAAACATACAAATTTACCATTGGCTTCTTGGTAGTGACGCCACGGTTGCAAGTACATAATACTAATTTAATCCTATAGCATGTATATTTTCTTTATAGGAACTCTCCAAAACTATTTTTATTTGATTGGTGCATTTGAACATGAGCATTAAATATATATCACTAGACCAGAGGTTCCTAAAGTTTTGAGCGATTCTTTTAATTTTGTAGCATTTAGAAAGAGTTATAATATCTCACTTTTAAAACTTTGATTAGTTTATTTTTATTGTTTGTATTTTACTGCGACGACCCGACCCCCCCCCCTAAAATTTGCCCGCGATCCACACTTTAAGAACATCCCGACAAGCCACTACACATGTTAAGTTTCGGGGAATCTGTCTTAAATCTAAAAATTGATCTCAAAGCAGTGGCGTATATAGGGGGGGGAGTTGGGTGCGGTCCGCACCGGGCGGCACTTTTTAATACTTTTTAGGGGGGGGGGGGCGGCAAAAATGTATAGATTAAATTGAAATACCTAAATAAGAGGGCGGCAAAATCGTCTTCCGCTCTGGGCGGCCGATACGCACGCTACGCCGCTGTCTCAAAGCATACAATTTTAATATGTAAACTAGCTCTGTTCATGCGGTGCTCCACTCCCCCCCCCCCGACAAACACAGTGTCTGTACTTTACAGCCCCGGGGGGTTCTCAACCGTTGGTACCCTTCACCCTCCCCGACCCCTAAGGAGTGCTGGAACGGTTGTGAAGGGGGTACGCAGCGACACATACTTTTCGTTTAAAGACAACCAACCCCAAGAGTTTGAAGATGGTCCCCAGCCAGCTTGCTGCGTGACTCGCATTACCCAATCCACATGCTCAGGAATCAAATTCCATTCTGAAAATATGTCAACGTATTCGCGAACTGACAAGTGAGGGACTTACCCGCGGACATACTTTTAGCGTCATTTTGGTTTACAGTCGCGAGAAAGGCTGAGAACCGCTGCAAAGAATGGGTGGGAGGGGGGGGGTTGCACACGCATACACACACAAACACAGACACACACACACAGACTATGAACAGTACGGTAACCTGTATAATTAGCCTCAACGAAGTTGTAATATATCAAAGCCTGTGTTGTCCTGTGTGTCGGTGTATAATAGCCGTGAAATGTATTAGTGACGGTTTAATTTTAGTCGGTATAAGTTTAAAACATCACGGCAACATACAATGGTAAATGTCACTCCCCCCCCCCTTTTATATCACAGTGGGTTGGGGGGGGGAGGATATGCCTTGGGAGAAGGGGGGTGAGACTTAAATTTCATTAAAAACTACGTGACCAAAAAATCTCCTACCGCCTCTGACATCTGATGATTAGAGTGCCCCAGTCGTGTACGCTTTCCAATGGCCACAAACAGGGCCGTCTTATCCTATAGCCACAGTAGGCACTCTGCCTAGCAGGGCCTGAGAATCTTTTAGGGCCTCATAAACGCCAAGAAATGTTATTGTTTTTTTTTTCCTAATCGGAATTATCGTTATTACTCTCGAGCGCGCGGGACTCACCATAGTCCTTTAGATGCAATAAGCGCTCAGGGTTCACGACATTTAATAGATGATCATGCCACCCCCTCCACCCCACCCCCCAAAAATATTACCGGGGTCAACAGGTACCTAAGAACAGTGCCGAACCTAGGGATTTGGGGGCGTGGGGGGTTAGCCTCTCTGGGGGCCCATGCATTTAGACATTCGACACCATGACATGTGATAATGTACTTAATATTTAATGTAAAAAAAATTTGGGGGGCCCCAAGGGGACTTTCGAATTTGGACCCCCTCCCCCCATCCTAGGTACGCCTCTGCCTAAGAACGTCACTGTATGCAAACAATCCAAATGTTTTCTTTTCGCTTGTTTTTTCAAGAGGGAGGGCCGAGTGTAACATCACAAGAAACACAACAAAACAAAATTAAACAAACACTTCTGCGCCTCTGTAGGCCAATCTGCAAACCCCTACTGTGTGTTAAATGTCACCAGATATCACCTGCCAGAAGAAGAGCGTGGCGTGCTAATATCCTTGAAATACAGCGCGCAGTTGTGGACCTAGTAGTATAACAACCAGTGGCGTAGCGAGCTTAACTCGCTCCCGGGGTACAATGTCTTTTTAGGGCCCTCCCTCCCCCCGGGGCACAATGCCTTTTTAGGGCCCTCCCTCCCCGGGGCACAATGCCTTTTTAGGGCCCTCCCTCCCTCGTCCCCCCCATTCGAAAACCATATAATTATATTTGAAATGTACCATTTGGCGCCCCTTTGTGAGTAGCGCCCCGGGCATGATGCCCCCCCCCGTTGTCCATCCCTCGCTACGCCACTGATAACAAGAGGTCATATAGTGGACCTATTATAACAACAGGTCATTTAGTGGACCTAATATAACAACAGGTCATATAGTGGACCTGTTACAACAACAGGTCATACAGTGGACCTATTACAACAACAGATCATATGGTGGACCTTTTATAACAACATATCATATAGTGGACCTATTACAACAGCAGATAATATGGTGGACCTTTTATAACAACAGGTCATATAGTAAACCTATTATAAAACAGTTCATAACAACAGGTCATATAGTAAACCTATTATAAAACAGTTCATAACAAAATAATAAAAGATAAAACACTACGTATATCTAACCTCAATGCACCAAGCCAATGTTCGCTTTCATACACAACTTGCGTAACTGTTACATAACGTACTTCTCAACATGATTATCCAGTCACATATGAATGTATCACAAATCTAGCACATCATAAAGTGCATGTGAATGTTCCATCTCGACTAATATATCAGTGCAAGTAACAAGCCTCTCTGCTTGTAAAAAAAAATTCAAGTCGCACTCATTAGACACAAAATAAAAATGTCCAACTCGGCATTACGTTCAGGCTGAGGCGGATATGTTTAAATTCCTGGTTTATTTTTATTTTTCTCCTCTTAGTCTTATCTTGTGATATTTTATATATTTTACTGTAAACACTCGCAATTTACGCTCGCGTGCGTCATGAAAACGTAAGCCCCCCCTCTTCCCCCACCCCACCCCACCCTTTTCAAAAAAAAAAAAACAAGAGGGGGATTATGGTAAATAAAACTTCCTGGGAGAGAAGGGGGGAAAAAAAGGTGGGTCAGTTTTGATGACGTCATGGAAGTTTACCTACAAAATGTCCAAGTACACATTTTTTCTTTACGTCATTAACTCAGTGATTCTCAAACTTTTTTTTTCCGTTTTCGTTCACGCCTTTTTTTTTTTTAATTTTAATACAGGTGTAATGTTGCGACACGGTGATCGTAGGTTAAAGCAATGGCAGTGATACCTCAGAACCCGAACTTAATCAGCTCATGGAAATCGTTGGAAATTCAAAACGTTCGAATTCAAAATCATTTTTTAATATAAGTAGTGGATAATGAATGGATCCGTTCCAAAAAAGTGGGTAACTTAACATAAATAGAAAGAAAAGCTGAAAATGAATAATGAAAAAGATTTGCGAAAAACAGATGACATACAGGTGGCGTGAGATGTGACATACAATGACATGAGATGTGATATACAGGTGGCGTGAGATGTGACGTAAGGTGGCGTGAGATGTGACGTAAGGTGGTGTGAGATGTGACATACAATGACATGAGATGTGACACACAGGTAACATGAGATGTGACATATAGTGGCATGAGATGTATCATAAAAATACAATGTTTAAGTTGACACAACACTGTTTATTATGACAGTACACAGACCGTTTTTTTTAGGCATTTGGGCAATTAGTAAAACGTCCAGAGTCCGTTGCCAGGTAAAATTTGATATCAAATCAGATGACGTAAATCAATAATAGTGGGACGCCCCCCCCCTTGTAATTTCCTCATTTGTGCTGATAAAATAATCATAAAACATTCATAACAGGGTAGTGTTGATCGAACAATGCTATGGACCCATCGAGGACTCCCAGATATAAAACAGCGCCTCGGACTGCTACCCCGAAACAACTAATACCTGTGCACTGTGAATGTTTCCAGTGGTATTAAACATTGCTGAAGTATTGTGATATAAAAAAAACCCAGGGTAGCGATGAAAAAAAACCTAGAGAAGTATACATAAATTTAATTAATATACATACATTCACCTGTGAGTGTGCAAATGTATTTCATTGTTTGAGTTAAAACAGGATTTAATCTAAGCAAAACAAACAAACCCAAAGTATTTGAACAAAGGTAGCTCTCGGTAAGCATTGTGTAAAAAATGATCCTGATAACATGTACACACAGACATACACACACAAAACGTAAAAACTCTCACATAATCACACACACACACCACACACACACATATTAACATACTCAGCCAGTTCAAAAAGTAAAATGCATAATAAATAGCGCGCGCACACACGGGGTTAAATACTCCCACACATAAACACTATTCTTGCTTGTTCATCACATATGTTCATTATTCTTTTTATTTTAATTCATTGTCATAGAGACACGAACACATGGGTTTGGCCTAGGGCCTAAACAGCTGTGAAGACGGCCTCTGACACACACAGAGAATACCTTTCAGAATTCCTGTTAGACCGAATTACTCTGAACCTAGACGGAAGCTCTGGTGGATGTTAACCGGAACTGATTTATTCAAGGTTACTACAAATAAAACAAAAGATTTCAATTCATCAACAAATTAACTCACTTATTTTTGATGTTGCTTACTCCATTTGCGGGTGCATCACCTCAATTCCGAAAGGGGGGGGGGCACATGACCCACGTTTTATTAAGGCAACAAAAATAACTGTCGTTTTCAAACGACACCTGCGCCGAGTTTTCAATTGATTATTTAATTCATTTGTTGGCGTATGTGGGAGTACTTTTGACATTCTCGGACGGTAATTATGACAGCGGCGTAAACAGAGCTAGTGGCGCAAAGGGAGGGGGTCGTGGTTAGATAATGACGCCACATTCCCAAGATGAAATGTACTAAGGTAAATAAAGATGTCGGCTTTGATTGGCGGAAACTTTTGCAAAGTCAGTGCAGCCCCGAGTTGGTTGGCCCCCACTTGTTACGCCCCTGATTAACTGGCCATTTGGTTACGTAGTCTGTAACTATACCATATGGTGTAAAACAGAATGATTTTGTTTTTACTTAGAATGTTTTTTTTTTAATCTCTACGCCGCCATTATAAAATCATTTAGCACTATCTCATTATCGAAATCCATTGGCGAATTCTAAAAGCTGGCGTACCCAAATGAGAGCCCTGGGGGTCCTAAGCTAAGACCCCCCCCCCCCCACAAAAGAAAAGACAACTTTACACTCTCATTCTTATCGTCCCTGTTTCTTTTTTTTTCTATATAAAAGGGGGCACTGTATTTCCATCAGCGGCCGGGGAGAGTTAACCCACCTAAATATTCCCCTGATAACATCTACTTAATAATCTACTTAACACATTTTTCACGGTTGCCGGCCAGTGGTGTATTGGTAAAATAAGAAGTAAGGGAACGCATAGTGGGAGCCAAAAAAAAAAGTCCTATTTTCAGCAAACTATTTTTTTCCGGTTCTGAAAAAAAGGTAAGGGAACGTCGTTCCCCCGCGTTCCCCTCCCAATACGCCCCTGTTGTCGGCCTGCCACACCTTCAACCGTTTTCTTTTTTAAAGTACCTACTATAATAATAATTAGCTGATTACAATTTAAAACACAACGACTCGGCCGACTTTAATTAGTCTGACTTTGTTTAAATGTATTCATTAAATGCGGGCTGTAGAGTTGTTGGCCAGGTGCATATCGTCTGCTGATAAATTTTCGGTTAAGGTTCCAAACTAAACATTGTACGATCTTAGTAACTAACTTCCTTATTTCAACCTTAAACAGACTTATTTTGTTTACTGTTTTGTAAATGTATTTACGTTAACGCCGGCTGTAGTGACACCATTAACATGTTGTTAACATTTAGAGGATGGGTGGGTTCTCTGGCCAGGTCACGCCCCCTCAAAATGAGCGCATTGTGACTTATGATAGTCTGAGTAAACAAAGTTATATAAATGTTCAATATTTATATAAATATATATATATATAACTCATGCTTGGCTAAAAATAGTCTTGGGAATTCCAAGTAGTGCGCAAATTATGTAAAGTTGTAAAGATGGTCAATGGGATACAACTCAATTAAAAGGAGTCGACTAATCATTGTATTAGTTAATTTGCTTGGTTACCATTAGGTGGCCCTATTCTCAAGTGTATTTTGGCTACAATAATCTCTTCATGTCCTTGGGGCCACTGCGAGTATATAGACTGATTGTTAACGCACTCAAATATATTTTTCACTTTTTTCAACTACAACTGTGTGCCTGCTAGCCGGTCCGGGTACCGGGCCTTTAATATATATATATATATATATATATATATATATGTGTGTGTGTGTGTG
Source organism: Bulinus truncatus (assembly GCA_021962125.1). Classification (NCBI taxonomy): domain Eukaryota; kingdom Metazoa; phylum Mollusca; class Gastropoda; family Planorbidae; genus Bulinus; species Bulinus truncatus. Next base: position 2,528,306 of record JAGDYQ010000019.1, on the reverse strand, counting down.
TGTGTGTGTGTGTGTGTGTACTTATCTGAATAATTTCTGAATTCATTTCACGATCGATCACACTTTACTTTTTTTTTTCTTTAATGAATGTAATTGTTATTTATACCAAACACACACACATGCAACAAGGTGTCTGGTGACACTGTGCATATGTAAACACACCAGCAGTAATGACTGTCAGGCTAAGGAGAAGACACTTACCTGAAGGTGAATATGAATCCTGTGTGTGTCTGTGACCCTGTTGGCTGCAGGCCGGAAATCAGTAACACAAAGTATAGGAAGAAGGCAAGGCTAGTTGTAGTAGTACAGGACAGGTGGCAGAGATGAGGTCCGTGCATCACTGTGTATGTATTTTGGCAGTATCACGTGACACTTTCAGCCCATGGGAATGTGAATGACAGCGTCCCGGGGGGATACGGTGGTGACAAACAATATTGACAAGTTTTTTTTTATTTACTCTAAATATCATGTACCTTCCGTTTATTTTTATTCCTCATCCTTTCCCCCCCCCCCTGGGGGGGAAGGTCTTTCTTATCCCTTCCCTCCCTCACCTCTTCTCCAGGCCTTCATCTTTTTATATCTCACACATTCTTTTCAATAGGAAACACGTGACTCGTTGCCTCACATGACCTGTGACCTCTACTGTTTTGACGTATCACGCTAGCAGAATCAAATTAAAACATTTGCAGAGCGGGTTCCTGACAAATACTATCTTGAGACTCATTCCATCCGGATCTAGTTAATGTCACTCGTATGTGTCACTTGTATGTGTCACTCGTATGTTTCACTCTTATATGTCACTCGTATGTGTCACTCGTATGTGTCACTCGTATGTGTCACTCGTATATGTCACTCGTATGTGTCACTCGTAAGTTTACTCGTATATGTCACTCGTATATGTCACTCGTATGTGTCACTCGTATGTTTACTCGTATATGTCACTCGTATGTGTCACTTGTATATGTCACTCGTATATGTCACTCGTATATGTCACTCGTATGTGTTACTCGTATATGTCACTCGTATGTGTAACTTGTATATGTCACTCGTATGTGTCACTCGTATATGTCACTCGTATGTGTCACTCGTATATGTCACTCGTATATGTCACTCGTATATGTCACTCGTATGTGTTACTCGTATATGTCACTCGTATGTGTCACTTGTATATGTCACTCGTATGTGTCACTCGTATATGTCACTCGTATGTGTCACTCGTATATGTCACTTGTATATGTCACTCGTATGTGTCACTCGTATGTGTCACTCGTATGTGTCACTTGTATATGTCACTCGTATGTGTCACTCGTATATGTCACTCGTATGTGTTACTCGTATATGTCACTCGTATATGTCACTCTGTTTGCAGCAATCTTTAGGTAAATTTTTTTGGCGAGTTAAATTTAAATTATGTTTGCTCGCTCAGAAATTTTAGTAGACAGTATGAGTTTGCATTAAATCTCATTTTAGATATATGTCTGTTAACACAGAAAATAAGAGGATGGTATACAGCCCTGTTGCATGTCAACAAAAAAACAATTATTCTCGGTCCTGTTGTTATACATTAAATTTTATTCGCCTCTTATTTTAACGACTTTTATTTTCTTTATATAAGAAATAATATCTTGAGCGCAGGTTAAAAAAAAATCTTACTTTTAGTAAAGCTCATTCAGTTGGTAGTTTTAGTAATTTTCAATTACCATTTTTAGTTGTAGAGAAACAAAAAAACGTAAATTCTTCCCTTAATCTCCTAAAAGTATGCTCTGTTTTCGCCATCTTTGTTGTTTTTTTTAACTTACATCTGTATATCTTTCAATTCATCCTTCTGCCTAAATTTCTATCTACTTGTCTGTTTGGGTGATTGTATTTCTATCTCCAGCTTGCCTGTCTGTTGTTTATCTTCATCAATATGTCAGTGAACTGTCTACATGAATCTGTCTATATAGGCTATATACTAATTTCTACTAGCCCTATCCTTGGTTTACTTTTCTCGATGCTATACTGTCATTAATTCTTCCCCCTCATTTTATTTTCTTGTTACTGACTAGCCCTAATAAAAAAAAAAACTTGTCTATTCATTTTACGGTAATTGTTTCCCCTTATTCAATTGTTTCCCCTTATTCCACTGTTTTCACTTTAGACGTGAAATGTTTACCCGAGGTTCTCAACCCGGTGTAGCGCTAACCCCTCACCAAACTCTTCGCGTAGCCCCATTGGTAACGCCTATATCTTAATTTACTAAGCTAGACAGGTACTTCTTATTGATCTTCTGTGTTGATATGAACCCACCCCCCCGGGGTACGGGTACACACACTTTGGGAAACACTGGTCCAGGTCAGTGGCACTTGCGTCAAGAACACCTGAATGCAGGGGCGCCGAGAGCCAACAAGGGCCCCAGGGCAGGACATCATTGCGGGCCCCTTAATAAACAATGAGTCGTGAAAAAATTGACATGGTCGGGGCGGCCGGGCCCCCTTAAAGATGCGGGCCCCTCTCGGCGTGGCTGCCTGAATGTTGTATATGTGTGGGGGGGGAGGTGGGAAATGGTGTGTGGGGCAGTACCAAGGCTTGATAACTTCTGATCATAATTTGCTGTCATTGATATAGTTTAAAATTAGTCCAGATACGTTTCTGAAACTTAAATCATACTATTGTCTATCTGCCTAAATCCATTACCCACCCCCTACCCCAGTCCCCACCCTACCAGTTAGGAAATCGTTTACACAAAGTGACTTTTTTATGACAGCTTAGCTCTGATAATGACTTTACAGTAGTACACGAAGAATGTCGATACCCAGAAGATACATTCAGTGGGAGTGGTTCTAAATATTTTTCAAAGAGATGGAAGAGATGGAAATCTTAACTAGAACTTTTTTCCCCCTCGCACTCTTACAATACATTGCCTTAACAGCAGGTCTGACAAACATTTTCGAAATCAAGAGCGCAAATAAAAAAATTGAAAAAGAGGCGCACATTTTTCCAACCAAGGACCAGTATAAAATATCAAATTTATAACAGTATACCAGGATTGCCCAGGAAGTCGAAGTTCAAGGAGACAACCTAAAAATCTCAAATACACAATTGGGTATAGACAGTGGCGTAATTATGAGGGTGCGGGCCGCACCGAGTGACACCATTTTAGGGGGTGACACCAAAATGAACACCTCTAAATTTCGTAGCAGAAAAAACTCGGTATAGTCGGTTTTATAACTGATCATAGTTAGAAACATGAGCAGTATCGCAGTGTGTCACCATATAGAGCAGAAGCAGGGTGTCACCATAAAGAGCAGTAGCACAGGGTGTCATCATAAAGAGCAGTAGCACAGGGTGTCACCATATTGAGCAGTAGCACAGGGTGTCATCATATAGAACAGTAGCAAAGGATGTCACCATAAAGAGCAGTAGCACAGGGTGTCACCATAAAGAGCACTAACACAGGATGTCACCCAGGCCCGTAGCGTGAAAATCTACAGGAGGGGCCAGGCATTCTACAGCAGGGGCCAGGCAATAGCAGGGGGGCAGGTAATACATTTTACTAAGTAGAACAAATAAGCAGGGGGGCAGACAAAACGCAGGGGGGGCGGCCCCCCCGCCCCCCCCCCCCGCACGCTACGGGCCTGATGTCACCATATAGAGCAGTAGCACAGGGTGTCACCATATAGAACAGTTGCCCATGGTGTCACCACATAGAACATAAGCACAGGGTGCCACCATGCAAAAGCGTCTGGAGCTTAGGTAAATTAATACAGTTCAAAGCTGCTCGGATCAATCTAGGTTTTTTTTGTGCAAACTTTCTAAAAAAAGACGCGTGTAGTCACGTGTTTTTATGTAATTGGAGACGTAGTTTACAAAACCCTACCGTTTTTATTGCTAAAGTGTTTTAACGTAAATTCTCTCAGGTCTAGTGCAGGACTATTCGAAATATGAACCATGGCTCATGGTGGACGTCTTGAGGAGGAGGGATAACCTACATTTCTTACGTCACAAATTACACCTTGCTTGTCACCGCTGTCAACATATTCATGATAAATTGTTTTAACAGTGATTGTTACAGCAGTAATGGTTACAACAGTAATTGTTACAGCAGTAATTGTTTTTGTCAGTATTAAAATCAAAATGATTCGTTGCAATCAATATACAATTAAGGATTACTTTATTACTTTTTTATCCTCCACGCCTGTAACGAGAAAAAAAACACGTTACGCGCTCTACGGGAAGTTCTATCCAAGACCATTGATTTCATTAAATGGTTTCACGACTGTTCGACCCTGCGACACTTCAACCACAGGACACTTCGACCCAGCGACACTTCAACCGCTGGACAGTTTGACCCAGCGACACTTCAACCACAGGACAGTTCGACCCAGCGACACTTCAACCACAGGACAGTTCGACCCAGCGACACTTAAACCACAGGACACTTCGACCCAGCGACACTTCAACCACAGGACAGTTCGAACCAGCGACACTTCAACCACAGGACAGTTCGAACCAGCGTCACTTCAACCACAGGACAGTTCGAACCAGCGTCACTTCAGCCACAGGACAGTTCGACCCAGCGACACTTCAACCACAGGACAGTTCGAACCAGCGACACTTCAACCACAGGACAGTTCAAACCAGCGACGCTTCAACCACAGGACTGTTCGAACCAGCGACACTTCAACTACAGGACAGTACGACCCAGCGACACTTCAACCGTAGGACAGTTCGACCCAGCGACACTTCAACCACAGGACAGTTCGACCCAGCGACACTTCAACCACAGGACAGTTCGACCCAGCGACACTTCAACCACAGGACAGTTCGACCCAGCGACACTTCAACCACAGGACAGTTCGACCCAGCGACACTTCAACCACAGGACACTTCGACCCAGCGACACTTCAACCACAGGACAGTTCGAACCAGCGACACTTCAACCACAGGACAGTTCGACCCAGCGACACTTCAACCGTAGTACAGTTCGACCCAGCGACACTTCAACCGCAGGACAGTTCGACCCAGCGACACTTCAACCACAGGACAGTTCGTACCAGCGACACTTCAACCACAGGACAGTTCGACCCAGCGACACTTCAACCACAGGACAGTTCGACCCAGCGACACTTCAACCACAGGACAGTTCGACCCAGCGACACTTCAACCACAGGACAGTTCGACCCAGCGACACTTCAACCGTGGGACAGTTCGAACCCGGACAATTCGACAAAGTCAAGTGATTAAAATAATATTTGAATTAGCATTACTTCGTTTTTAAATATGTTTATTAACATTTGTTCAAAGTATGGTGTTTAATTGTGTAAGATACCATCAATTGACTTCATTGATCGGAGAATAAAATTGGCATCAAGTTAATGTGATGAATTATTGAGAAATCGCTAATAGAAACATGTTTTAAAATAATGCAGTTTCATTTTATCAAATGTATAGCGTTGTTGACTTTAAAATAAAATCATCACACATCCCCCCTCCAGTCCAGTAGCGTGAAAATTCTACAGCAGGGGCCAGGCATTCTACAGCAGGGGCCAGGCATTCTACAGCAGGGGCCAGGCATTCTACAGCAGGGGCCAGGCATTCTACAGCAGGGGCCAGGCATTCTACAGCAGGGGCCAGGCATTCTACAGCAGGGGCCAGGCCAATAGCAGAAGGGGGTAGGAAATAAATGTTACTAAGTAGAGCAAACAAGCAAAGGGGGGCCAGACAAAACGCAAAGGGGGGCCCAGCCCCCTGCCCCCCACTCTACGGACTTGCTCCCCTCTCCCCTTGTCAAAAACTGTCAATCTTTATGAGACACCTCCCCGCCCCCCCCCCCTCCAAGTTGTCAACGTATTTAATGGGCCAGCGAACTGTCTAGAGAACTCAGGTCATTTGTATTGTAACAAACTAAAGTTCCCTGTAGCCTAAACCGGGGCATCGGAGCAGATGAAATGTAGAATTCATCTGTTTCTATAACCTCGGAATATGAAGGGATTGTGTGGTTAGTACAACGCCCAGCCGCCTTTAACTTCCCCAACTTAAGTCATGTACCCACTTAAAGCTGGGTGAACTTGTGGGACGACTTTGCACCGAATTTTACCTGGAAAAAAATCCATTGCTCTCAACGAGAATCGAAACCACGACTCTAAGGTCGACAGCTGAGTATCTACACCACTCGGTCATCCGTCACACTCACAGTGCCGGCTTTAGGTATAGGCGATATAGGCAGCTGCCTAGAGCGGCATTATTTCAAGGAGGGGCAAATTCCAGCAAAATAAAATAAATATAAAAATTAAAAATAAAATAAATGAATTTGAGAGAGTGTAAAATTAAATAAGAGCACAAAATTGCTTAGAATGGCGACAACAAATAAGTCACGTGGATTAACGGTCTTAATTTATTGCATCACTATTATGACATCACTATTTTCAAAATTATTCTCTTATTTTGCAGTTAACAAAATTAGATTAAGATATAACGGAGGATCCTGCTAAATGGCCAGATATAAGTGATAATATTCGTTGTTTTCATATTCAGCATGATCCAAAGCAGATCAAATTTGAGTCTGGCTATCCAAAAGATGAAAGTGGGAGACAATTTTCTAATTATCACTATACACGCAAACTGGCCTAAGGAGAAACATTAAAAAGGAAATGGTTGATGTATTCTACGTCTGTAGATAAGGTATATTGTTTTTGCTGCAGAATATATAACCGAAAAAATCTGCCTTAGCAACACATGGCAGTTGTGACTGGAAAAATATGTCAAGTATATTGCAGCATCATGAAAAATTTCCAGATCATGATTGGAAAGAACTAAAAATGAGGATAACTAATAATGAAACTATTGGATTACAGAGAGGTTTTCAAAGATTGCATGGACCTTCAATTAGCTTTAACATTTGAAAACAAAGATTCAGCAGACATGAATGCAACAGAACTGTGCGATGAATTATCGCTTATACAAGGAGAATTACAGAAAAATCAAGCCCTAGAGTAATAATAGACTATCTATGTGGAATGGGCGTGGTTGCCTAGAGTTATATTAGACTATCTATGTGGAATGGGCTTGGTTGCCTAGAGTTATATTAGACTATCTATGTGGAATGGGCTTGGTTGCTCTTTTTCCGAATGTGTACTCGGCATTGCGAATTTTGCTTACACTCCCGATAACAGTGGCGAGTGCTCAAACTCATAAAAACATATCTTCGTTCTACCATGTCTCAGGAAGGTTTGGTTGGTTTAGCTACAATATCTATAGAGAAAACGATTGCAGAAGATTTGGATCTGACCGAAGTAATTGAAGAGTTTGCCTCTGCAAAAGCTAGAAAAGCATATTTTTCTTGAATTCTCTTCAATCTTTTTAATGCTTAATAATCATGAAATTTCATTTTTTTTTAAATTTTTCATTACTTTTTTAACTTAGCAAAAAAAAAATTCTCAAAAAATTCACAACGTATACTTAAAACTCTTTAACTTTTATAAAATTGCCAAATTTTAAAAATTTGTTATGAAGAATGAAGACCAGCAATACAACTATAAAGATATCATATTTTTATTCTCATAATTAGGATTTACTTCATAATAAATAGCATTTATAGAGTTTTCTTAGAAAAATGAAACTAAAGAGGGCGGCATTTTTGTCCTTGCCTATATCACAAAAATGTCTAAGGCCGGCACTGCACACTCATGTGTATCGGGCAAGGTGTTTCCCCTAGTGGTAGCGTTTGTTCTTTACTGATATAGACGTTGATTGAACTAGGTGCTTCCCCGAATTGAGACTACAGGCCAATGTTTTGTTTATAAAGATCTTTATCATGACCCATTTCTTTGCCTGTATGTCCAGTGGACACAACTCTTGTAGATTTAGCTAGGTACTTCCCCGAATTGAGACTACAGGCCAATGGTACGTTACAAACAAAGCCGTCTGGTAGTTAAAGGAGGGGGGGGTTGATTTTTTTCTTGACCCATTTCTTTGATTATATACATGCCCAGTGGTGAGGCAGTGGACATAATACCTGTAGATTGAGCTAGTTTTCAAATGATTATTTGATTCATTGTTGGCGTATGTGGGAGTACTTTTGACATTCTCGGACGGTAATTATGACAGTGGTGTAAACAGCGCTAGTGGCGCAAAGGGAGGGAGGGGGGCGTGGTTAGATAATGATGCCACATTCCCAAGATGAAATGTACTAAGGTAAATAAAGATGTCGGCTTTGACTGCCTTTGACTGGCGGAAATTGTTTCAAGGTCAGTGCAGCCCGAGTTGGTTGGCCCTCACTTGTTTCACCCCTGAATAACTGGCGATTGGGTTACGTACTCTGTAACTATACCATTTGTGTAAAACAGAATGTATTTTGTTTTTACTTAGAATGTTTGTTTTTTTCTACGCCTCCATTATAAAATCATTTAGCACAATCTCATTATCGAAATCCATTGGCGAATTCTAAAAGCACCTAATGAGTGCCCTGGGGGTCCTAACTGAGCAAGGACACCCCCCAGACACACACACACAAGACACCTTTACACTCTCATTCTTATTGTCCCTTTTTTTTCTCTTTTTTTTATAAAGGGGGGTCCTGTATTTCTGTCAGCGCCCGGGTGAGTTAACCAGCCCCGTAACGTGAAAATTCTACAGCAGAGGCCAGGCAATAGCGGGGAGGGGGGGGGCAGAAAATACATTTATCTGAGTAGAGCAAATAAGAAGAGGGGGCCAGAAAAATAGCAGGGGGGGCCTCGGCCAACCGCCCCCCCCCGCACGCTACGGGCCTGGAGTTAACCCAACTAAATCCGCCCCTGACAACATCTACTCAACGACTGAAGCGGTCATTTTGACCGCGGTAAGCATTAACAATTTATGTACCATAATAATTTTTTTTATTATGTGTAACAACCAAAGAAACAATATCTGTATAATTTTAAACAGTATTCTTCAAAAAATATACGTTAAGTAATCACATTCTGTTCATTAGTCATCTTGTGTTTTGTTACGACAAAATGAGCATTGAAGGCATGTGTTACTGCTTGCTCAACTTTTCACAGGAATGTCTGATAAATTTTGTTTTGTTGCACAGTAAGGTGATCTCAATTCTTGAACAAGTTTCACAATATAAGGCTGTCTAGAAATGATGGAAGAGTTGCATAATCGAAATAATATAAATGCGTTTATAGCCGCTAAACTCCCACATACTCCCACATACTCCCATAGACTCCCACATACTCCCATAGACTCCCACATACTCCCAATAACTCCCACATACTCCCATAGAATCCCACACACTCCCATAGACTCCCACATACTCCCACATAAATTACACAGTGTACTGCTATAAACAACAGAATGTACATATATTAAAGACACAAAGGACAAATATTAAATATACAATGTACCGATGTTAAATATTAAATGTTCCATTACAAACTACACAATGTGCCGATATAATCAACACATCGTACACAAAATACTGATATTAAATACACAATACATCCACAATGTTCCAGCTTAATTTACTCAATGTGCCACTTTTAAATACTCAATGTACCAATATTAAATACACAATGCACCGATATTAATACACAATGTACGAATATTGAATACAAAATGTTCCGATATTAAATACAAAATGTTCCATTATAAACAACACAATGTACCGCTATAATCTACACCAGTGGTTCTTAAACTGTGGTCCGCGGACCACTGGGGGTCCGCGAAGCCTTTACTGGGGTCCGCAAAGCCATTTGAAAAAAATCATCGTAAAATATATACATATATAAAGTACCTAAAGTTGGGATGGGGGTCCGTCAAAAAAATTTTTTTCACGTGGGGGTTCGCGGAGTACATAAGTTTAAGAACCTCTGATCTACACAGTGCCGGCTTTAGGTATAGGCGATATAGGCAGCTGCCTAGAGCGGCATTTTTTCAAGAAGCGGCAAATTCCAGCAAAATAAAACAAAATCAAAAATATAAAGATTAAAAATAAAATGAATGAATTTGAGAAAGTGTAGAATTAAATAAGAGAACAAAATTGCTTAGAATGGCGACAACAAATAAGTCAAGTGGATTAACGCTCTATCTTAATGTATTACATCAATATTATGACATCACTATTTTCAAAATTATTTTCTTCTTTTGCAATTAACAAAATTATATTCAGATATAATGGAGGATCCTGCTAAATGGCCAGATATAAGTGATACTATTAGTTTTTTTCTTATTCAGCATGATCCAAAGCAGATCAAATTTGAGTCTGGTTATCCAAAAGATGAAAGTGGGAGACAATTTTCTAATTACCGCTATACACGAAAACTGGTCAACGGAGAAACTTTAAAAAGGAAATGGTTGCTGTATTCTACGTCAATGGATAATGTGTATTGTTTTTGCTGCAGAATATATTAGAGGAGTAAATCTGCCTTAGCAACACATGGCAGTTGTGACTGGAAAAATATGTCAAGTATATCAGCATCATGAAAAATCTCCAGATCATTTAACCAGTTATCTTGATTGGAAATAACTAAAAATAAGGATAGCAAATAATAAACTATTGATGACGTGAATCAGCGCCTTATAAATCGTGAAGCGAAACACTGGAAAGATGTATTAGAAAGAATAATATCTTTGGTCAGAGTACATGGAGTTCAAAATTTACCCCTGAGAGGGCAGTCATAATGAAAACTTTTTGAAATTTGTTGAAGTTATTGCTGACTTTGATCTGGTAATAAAAGAACATATAAAACGTTTTAAATCAGATGCAATTCATGACCATTATTTAGGAAAAAAATATTCAGAATGAGATCATTCAACTGTATAGTAAGGAGATAAAACAGAAAATGATAAATGATCTAAAATGCAAAATATCACGCTATAGTTCTCGATTGCACACCAGACGTCATTCACAACGAACAGATGACAATGATTGTTAGATTTGTTACAGCAAATTAATCGACAAATACACAATGCACCGATATTAAATGTGTAATAATCCAGCATAATTTACGCAATGTGCCACTATTAAGGTACGCACAGACCAAGGCGAATTTCGCGTATCTAGGTAGCTCGCGAAATTCGCCCCTCTTTCGCGGCAATGTATTTATAAGGAGATGCTCAACGTATAATATATATTATATAGAACACTATTAGGAAAATGTCGCCTCGATGGTTCTGTACTGATTATTAAATTTAACCCATAATATAAATCAAAGATATTTCACTTTGTTTCCGGACAAAACCCCATCGGACAAAACCCATACGGACAAAAACTCCAGCGGACAGAACCCCCAGCGGACAGAACCCCCAGCGGACAAAACCCCCACTGGCCCTAGATATATATATATATATTCCAATTTTAAAGTGAAAAGTTTTCAAAATACTCCAATAAGCTGCATTTCCCTTCGAGCCAAAGTGGTCTAAATTTAATCCCTTGTTAATTTTACATCAACAGGCAGATTATCTTACAAGGTAAAAAAAAATACAAAATATAAAGGTTTTAGCCCAAGGTCAATACTGACCGTATATTTATTCTACCTTTTAATTCTCGCGCCAGACACACATTTTATAGCAGACGGTAAAACAAACAGCATAAGAACCTCAGTGGTCGAAGGCCAATCCTTTATTTAGGTAAAACAACATAGGAACATGCCTTTATAGACTGTGTTGACAGACATAATCTCTTATATCGACAAACATTTCCCTTAGCCCATGGTTAACTTCGTATATATAGAAGTATTAAAAATATAGACTTATATTCAATATTAATATTTTGGGGGTTATGTCCGCTGGGTGTTCTGGCACCATTTGCTAAGAATTCGATGTCAAAAGGCGTTAGCTGAACGTGAACTATAACTTAAGCCTAGAACTAATCCCCCAGCCTCATTTATAATATGTTTTCCTCACATTAGTGATATAATGTCATTGTGTTCAGGTTGTATGATATTAGTACTTTATCAATTTATATCAAATTAAAAGTTACTTTTATTTTTCTGAAATTTAACAACTTTAGATGAGTTAAGACTGAATACAACTTTTGGATTTGTTGGTGACCTCGGTGTAAAGTTGTAACAGTTAAGTCTGAACATCAATGTACTAAAGTTAACGTGTGTTTGTTCAAGTTGTAACAGTTAAGTCTGAACATCAATGTACTAAAGTTAACTGTGTTTGTTCAAGTTGTAACAGTTAAGTCTGAACATCAATGTACTAAAGTTAACTGTGTTTGTTCAAGTTGTAACAATTAGGTCTGATCATTACGTATTAAAGTTAACTGTGTTCAAGTTGTAACAGTTAAGTCTGAACATCAATGTACTAAGGTTAACGTGTGTTTGTTCAACCTACTGTTTCTACACTGTTAAACTACTATAAGACGTACGACCAAATGCAAAACAAATTATACTTGGACGTAATTTTACAAGAGTTGTTTACATCACATAATGTTAGGGTTAGCTCGGTTGGATGAAGGCGAGGATGGGTAAGGGGAGGAGAATGTGTGACCAGTCAATGTAGGGGCCAGTGTTGCCAGATTCTATACACAAAAGAAGCCAAACTTCAATACGCAAATTTCTGACAACACGCCAGAGTAATAAACAAAATATTTACATCTCGTTTCATATTGTATTCGCCAGTATTTACACAATTTAAAATGTTTCAAGTAGTCGAAACCCCGACAGTCCACTAAAACTTTTACCTATGTCTCAAAGACATCAAATGACTTTTTGGCAACATGAGTTGTGGACAACACAGCTGACCACTCGTAGCTTATAGATTGTTGTGTAACACGTGAACTTCCCGCCTTGTTACGTGGAGACAGTGTCTATTGTAACCTGTGACTTTTCTTCTTGGATTGTTAATGTTATATTTCTTTTTTTTTATTATATCTTTGGATATTTAAACATATTTTTTTGAGCATAGAGTGTAGAAGGGACAAACTTGCATTGAAAATAAATCTGTATTAACAATATCAAGGAAATATACAACACAGTGAAAATGAACTCATGAGATTATAACCTCTACGTCAAATGTTTATCGCCTTCGTGAAACCACAGTCCACGGTCTGCACGAAATAATGCTTCGACCATGTGTAACTTGTAATACGACTAGTGGATTTAGTGTGTGGTTCAGTTATTCGCTGTGATATTTCTACTTGGATTGTTTAGGCTACATTTCATTTGTTGTTATATTTTGTTTTGGATTTTAAAAATAATCGCTAGAGTGTATAAGAATACTGTTGGGAGTAAAAAATGTATAAAGTTCCAAATGTATATTTGAGATACAAACATACATGTATCATATTCTCCAATAAGCAGTCCTGTCACTGATCCTAACATAAAGGTTTCAGTTTCTCCCAATACTCAGCAGTTCTGTCACTGATCCTAACATGAAAGTTTCAATTTCTCCCAATACTCAGCAGTTCTGTCACTGATACAAACATACATGTTTCAACTTCTCCAAAGAACGTAGCTGACCTGTCACAGGTATAATCAAAGCTCTCAACTTATCCATCGAACTGGGAAACATTGGCAGCAGGTAAGTCTATTTCCTAGACAATATATATATTTTTTTTAAGTTCGTATATATCCAGTTCAACATTGGGTCATATGTTTGTTTTCGTTGTTAACGTGTTTGCCTTTTGTCCAATTCATTTTTCGCTAATTCAATTTACTATAGGATTAACTGTGGTAATTCAATATTGCGCCCCCCCCATGACCTTATGTTTGTATACAGTGTATGGCTGCATGCCTGACACCATAGTATGAATGGTCAGGGGGAGATAAATCAGGTGGCTAATTGTTGACAGGAAGAGTTCGTCGAACTCGTTGAGTGGGTGTGTTTCTGGAAATATGTACAGGTGAACTAGTTTGTTCAAGTCGTGATGTCGGGTACTGTAGATAGTAGAAATATGCACAGGTGAACTAGTCTGTACAAGTCGTGGTGTAGGGTACTGTAGATAGTAGAGACTACGAGGGGTGGCGTGATTAGATGGGGGACTGAGTGCCCCGGGGAAAAAATTACTTTG